>JAYESA010000003.1:49621049-50221049 GCA_036927795.1 Iris macrosiphon
AAAGATAAAGCTGGATTGGAATCAAGAAGAATAGAACATGGGATGACATCTCCGGTGGGTTCGTCCTCCTCGATGGTCATAGCAAACACTCGTCCCTGACGTGCACCTCCTTGCTGCTAATGCTGGACATAACACTGCTGCTGTGTCGAAAGCGGTCCCCTCGGCTGTACTGCAGGTGGTCTCATCTGTGCGCTCAGAGTTGAAGTTGCTCCCTAAACTGCACAACGAGGACACTCTCTCGACTGATGCCCTTCAGTACCACAATACAAACAAACTCCTAGCCTCCTCCTACAAACTTCCTAGATATGGCCGAGCTTCTTGCAGTAGTGGCAGGAAGCTTACTATAATTGTCTCTCTTGTTGTAGTGCCTGGTAAAAAGGTACCCTAGCTGGAGTCTGGTGCTGCTGTGGCTGTTGGAAAGGTCTGGACTGGAAATGAGGACGTTCGGCAGATACTACACTGCTGTTGGCCTCCAAAAAAGAGTCACGGTCTCTCTTGGGCTTCAAACCCAACTTCTGCTCCACCTTGCGTGCCTCCGCAAATATCTCCGAGTATGTCTCATAAAAATACGGAATGAGGATCTTCACTTCCCAATTTAGACCCTCATGAAAACGAATAGCCTGAACCTCCGGCTTTCTCACCAAATACTCAACAAATCGGCTCAGCCTGTCAAACTCCGCAACGTACTCCTCCATAGACATGATCCCCTGAATGAGACTCTCGAACTGCCTCCCTAAGTCTAGCCTGTCTACTCGAGCGAAGAACTTTTTCTTGAAGAGGTACTTGAATACCTCCCAAGATTGTCCCGTGTCGACCAGAATCGGCTCATTCCTGAACCAAGTACGAGCGACGTCGAACAATTGAAGTCCTACCGCCTCAATCTTAAGATCCTCAGAAAGATGGAACACCCTCATAAGACGCTTAATGTCCTCAAGCCAATCATCAGCATAGACGATGCCCTCCTTCCCCTTGAAGACCCTAGGCTCCAGCTTCTTGAAATCATAAATGTTGCCAGGCTGAAGCTGAGAAACCTTAGGAGCAACTTGTTGCTGGACCGGAACTCCTCTCTCGACTACGGCACGAGCAAGCTGATGAGCGCTCTCGATGCCCTACCGTAGATTGTTAGTCTGCCTCTGATGTGCCTCAGACTGAGCCCTCTGTGCCTCGAGTATCTCACGAAACAGTGTGAACATCTGTGTCGCCTCTACTGGCACATGAGGTGGAGGTGAAAGCCTTTCAGATACAGCTGGCAGAGTCCTCTGAATAGGTGGTGGACCTCCGAAAGCAGCTGACACTCTAATCACCAGAGAAGTGACTGGTGCAGGCCCTCGGGATATCGTAGACCTCTCAGAAATGGCTCTTCCCTGCTGCGATATAGTCTTAGGCGGCATCCTGAGACAAGTGAAAGAAAGAATCAATATGGCACATGATGTAAGACACTCAAGGAAATAATAGTTTAAGAGATCAACTATCAATATCAAAGGAGAATAGTTGAATCAAAAGAATTTTCCTAGATGTGATTGAGTATTCTCAGCCTATAGCCTATATCTTATATCCTATCGCAAGCTCGTAATAGTACTCAATTCAGAGTACCACTATGAATTACACTAATGATGACCTCAAATAGAGAGACGAGACCTATATAGGCCACCACTAAAATATGTCATGACCCACACCCGATGTAGGGATTCAAGTCAGAAACAACGCCTAGCCTACACCACAGAATCGGCGGTAGAACGCTGTCTGGGTAATCTATCTAGTAATATAAAAAACTACCAACAATAATAATATACTCAATCATAGATCTAAGATAGAAATGAGCACAAATATGATAAAGAATAGAAATAGTCACATACAAGTCATGAGTCTAAAATAATACATCGATGAGTCTGAAAGAATGCTAACAAATAAGCTGAAGACAGATCCAGTACAAGAAATGCTAAGAAGGTACTAAACCTGGTTTATCTATGTGTTTGATAATAAACGAGAGAGAATATGGAAATCGAGGTCTTATACGAAAACCCGCCCTTTCTTCGGTGTTTACAAACAAGATTGTACAATTTAATCCTATACGAGGATGTCTAAGTACAATTTATTTAATCTGGGTAAATATTGCTATAGGTGTCTGATCTGCAGTCGATCACTTTAGCCCTTGGACCACACGATGTTGAAGAAGTGCCGTGGGAGACAAAAAGCAGCTTCGAAGGTTGCTAAAGAGGGTGGATGCCCGATGCCAAAGTCGTCGATCCCCTTCTCTTTGCCTGAGCTCTGGATTCTTCTCTCTCTCTTGACCTCTTTTCTTGGACCTTTCGACCTTAGAGTTTTCGACCTTCCAATCCTCTCCTGTCCCTCGTTGATAGAGGTCTCTATTTATAGAGTTCTTAGTGACAGTGACCACACAGTGGGGGTAGAAACCGAGTAGTGGAAAGTACAGCACCCTTTTACACGACGGTTTAAAATAACCAATGCCTGCGTATAGATGACCTTTTGAATGAGCAAGTGACACGTGTCCAACTAAGGGACAAACGCGTATAACTGATGTAAAGATCATGGCATAGAAGCCACGTAGGTAGTTATCCCTTGTGTAGAAGAGGTTGGCGTAGAAGCCAAATGACTGTCACCATGGCGTAGAAGCCAAGTTGGCATAGAAGTCGAGTAGGCGTAGAAGCCGAGTAGGCGTAGAAGCCGAGTAAGCATAGAAGCCAAGTGGTCATAGAGGCTGAGTGGGCGTAGAAGTCGAGTGGTCATAGAGGCCGAGTGGTCATAGAGGCCGAGTGGGCGTAGAAGCCGAGTGGGCATAGAAGCCGAGCGGGCATAGAAGCCGAGCGGGCATAGAAGTCGAGCGATGTGGACGTTTTAGCCAGAATTATGGCTCTTGGAGATATAATCAAATCTCTTTGCATTAAATGCAGAGATCTGCCCCCATCCTGCGCATTAAATGCAGAGGCTTATCTTTAAGATTTGCCATCATTCTGCACATTAAATACAGATACACGCCTCTTCTGTACGAAGAGTAACTGCTGATGTGGCGGTCTGTCTGCCTTCTGCGGAGCATAAGAAGCTCACGTCTGCCAGTATAAAACTGGGCAGCGTATCCCTTATATGCGTAAGAGCAGTTTACGCAAAGAGAATGTCACTAGACGACAGTTTGGTAACATTTAATCAAATCTCTTGCATTAAATACAGAGATCCGCCATTATCCTGCGCATTAAATGTAGAGGTGTGTTTTGAAGGCCAGCCACTCTTCTGTACATAAAATGTAGAGATGTGCCTTGGGCATCTATCAGTATTCGGTGCCTTAAATGCAGAGACGTGCCTCGAGAACCTGTCACCGCTCTGCGCATTAAATGCTGAGACGTGCCTCGAGCCCTGTACGAAGAGCAGCTTTTGACGTGGCAGGCTATTTGTCTTCTGCGGAAAGTAAATAGCTCACATCTGCCTGTGTAAAACTAGACGGCGTATTCCTTTGTATGCGTAAAAGCGGTCTACGCCAAGAAAAGGGCAGTAAATGACAGCCTGGGTTGCAGTGTCGCGCCCTCATTATAGCCGTCGTCTGGGTAGTCGTTGAGTACCCTTTGTCAGGAGTCAAACGTCAGATTCACTGCACGATTTGTCAGGTTTATTTCAGGGAATACGAAGCGTCCCTCGTACACTTCAATGCTGCATTAAGAGTGGATGAGTTTTACGCCATAAAGGCGATGTAGCATCCTTTTTACGCTAAAGCAGCCTGAACATACTGTATTATGCGGAAGGTCTTTGAGCCTATATTTTATGCTGAGCTCAGCGGAAAAGCTCTGTTGCACGTTGATGGCTCCGAGGTCATCTGTTTTACGCTGCCCTATCTCAATATCCTGCGAAGAGCTATCCGACGTATTTTTTATGCTTCTACAAGACCCCCTTCAAAGCTTTTAAATTTCTCGTAATTTGAAACGCTTTGAATGAAGCATGAACCGTCCCTCGTGACTTGAAACGCTCTGAATGGAGCTTTGAAACAGTCATGTCTGACACGTTCTTTCAAGGCTGACTTTATGGCAGAGTTATTGGGGATCGGTGTGATCTCTTTCGCCTATAAAAAGGCTGAGGAGTTTAACTTGTTCTTTCCACATTTTCTTACCACACAGAGATGATGGCCGGAGTTCGTCGGGTTAACTTGAGGAAGAAGGAGATCATGCTCTTCCAGCATGTACGGAGCCGAAAAAGATGGCATCTTCGAGCAATTGTCCTCTGCAACGATGGATCATGGAAGGATATCATAGCCTCCTTTGCTCGGGATAATCAGCAACTTTGTATGGTGGTTCTTCGGGAGAGAGTAAGGGTCATATTTGACTAGGCAGCTTGCAAGTGGTGCCTTCTCCCGTTACCTGCTGACGAGGGCAGACAAACTAGCTGCTGTCCGAGATTGAGTTGGGTAAAATATCTCAACTCAATCTGTCACGGTGCTGGATGTAGTAAAGCAGATTTACCCTGCTTCCTCGTATTGGAGGATAGGTCTAGGCCTATTTTTGTATCCTCCCGCCGTTGATCATATGTCAGTCGTTTTGCGGTCAATGACTAACTGCTGGAGGAGATGGATGAAGAATACCGTCCATGCGAGAACCTGGCCGAAACAGATTCTGGGCGCGATCTTTAAATAAAAATGAGAAACCCTTTGTAGACGGGATTTCCCTCATATGTAACCATAAAAATGAAGAAAAACCCTTGTAGACTGGATTTCCCTCATATGTAATCATAATTTTTAATAAGATCATCTTCTTCTATGCATATGATCATTTTGCCATACTTTGCTGTGAAGTCTGAATATGTGTAGCTTCGACACGTTTGATACTTTACGCCGACTCTGATAGAAAGAGTGTTAGGTCCTGTCCTATCTTTTACGCATAACTAAGGATGCGCAGAAAGCCGCTTAGCAGTCGAGTGTTTCGAACCGTCCTGCTGTTAGGAATGAGGAACCACATAGAATTCTGAACTGTCTTTACTTCTGATAAACAGAATCCTTGTTCAGACCATCGTCTTCAAGAATGATTTCTCGAAAATCCCTTGGAATAGGGTGATAACTGGCTGTCGAAGACTGAGTCGCCATTTTGAACTGTAGACAAAATATTCAGACTGGATTCTGGATGAACTTCGAATCGACCCTTGAAGAAGAGTAATTTTCAATGTTGAACTCTGTATGCTTTGGGTACTTGGGATATTTTGAGGTCAAGAAGGAGTATCTTCTGTGTGAACTCCTGTAATTGATCGCCTTGAGAATTGTTCAGATGTATTGTACTGGCCTGCGCATTATTTAGATATGCAGAAAGTCGTGGAGCGTGAAATCATAAGTTTGTTGCCTTTGAGCGTAAAAAGCCACCGAGCGTGAGATCATAGATTTATAGCTGTTTGAGCGTGAAGTCGTAGGTTTGTAGCCTCTCGAGCGTAAAAGCTACCTAGCATAAAAGCATCCGGGCGTAAAACCATATACCTATTGTAGCGCCGCGTTCTCCCGATGCGGAGAGCGCGGCTAAGAATCACAAGTCGGTATTGTTCGATCGGGATAGATTGAATCAAGAATTCGTCCTCGTTATGGATTTGTTTCTTCGGAATCGATTCCCATATTCAGTGGACTGCGCCCCCGGGATCGGCTTAGCGGCAGAGTCAGGAGGGACCCCTCCGCTGCTATCTTTTATTGCCTCGGTTTTCGATGTCGCTTGTTGCTTTCGTGCTTTGAGTTGGTTTTGGGATTTGCTTGTTTTTCTTGAACGGTTTCGATAGTTTTTATTGTTTTCGTTCATTGACTTGCACTTCTATTCCGAAAATGGAAAGAGAGGAAGAAGTATTAATCGAGCTGTTCGTGTGCAGATGAACGAGCAGTAGGCGGCTTGCGAGCGGAGTCGTGAAGCGCCTCTTTCCATGTTCTTTCCAAAATCTAAGTGAGTGGCTACCAACCCGATTAGTTAGTCCTGCTTCCAAGCTTCACAGCTAATCAATCTGCACTCTTCTTTGCCCCGATCAAACGATACCAAGTAATAATAAAAGAAACCAAGATAAAAGAGAATAGACTTGGTTATTATGCTTGTCAATCAAACCTGTGAACTGTTGCCTTATCGTATGCTTGTTCGTGCAAATGTTCTATAAAACGTGCTAAGTATAGAACATATCTTGTATATGCATAATTGTTCAGGGAGGCTATGCAAAATAAATCATGCAATACTGCTTGTCGTGTACTCGTGTTCTTGCACTCGTGTTGCCTCAAATGCATGACTGTTAACTTGTTCATCGTGTTCGATCATGGACAACTTGTGCACAAGGTATTGGTTCTGCGGACGGTCGCTGGGGCACTGGCACCGATCTAATCCGGGCGGAACTCGTGTGTAGTCGTCGTGTTCGGGACTGGATAGCTTGCAGCGCAATCGTGTTCTCTCGTAGCATGCTATCCTTGTCCTCGGCTACGTCCACTATGGCAACCATGCCAGTGATCATCGTGTATATTTAAACCTGTTGCATACTAACTTGTGTCTCCGTGGCAGGGAAGGCAAGGTAAGTATTGTGCAGGTAATTCAGAAGGTCAGGTAAAATCCACCGAACGGTGGCACGTTCATTTCAGTAAATTCAATATGCTGCTTACTTGTAAATGAACTAAGGCAAGATAGAAACCCACAAATATGCATGCTTCACTAAACAACGTGTTGATTGGTATAGTCAGGCTAGCTCGCCTTCACCAGCATGTTTCGATATGCTGACCCTCGTTGAAACAGGTTCTCCGCACCAAGGCGAACCGAGCGAGGAGCCGAAGTCGTCTACCCGATCCAGTCCAACTGTTGGCGCATCTTCACCGCGCCTCGAAGCCTTCTGAAGTCCGAAGCTGCAACTCTTCATACACAAATGCAGCTCCGTGGCAAAGCGATCCTCCAGCCTGGAGGTCTTTATCGTTTTGAGTTTATAAAAGGATGTAATGTACAGGACTGCTATCTCATTTTGAGTCAACCCTTTTGTAAGCCGTTCGGCATATTAGCTGACTCGTTCAGGAGTTTGTAATAGATGTTCATTATCAATAAAGAGAACTTTTCTATGTTTCAAATCTGTGTTTCAATTTATCTGCGTACTCTGAGTATGTGCTTGCTATGCAAATCATTAAAGCCTTGTGCGGGCACAAATCCAGGCCCGCACGACGGTCACGACTCGGGGGACGCCTCGGGGCGTGACATAGTGGTATCAGAGCACAGATTCAAAGTTCCTTAGACTTCGTGCTAGAAAAGTTCCTTTAACGATCAAATTCCTGTGCGAACTCTTGAACTCGCTAGGCCAAAATGAGATACGTTCATGCAATAAGTCCATAATACATTATAATTCTAATGTAATTTACCTTCTTTTGAAGGAATGAATCCTGCACAATCTGCAGCGCAAGTCCCGGACGAAATGCAACGCCAAGGAAGTAGTTCAGGCACTTCGGGAAGTTCAGAAAGCCAGCGAGCCACGCCAAGCATCGATCCCGTTCAGCAAATATTGCGGATGTTGGGGGAAAACCAACAAAGGGACGAGGCTCGCCATGAACGGGCCGAGAAGCGAGCGGAAGAGAGTCAGCTCAAGTTTCAAGACAATATAGAAGCACGATTCTCAGTCCAATAGAAGCAGGTAGATACCCTGCATCAGATCGTTCAGACTTTGGCTGCCAACCATTCCGCCGCAACAACAACGACTCCGGTGGAGCAGCCCGTGCTTGAAGTAGAGACACCACAAATTCCAAGAGCGAGGGACGTGACTGCCTTCGACTTTGGCCACTTCAAGAAAGTCTGCAATACCCCATTCAACGGGACTGAGGACCCAGTCGTAGCTCTAAATTGGTTGGCCGAACTTGAAGATCACTTCGCTCTGTTAGAGGTCCCCGAAGATAAGCGCGTCTCCTGCGCGCAACTACAGCTCCGCCTCAACGCACACGATTGGTGGGACGTGCATCGACGATCTCTCCAATTTGATCACGGAGAGGAGGCGATCTCGTGGACGACTTTTCATGCCGCGTTCGAAGAGGAGTATGTACCCCCTCCAGTCCAACGTCAAATGGAGAACGAGTTCGTGCAGCTGCGGCAAGGCAGCATGACAGTTAAAGAGTATTCCGTCGAATTCAACCGACTCTCCAAATTCGCTAGGGCCTATTTACCTGATGCAGCGAGTCGAGCTAGAAGGTTTGAAGGTGGACTACGCCCTGTCATCCATTCGCACGTAGCCGTTCCTCAGTATCGTACAATGCGTGAAGTCATGAATCATGCCCTGTCGCTCGAACCACACTATCCTCACGTTCCTGTCGGCGCTGTGCATACATCCAGTCACAAACGCCAAAGCAACGACAGAGGAAACAATGCTATAAAGCGTCCGTACAACGGTGGCAAGCATTGGAGCAATAAGTGTCAATTCTGCAAAAAGCTTGGACACAATAAGAAAGACTGTCGCATGAGACTTGGGTTATGCCTCGCTTGTGGACGATCAGGCCATGCTATTAATTCCTGCCCGAACCTTCCTGATCGCCGTCCTGAACGCAATAATCCCTAACGGTAAGTTCTACCCTAAGTTTCGGGATGAAACTTCCAATTAGTTGGGTAGGATGTAGCGCCCCGTTCTCCCGATGCGGAGAGCGCGGCTAAGAATCACAAGTCGGTATCGTTCGATCGGGATAGATTGAATCAAGAACTCGTCCTCGTTATGGATTTGTTTCTTCGGAATCGATTCCCATATTCAGTGGACTGCGCCCCCGGGATCGGCTTAGCGACAGAGTCAGGAGGGACCCCTCCGCTGCTATCTTTTATTGCCTCGGTTTTCGATGTCGCTTGTTGCTTTCGTGCTTTGAGTTGGTTTTGGAATTTGCTTGTTTTCCTTGAACGGTTTCGATGGTTTTCATTGTTTTCGTTCATTGACTTGCACTTCTATTCCAAAAATGGAAAGAGAGGAAGAAGTATTAATCGAGCTGTTCGTGTGCAGGTGAACGAGCAGTAGGCGGCTTGCGAGCGGAGTCGTGAAGCGCCTCTTTCCTTCTTCTTTCCAAAATCTAAGTGAGTGGCTACCAACCCGATTAGCTAGTCCTGCTTCCAAGCTTCACAGCTAATCAATCTGTAATCTTCTTTGCCCCGATCAAACGATACCAAGTAATAATAAAAGAAACCAAGATAAAAGAGAATAGACTTGGTTATTATGCTTGTCAATCAAACCTGTGAACTGTTGCCTTATCGTATGCTTGTTCGTGCAAATGTTCTATAAAACGTGCTAAGTATAGAACATATCTTGTATATGCATAATTGTTCAGGGAGGCTATGCAAAATAAATCATGCAATACTGCTTGTCGTGTACTCGTGTTCTTGCACTCGTGTTGCCTCAAATGCATGACTGTTAACTTGTTCATCGTGTTCGATCATGGACAACTTGTGCACAAGGTATTGGTTCTGCGGACGGTCGCTGGGGCACTGGCACCGATCCGATCCGGGCGGAACTCGTGTGTAGTCGTCGTGTTCGGGACTGGATAGCTTGCAGCGCAATCGTGTTCTCTCGTAGCATGCTATCCTTGTCCTCGGCTACGTCCACTATGGCAACCATGCCAGTGATCATCGTGTATATTTAAACCTGTTGCATACTAACTTGTGTCTCCGTGGCAGGGAAGGCAAGGTAAGTATTGTACAGGTAATTCAGACGGTCAGGTAAAATCCATCGAACGGTGGCACGTTCATTTCAGTAAATTCAATATGCTGCTTACTTGTAAATGAACTAAGGCAAGATAGAAACCCACAAATATGCATGCTTCACTAAACAACGTGTTGATTGGTATAGTCAGGCTAGCTCGCCTTCACCAGCATGTTTCGATATGCTGACCCTCGTTGAAACAGGTTCTCCGCACCAAGGCGAACCGAGCGAGGAGCCGAAGTCATCTACCCGATCCAGTCCAACTGTTGGCGCATCTTCACCGCGCCTCGAAGCCTTCTGAAGTCCGAAGCTGCAACTCTTCATACACAAATGCAGCTCCGTGGCAAAGCGATCCTCCAGCCTGGAGGTCTTTATCGTTTTGAGTTTATAAAAGGATGTAATGTACAGGACTGCTATCTCATTTTGAGTCAACCCTTTTGTAAGCCGTTCGGCATATTAGCTGACTCGTTCAGGAGTTTGTAATGGATGTTCATTATCAATAAAGAGAACTTTTCTATGTTTCAAATCTGTGTTTCAATTTATCTGCGTACTCTGAGTATGTGCTTGCTATGCAAATCATTAAAGCCTTGTGCGGGCACAAATCCAGGCCCGCACGATGGTCACGACTCGGGGGACGCCTCGGGGCGTGACATAGTGGTATCAGAGCACAGATTCAAAGTTCCTTAGACTTCGTGCTAGAAAAGTTCCTTTAACGATCAAATTTCTGTGCGAACTCTTGAACTTGCTAGGCCAAAATAAGATACGTTCATGCAATAAGTCCATAATACATTATAATTCTAATGTAATTTACCTTCTTTTGAAGGAATGAATCCTGCATAATCTGCAGCGCAAGTCCCGGACGAAATGCAACGCCAAGGAAGTAGTTCAGGCACTTCGGGAAGTTCAGAAAGCCAGCGAGCCACGCTAAGCATCGATCCCGTTCAGCAAATATTGCGGATGTTGGGGGAAAACCAACAAAGGGACGAGGCTCGCCATGAACGGGCCGAGAAGCGAGCGGAAGAGAGTCAGCTCAAGTTTCAAGACAATATAGAAGCACGATTCTCAGTCCAATAGAAGCAGGTAGATACCCTGCATCAGATCGTTCAGACTTTGGCTGCCAACCATTCCGCCGCAACAACAACGACTCCGGTGGAGCAGCCCGTGCTTGAAGTAGAGACACCACAAATTCCAAGAGCGAGGGACGTGACTGCCTTCGACTTTGGCCACTTCAAGAAAGTCTGCAATACCCCATTCAACGGGACTGAGGACCCAGTCGTAGCTCTAAATTGGTTGGCCGAACTTGAAGATCACTTCGCTCTGTTAGAGGTCCCCGAAGATAAGCGCGTCTCCTGCGCGCAACTACAGCTCCGCCTCAACGCACACGATTGGTGGGACGTGCATCGACGATCTCTCCAATTTGATCACGGAGAGGAGGCGATCTCGTGGACGACTTTTCATGCCGCGTTCGAAGAGGAGTATGTACCCCCTCCAGTCCAACGTCAAATGGAGAACGAGTTCGTGCAGCTGCGGCAAGGCAGCATGACAGTTAAAGAGTATTCCGCCGAATTCAACCGACTCTCCAAATTCGCTAGGGCCTATTTACCTGATGCAGCGAGTCGAGCTAGAAGGTTTGAAGGTGGACTACGCCCTGTCATCCATTCGCACGTAGCCGTTCCTCAGTATCGTACAATGCGTGAAGTCATGAATCATGCCCTGTCGCTCGAACCACACTATCCTCACGTTCCTGTCGGCGCTGTGCATACATCCAGTCACAAACGCCAAAGCAACGACAGAGGAAACAATGCTATAAAGCGTCCGTACAACGGTAGCAAGCATTGGAGCAATAAGTGTCAATTCTGCAAAAAGCTTGGACACAATAAGAAAGACTGCCGCATGAGACTTGGGTTATGCCTCGCTTGTGGACGATCAGGCCATGCTATTAATTCCTGCCCGAACCTTCCTGATCGCCGTCCTGAACGCAATAATCCCTAACGGTAAGTTCTACCCTAAGTTTCGGGATGAAACTTCCAATTAGTTGGGTAGGATGTAGCGCCCCGTTCTCCCGATGCGGAGAGCGCGGCTAAGAATCACAAGTCGGTATCGTTCGATCGGGATAGATTGAATCAAGAACTCGTCCTCGTTATGGATTTGTTTCTTCGGAATCGATTCCCATATTCAGTGGACTGCGCCCCCGGGATCGGCTTAGCGACAGAGTCAGGAGGGACCCCTCCGCTGCTATCTTTTATTGCCTCGGTTTTCGATGTCGCTTGTTGCTTTCGTGCTTTGAGTTGGTTTTGGAATTTGCTTATTTTCCTTGAACGGTTTCGATGGTTTTCATTGTTTTCGTTCATTGACTTGCACTTCTATTCCAAAAATGGAAAGAGAGGAAGAAGTATTAATCGAGCTGTTCGTGTGCAGGTGAACGAGCAGTAGGCGGCTTGCGAGCGGAGTCGTGAAGCGCCTCTTTCCTTCTTCTTTCCAAAATCTAAGTGAGTGGCTACCAACCCGATTAGCTAGTCCTGCTTCCAAGCTTCACAGCTAATCAATCTGTACTCTTCTTTGCCCCGATCAAACGATACCAAGTAATAATAAAAGAAACCAAGATAAAAGAGAATAGACTTGGTTATTATGCTTGTCAATCAAACCTGTGAACTGTTGCCTTATCGTATGCTTGTTCGTGCAAATGTTCTATAAAACGTGCTAAGTATAGAACATATCTTGTATATGCATAATTGTTCAGGGAGGCTATGCAAAATAAATCATGCAATACTGCTTGTCGTGTACTCGTGTTCTTGCACTCGTGTTGCCTCAAATGCATGACTGTTAACTTGTTCATCGTGTTCAATCATGGACAACTTGTGCACAAGGTATTGGTTCTGCGGACGGTCGCTGGGGCACTGGCACCGATCCGATCCGGGCGGAACTCGTGTGTAGTCGTCGTGTTCGGGACTGGATAGCTTGCAGCGCAATCGTGTTCTCTCGTAGCATGCTATCCTTGTCCTCGGCTACGTCCACTATGGCAACCATGCCAGTGATCATCGTGTATATTTAAACCTGTTGCATACTAACTTGTGTCTCCGTGGCAGGGAAGGCAAGGTAAGTATTGTACAGGTAATTCAGACGGTCAGGTAAAATCCACCGAACGGTGGCACGTTCATTTCAGTAAATTCAATATGCTGCTTACTTGTAAATGAACTAAGGCAAGATAGAAACCCACAAATATGCATGCTTCACTAAACAACGTGTTGATTGGTATAGTCAGGCTAGCTCGCCTTCACCAGCATGTTTCGATATGCTGACCCTCGTTGAAACAGGTTCTCCGCACCAAGGCGAACCGAGCGAGGAGCCGAAGTCGTCTACCCGATCCAGTCCAACTGTTGGCGCATCTTCACCGCGCCTCGAAGCCTTCTGAAGTCCGAAGCTGCAACTCTTCATACACAAATGCAGCTCCGTGGCAAAGCGATCCTCCAGCCTAGAGGTCTTTATCGTTTTGAGTTTATAAAAGGATGTAATGTACAGGACTGCTATCTCATTTTGAGTCAACCCTTTTGTAAGCCGTTCGGCATATTAGCTGACTCGTTCAGGAGTTTGTAATAGATGTTCATTATCAATAAAGAGAACTTTTCTATGTTTCAAATCTGTATTTCAATTTATCTGCGTACTCTGAGTATGTGCTTGCTATGCAAATCATCAAAGCCTTGTGCGGGCGCAAATCCAGGCCCGCACGGCGGTCACGACTCGGGGGACGCCTCGGGGCGTGACACCTATAGCCTGTGAGCGTAGAACCGTAGATCTGTAGCTGTCAAGTGTAGAAAACTCCTTAGCGTAAAAATTGTAGATTTGTAGCTTCTGAAAAGAAAATCTTCCAAGCGTGAAGTCGTGGATCTGTTGCCTCTGAGCGTAAAAAACCACCGAGCGTGAGTCATAGATTTGTAGCTGTTTGAGCGTGAAGTCGTAGGTTTGTAGCCTCTCGAGCGTAAAAGCTACCGAGCATAAAAGCATCCGGGCGTAAAACCATAGACCTGTAGCCTGTGAGCGTAAAATCGTAGATCTGTAGCCGTTGAGCGTAGAAAGCTCCTTAGCGTAAAGACCACGAATCTTCTTTGCACGAAAACTTTTTGAATTCGCTGACTGTCCGCCTTCTCTGAGTAAATAGGCTGACGTAGTCCCCAATCATAACTAAATATAAATGTGAGATTTGGTTCAGGATTCGAGAAGTCCATTCGAACTCTATATATACCCCAAGTTTCTGAGAGAAAAACTTTTCATCCGTCTTCTGTGTAAGAAAGCTTTTGTCCGTTCGAGTTTCTCTTCATTTCTTCTCCGAGTCTTCGAAGTCTCCAGTAATGGCCTCGAAACAAGCCTCCTCCACTAAGGGAAAGAAGGTTGCTTCTTCTTCCCGTTCTTCTGCTCAAGCGGGGGCGACCTCCGTCGGGCATGGCGAGCTTTATTCTGAACGAAGCATCCCGCCGACTAGCAGTGCACCTGGCCTTAAAGGTAGAGTTTTTGGGACAAAAACGAACGACTGAAAACCCTTCACACACGTTGTACGTGAACGCGCTAGGTCATCTTCTGTGCTGATAGCCTCTTCGAGGAAGATGATGCACAAAGATGTTTCATCTTTTACGCCCATATTTCTAATGTGTTAGCGCAAAAACTCCATATTTTCGCAGTCTGGCGTAAATGCTTTGACTGTCGAAAGTTGGCGTATACTATAAAATTTGAATGTTACGCTGGGATGGAAATTCCAGCGTAATAACTCAATTTTATTAGTCTGGCATAAAGCACAGACTGTATACTGCCAACCTTGAATTTTACGTTTAGGAAATAGATTCCAGCGTAATAACTCAAGTTTTTACAACCTTGGCGTAAAGCACAGACTGTTGATTTTCTGTATATGCTGCAAGTTCATACAAACTGACTTATCTTTCTTGCATTTTGTAGTTAACTTGCATGCGTCTCCGCTAGCTGATGTGATGGGTTCTGTCGCAGGGATGCTGCACTCCAACTATCTGGAGGATCTGTCGCACGTGATATTTCCTATCTTCGGGCCCCAATATCCTGAAGGAAGGAAAATTTTGATATCGGCTCAGGGCGAGCGAACGCTGCTGAACTTGATCAACGGAGAGCCCCTGACGTATATAGACGGGGACCAATACATAAAGCCGGCTTTCCTCTTCGGGGACATGATCGACAAGCAGTCCCAGACGAAGCCCAAGAAAGAACTTTGGATTTTCCCTGCTGGGAACTTGGTTTTGTATCTGCCCAAGATGCCGAGGGACTATCCCATCTCAGCATTCTTTTATGCTACACATTCCAGGAGGATATCGTGGACGCTGACTCCTGATCTTCACGGCAGGCCGGGGAAGATATTTCATCTGAAAGGAGCGGACCAGGGGTCGTTTGTCAGCCGTCCTACCGGCAATGTAACGATGTTCAGGGGACTGTACCCGGACAGTGTCCCAAGTGAAGACAGTTTAGTGATCCAGCCGGTCCAATTACCGACTTTTTGTATTGATTTTATAGGGCGCGGGGGAGTATACCCTAAGGTGAACCCTCGGACAGGCGGGTGGATCACCCCCACAAATCTTCGACGGGCTCGCTTAGATGATTGGGCCCTAAAGTATTTTTAGACCGAGTTGGAGAACATTGGTCTGTTTGCAGCTGTGAGTGCCACCAGCATTGGGTTGCCTCTCAACCCCAACCTATTTCTGGCACTGATGGAGCAATATATCTCGCTCACCGGGACTTTTGCCACTCCACTAGGGGAGTTGGGATTGGCCCTCCACGAGATGGCAGAGATCTTGAGGCTGCCGATGGGGGATACTCCATATGAAGAGTATGTTCCCACGAACCGGGAACTGGGAGATTCAGACCCTCAGGTAGTGGAAGTGTATCAGGAGCTGATGTGTCACTACCTCGCTTGCACCACTTTTTATAACGAGCCTTCATATTTGGCTCACGTCAGTAAATGGACGTCCTACCTCTTCTTTCACCGGTCCAGGACTGCTAAGCCAGAGAAGGTATTGGAAGGCAAGGATCTGCCTTTGAATCCTCTGAGCTTGCTTAATACTCAGGTAGTTGACGATCTTATGGAAGACGCTGGGGCTCCGGACTTGATCCTCGACGAAGGGATAGGAAAGTATCCCGTAGGCACTAAGGCCTACAGTTATTTGAGGCGTTGCCGCAGGCCTCTGTCCAGGGAAGCTCAACTGGCTGGCTTCCTCTCCATATGGCTGCTTCGACTGGTGGTACCCGACATCGCATCTGCGGACCGCATTCATCGTAACACGCTATGGCCTGCAGTACGTCTGGTGTTTGGGGCAAGGCTGGGCTTGCTCCCTGCCATGGTGTGCCGTATTCAAGCTAGCATAAGGGCCATGACTGACGGGCTGCTCGTCGATGAAACTCGGCGTGATAGCTTTCCCAGGGTAGAATTACTATACCTGTATCTGATGGGATGGTTAATTCGTCATAACCCCAGGGTTATGTCTCCCGGCTCTGGCAGCAGTTCGGGGGCTAGTTTCTTGTTGAACTACCAAAAATCCTCCTAGAATGTGACCACAGTTATAGACTATCGACGGGCACTGAATCTTAGTCACAGCTGGAAGTTCTTCTGCACTGTCCCCCCCGTACATCTTAATCAACAGGGGATCAGACTTCAGGACGTAGGTGCCGGGAAGACCGTTCTTTCTCCTGAGTCTTTCAATTGGTTGGTCTGCATTAGAACTTCCCATCTACTGTACAGGAGTGAAGACCATTGCTTCTTCGAACCCTACTTGCCTAGTCAGTTTGCCAGACAATTCGGGTATGACTAGTTGCACGTGGGCAACGCCGTCACTAGCTTCAGGTCCAGGGGCGGACTCATTGATGGAGCCAGAGGATGGCGATATTTTATCATGGGTTGCACTGAGGCAACTTTTACCGTGCCCGTCATTTTACTCTCCACGAAGCTGCGCATTCTCCACTCGTATGCCCAGTTCTATGTGGCAACCAACACCTTCTATCGCAATTTTGATATGCATGGATGTTTTAGGGTGCCCTCTTCCAAGTCTGGGGGAAGAGTCGAGGTCCCCTCGGTTTCTTCTGACGAGGGTGAGGAGTTCGTCAATCCAGATGAGCCTCTGTTGGCGGTATCGAGGGGTAAAGTACCTCTTCCTGCGGGGCCTTTGGTAATTTCTGGGAAGCGAAGGGCTCCTACTCTTATGGAGACTTTCCCTCGCAAGAGGAAGAAGAAGACGGTTACTCGTCCTCTCCAGATTCCTGGTATTGAGGCTCCTAGAGATGAGCCTGCATCTCCCTATGTCGGAGATGATTCTCTGATTGGAGGTTCCTCGCCTTTTAGAGAGGGAACCTCGACAGTCTCGGCTGGTGGCATCGGAGAATTCCTACTAGAGGTTGCTGTCGCTGCTACCGCTTCGGGCAGTAGAACGAGATCGCCTTCGGGGCCGAGCCGAATGAGGATATCTTTGTCCGGGTCAGCATCGGGAGAGACTCCTGCCGTGTCTGTCAGTGCACCCAGCGAGATTCCAGCCGATGAACCTCGGTTGGAGTTTGACGAGGACCTGGAAGAGCATTCGCCAGTGCTCCTTAGAGCACCCCCTTCTCCAGGTATGACAGCTTGCCTAGCATCATTAAGGAATGATTTAGCTGTACTGGCTGCAGACGCGTCATATACACCATTGGCCATGGGTAAATATCGTCTTTTATGCCTCTTCTTTTAGGAAAATTAACGTCATGCTGATATTAACTTCCTTTTATCTTCTTTTCGGAGGAAGACATCTTCGGGAAGGGCAGTATAGATGCACCCTTTGGCTCTGTGCCGGGTCCTGGCGGCGACACGGAGGTGCCTGATTTTGAAGAGGAGTATCTTCGGGTGCCGGCTCGCCTGTCGAAGAGATCCCGATATCTCAAGAGGAGGACGAGCCTGTCATTGCGACAATGCCTCCTTTGAGTACGCCGGTCACTTCGTCGGGTGTTGGCGCTGCTTCTTTTGTCGCACCTCCTGTTGAGGCGACGGTCGTGGCAACATCGTCTGCGGTTGTTCTTGGAGGGGGACTCGCCACTATCGCGGCCACTCCCAGCTTCCATTCGGATCTAGCTGCGCTGACCGCGCAGTACACTGGTATCTTCTATGCCACCTGAAAATATTAATATCAATAGTGTTGGAGAAGAATTTAGGCTTTGCATCGCTGAGGAGGGCCTTACGGGCCTCTATAGTGCCGATCTGAGAATTCAATGACACTGGGGTAGGTGATGCGCTGGAGGAGATAGTTAATGGTTTAGAGCAACCCATTAACGAATACTTGCAGCTAGCTCGAGGCAACATTAACAGTCTCATTCAAGCTAGGTACGACTCCCTGACTGCGCAGCTTGCTGAACAGATGGCCTCTCTGAATAAGCCCATTGAGGCTCAGCAGCGGGAGATGGACGAAGAACGTGTCCAGTTGGGGTATGTCGTCCCCGAGTTGACCCAGTGCGAAGCCGAATATGAGGAAGCGACAGCGCAGGCCCGCATATTGAAGGATGAGCTCGTTCGAGTAGAGGCAAAGGTTCTTTCTTTGTCGGCAGCTCGAGATGTGCTGAAGGAGCGACGGGCAACTGTTCAGCAGAATCTGGCACGCGTGGGTGCTTTCCACTCAGGTTTTGTGTGGGCTCGGTCTGAGCTAGCTGCTTTGGACAATGATGCGGCATGGTTGGAACGGGCTCGCGTCGACGTCTTGAACTCCCGGGATGAGAGGATGGTCGCTCTGGCGCAGCAGATTCGCGACCTAACCGCTCTCCCTATATGATGTACTTTTTTGCTTTTTAATGTACTTTTACTCCTTTTTGGGAATAATAAAGAGGCTTTCATCTGACTTTGTGGACCCATCATTTTGGAATATAAATGACAGGTTTGGGTGAAAGTGATATCAGAGGTAATATGAACGTAATATACTCTCTGTAAGTTTTAGCAGGACATATCTATTCAGAGGTAATATGAACATGATAGAATACGATCCAACTAGTTTCGTTTTAGAAGTAGTTTTGTCAGAATGAGGTTTTCGCCATATTCCACTTAGGCAAAGTAGGTTAAGCATAGTACCTTTTTAGGAATTTGCCATTGATAGGAGCCATTAGCAGATCTCCATTAGGCTTGGCCAACCTGTAAGCGCCGTTTGAGAATGTCGTCTCGATCACATAAGGGCCTTCCCATTTGGGCTAGAATTTGCCCTTGCTTCTGTGATTAAGAATCATTGGCCTTCTCACAGCTAAGACTAGCTCACCAACTTTGAACACTCTTTTCTTTACTTTTTGATTAAAAGCTCTGAAAATGCGTGCTTGGTAGAACACGATGAGCTATTGAGCTTGGAGGCGTTTCTCGTCTAAACATTCTAGCTCTTGAAGTCTTAAAAGGTCATTCTTTTCTTGAGTCAGCTCATTAGCCACGGCTATCCTGAGTGACGGAATCTGGATTTCGATGGGGATAATTGCTTCGCTCCCGTAGACCAGTGAGAATGGGGTACAACCTGTTGGTGCTCGTACCGTTGTGCGGTATACCTAGAGACATTCTCCCATCTTCTCATTCCAATCTCTTTTGTTCGTGGAGACGAACTTTTTTATGAGCTTGATAATGGTTTTGTTGAATGCTTCTGCCAAACCATTAGCAGCAGGATTATATGCCGTAGAGGCCACATTTTGTATTCGATTTTTATCGCAAAATCGATAAAACGCTTGGCTGATGAACTGAGGTCCATTGTCATGAATTATCCTTCGGGATATCCCAAAGGGATAAATGACATGATGCTTGATGAAGCTGATCATATTAGATGCCTTCACCTCAGCAAGAGGGATCGCCTCTGCCCATTTGGAGAAATAATCCGTGATGGCCAGTATGAACTGGTAACCTCTGGAGGAAAATGGGTGAATAGGACCAATGATATCCATACCCCATGCTTCGAAAGACCAGGATACAACCGTAGGATGTAGGTGTTCAGGCGGTTGATGGATGAAGTCTGCATGGACCTGACAGGCTCTATACTGTCTTGCATACTTTATTGTATCTGCGATCATAGTAGGCCAGTAATAGCCCATTCTCCTGATGCGATCCTGTAGCTTAGGACCGGGTTGGTGCGCTCCGCATACGCCGTCGTGAGCTTCACGGATGATCTGCTGTGCCTCGTCGTCTGAGAGACACCTCAATAGCAGTCCGTCGTAGGTCCGGCGATATAGACACTATGAGGACGCCTCGAAATAGAAGCGTAATGATCATCTTTTGACGGATACTGCTTCTTTAGGGTCCTCCAACAAGATTCCATACGCTACAAAATCTATAAAGGGACTTCTCCAGTCTCTCCTGGGAGGATCTGTGTTCACAGCGTAGCTGCATTCTATGTGAAAGTTGTTTTTCACATAGAATAAATCTCTGCTAAGAAGGATTACCGAATTCTTCCTTCTTATAGGAATAGCTAAATCTGCAGCTAGACTGGCTAGGGCATCAGCTTCCAGATTTTGAGATCGGGACACATGTTCCAGGAAGAACCCTTTGAATGTCATGGCTATCTCGACCGTTGCTTGGTGATAAGGGATGAGGTCTGGATTCCGGACTTCATATATTCCTCTGACTTGATTGACGATCAGCAGAGAGTCACCGAAAGCTTCCAGAGATTCGACGCCTAATTCTTTAGCGACTTGGAGCCCGATTAGTAGAGCATTATACTCTGCCTATCAGGAGTAACCAGGACAATATGCTCGATAAATAACGAGCTTTTCAGGAGTAACCAGGACAATTCCTACTCCCGAGACCACGTTTCCCCTGGGACCAGTCCTGGAGGCACCATCGAAGAACAGTTGCCAGGCATCACTTTCCATTGCGGAATTATATTCTGCAACTTCGTCGGGAATGTCCTCGTACAGTTTGGGGGCCTCCGGGATCGGATGAGCATCTAGGAAATCAGCCAATGCTTGGCCTTTGACGGACTTCTAAGGGACGTACACCATGTCATATGGTGTTAATAATATTGCCTAAGTCGCAAGTCGGGAGTTAAGAACGCTTGGCTTGTTCATCAGTACCCGAAGGGGATTGACCCTGGAGATGATGTGAATGGTTTGGCCTGTGACATAGTGCCGCATTTTTTGGATAGCGAACATCAGAGCCAGGCATTCTTTCTCTACTGGGTTGTACCGGTGTTCGGCTCCGACCATCATCCTGCTGAGGTAGTAGATAGCCTGTTCATGGCCCACATCGTTCTTTTGTGCGAGAAGATCTCCCAGAGAATGATCCATCGCTCGAACGTACAGCACGAATAGTCTTCCTATGACGGGAGGCACCAAAACTGGCGGACTAGTGAGGTAGCGTTTGATATCACCGAATGCTTGCTGACAGGCTTCATCCCATACAAAGGATACACATTTCTTCATGAGACGAGAAAAGGGTCGACATCTCCTAGAGAGGTTGGATATGAATCTTCGGATATAAGCCAGACGGCCTTGAAATCCCCTGAGTTCTCTCAGATTACGAGGCGATCGTATTTCTAAGATGGCCTTGACTTTATCAGGGTACACTTGAATGCCTTTGGCGGTAATGATAAATCCCAGGAATTTGTAACTGGATACCCCCAGAAAGGACTTTGTAGGATTCATTTTGAGTTGATGTTGGCGCATCAATTCAAATACTATCTTCAAGTCTTGGATGTGATTATCCTTGAGGTAGCTTTTGACAGCTACATCATCCACGTAACACTCCACTGTCTTGCGTAAATGCTCGTGGAATATGTTACTCATAGCCCGTTGGTACGTAGCCCCGACATTCTTCAACCCGAAGGGCATGGCCGTATAGCAATATACCCCCAATGGTGTCCGGAAGGCAGTGTACTTCTCGTCCTCAGGATGCATCTTGATTTGATTGTATCCTGAAAATCCGTCCATGAAAGACATACGTTCAAAATTGCATGTATTGTCATTCATGACGTCTGTGATGGAAAGAGAAAACTCATCCTTGGGGCAGGCTGCATTCAGATCTCGATAATCGATGCAGACACGTACTTTCCCATTTTTCTTCATGACCGGGACAACATTGGCGACCCAGTCGGGATATTGTTCTTCTCGGATGAAGCCGCAGGCTATCAACTTTTTGACTTCAGCTTTGCTGGCGTCCATCATATCCGGGCGGAACCGGCGTTGGTGCTGCTTCACAGGCTTTGAATCAGGCAATATATTGAGCTTATGAGTAGCCACCTTTGGATTAAGACCTGGCATGTCTTCATAATTCCACGCAAAGACATCGACATATTCTTTTATCAACTGGATAATTTTTTCCCTTTCTTCTTCCGAAAGGTTGTTACTGATAAATATTGGCTTTGGTAAAAGTTTATCCCCAACGTCAATCTAGATAACTTTATCTTCAGTGGGAGGTTCTCTCTGCTCGAAGCGGAACTCCCATTGTGTATCTATTTGTTGAGCCCAAGCGTCATTCTCGAACAGTTCAGATTCTTGTTCGTCTGCTTCGAAGGAATCTGTCACTACCATATTTACTGATAATGTTCATTCGAGAGCATGAGATGAGTCGGAGGGCGCTGAGCCATTTTGAGAAGAGAAAAAGATATCCTCGTCTGACTCAGGAGCTGCAAGGGAGGTGGTATACCCTAACCGGAAGCTGGTTAGTTGATAGTCAGGATCTCCGTGCAGTAGCATTCGTCTGCCTTTCCCGTAGTTGAGACCTGGTTTCAGTTTTAAGTCATAACCCATACTTTGCATGATCTTCAGAGCTTGCGGGCTGTATCGGTGAACCTGTATTTTACCAACGTCGTCGTCGGGAGAATCCTCTTGTACAGTCGGTTCATTGTGCATGCGGCCGAAGACTATTGAATGCTAACTGCTGTAAGTAGGCGGGACAATGAAGATAGAATCCTCATATGGTCCATATGTCATGGTGACATTGGACGATGACGCTACTTCCCACATATATGGATGATAGAAATCTATAGCTCCCAAGAATTTTTGCGCTATAGGTTCTATATCGTCATGGGGAAAAGATTCCTGATTCGAAATTTGGGCTTCAATATACTGGAAAAGAGGATATTTATTATCATCTGAAACTTTGTTCCCGGTTGCATTTACATCCATCGGCTGCCTGTTGCGCCGAAGGTTGATGACCAAGGATGGAGTCTTTTGGTTCAGAGTGATCACTAGAGGATCACCCCCTTTCCCTGACCTAGTTTTGTTCAGGTGGATCGCCACAGGCTCTATGGCTTTTGGACGAGTAGTCTGTCCTTTCACCTTGATTGACAGCGGTTGTTCGGTAGAGGGTTCTTCTGGCTCCCGGTGGGATTCCTTCTCTGCTTCGGCTGACACCTCTTCCGTGTAGTCTTGAGAGTACAACACGGCATTGGAGTAGTAAGATTCTACTCCTCTAAATGGGTTCAGGTCAGCAAACTCCGTTTGTAATGTTCCTTGGGCGTCTACATATTTAAAGCATTGATGTAGCATTGAAGGAACGATGTTGTGGTCATGGATCTAAGGTCTGCCCAGCAGAATATTGTAGGACACCTCAGAATCAATGAGATAACATGTAGCCACTGATCTAAGGTTGCCAATCTGGATCCTCAGACGAATCTTTCCCAACGGCTTGCTTTTTCTGGCGTTGAAACCCACGATTGTAGTGGTGATGTAAGCCAATTCGCTTGTAGGAATCCTCAGTGTTTGAGCAGACTATGAGGAATGATGCTGATTAATGATCCCGGATCTATGTGAATTCGGTCTACCTCCATGGAACCAATGTACCCGGTGTAATAGAGGGGTCTGTCATGCCTGTTATGTTTTAACAGCATGTCATCTTGAGTAAAAGTGATATTCGGGACCACCTCCATCACACTGTGGCAATAAGGACATGCCACTGGTTCTTTGTCAGGGAACTTGAGTTGGGTCAAGTATGCATCCGCCTGCATCAACGCTTCACTCAGGGCTTGACGAGTGTCTTGAGAGAGCCTGAGTAGTTCGAAGATGGACAACCTGGCTGGTGTATTAGCCAATTGGGCCAGGATGTCGAAGTTGTACGGCTTCTCTAAACTTTTATTTTGAATGTTTTTCACAGGTTGGTCGAAACATACTTCCTTTTGCTTCCCTTTGTCGACCAAAGTTGGTCTCGAAGGACCGGCCCCTGGTATGGCGGGCTCTGGTTCTGACGGCTTGGTAGCTGAAGCGTCTGCCGGTGCATCTTCCTGACTTGCTTCATGGTCCTTGAGGTAAGCCCTCCCTGAACGGGTTCCAGTGGTCAAGACCTCGTCTTCTGATGCTGAGTCTGCCGCAACCATGTGACATGGTTTGCACTTTGAGTTCTTCTTAGCCTTAGCAGCTTGAGTCTCTTTCTCGATCCCGGGCACCAAATCTGGATGAACCCACATAATCTCGCCTCGCCGGGAAGTTAATGGTACCAGGTCATGATTTTGACCTCTAGCTGGAGGAAGATTAACGATGTTCATCGTCATCCGGGAAATAGGTGTAACACCATTCGGGATCTCTTGGGGAGGCAGATTTCCAAATTGCAGAGAGATCATGTTGGCTGTGACCGTCTTCTCGTTGTTACGCAGAGTAATGGCCTTAGCATCAATCAGCTCCTGGATCTTCCTTTTCAGTATATAATACGCCTTTGTGGGGTAATGTATATACCTATGGAAGATGCAGTACTTGGGGTTGTTGGTACTGCCAGCCTCATTGGGTCATCTCACCTCAGGAAGGGTAATCTTGCCGCTTTTGACGAGATATTTGAATATGCTCGGAATATCGTCGTCGTCGAAAGAGTACACTTCAATGGGCCTGGAAGTCCCAGGTTTTGTCTGCGTGGTAGCCACTGTCTTTTGCCTGGACGTGTTGATTGCCAGAGCTTCTTTACCCTTGGTACCACGAGGATGGTCGATGTTGGAGGATGACCTCTTGCCTTTATCAGAGGCCGAGATCATAATGCCATTATCGCGTGCCTTCTGACTGTTGTCCTCCGCGGCTACTGCTGAGATGATGAACAAGGGCCAATCATGGAACTGATATGGTCCTGTGAACACCGAGATCACGAAAAAAGGTTCTTTCTGCAGATGTCCACCAATGCCGAGTCTGGAACTCCCGGAGGCATTTACAAAGTGGCTTGACAAAAACGTTCGATGAAAGCGCAAACATTCTCTTTTTCCTTCTGCTTGACTTCGATGAGAGAGGACATAGACATGTCCATCCCTCCCTTGTAGAATCGTGTGAAGAATAAGGCCTTGAAGTCTTTAAAAGAAGTAATGCAGTTATCCGCCAGACTTCGGTACCACTGATAAGCTACCCCCGAGAGACAGCCTTTGAATACCCGAGTGAGGAGGGCGTCGTTCCCTTGTAATAACACCGTCATCATATTGAAGTAGTTCATGTACTGACTTGGTGACATTTTTCCTTCGAATAAAGCCATAGTCCGTGGTTTGTATCTAGGAGGGAAAGGGACCTCTTCCCAGATAGCTGGGTAAGATTGGTTGATTCCCAATTTCTTGAGCTGATCTTTGTGCTTCAGGGCATCAAATTGGGCTTTCAACTCCCATACTGCCTGCATCGGATCTTCAGCCGGTAGCGGGACCACGAAGTGATAAGGAATCGATTGCATCACGACTCCGATGGGAGGTAATACATTCTTCGAGTGAGGAAGTGGAGGAACTGCTGACTCCTGATCTAGAGCGGGCTCTTGGATTACGTTGGATGGTGGTAAGTCCACCCCCACACGTATCTGAGTTGGAGGGACCGACGCTTGAGCCATAGCAGCTGTATGTTGAGTCAGCATCATCTGGTGCATGTTCTCCATCATGGATTGCATTTCCTTCAGAGGTGTCTCCAGTACAGTAATGCACTGCTCAGCGCTCCCGGACGGGGAAGCTTCCTCGCGTTTATCTCCAATGGCATAAACTCCCATCTTCCTGGGTGTCATTGAGAGATTAGTATAGGTCTCTGTAGAAGTTGACTCTATACTTTCACTATCTGACTCGGGAGACTGGCGACCCCCAGCTTCGGAATCAGAGGAGTACGAAGTCGGTTGTCGCGACCTCGAACGGGTGTTTCGGAACACCCCAGCTTCAGTGTTCCTAAGGAGCTGGTTGAATCTTCTTCGTCTCGGAGCTCTAGAGGGATGACGTCTTGAGGCCGATCTTCCTCTAGGTATGTGTGAAGCCATGTTCACTGATGAATGTATGGGCTCTTCTTCCTGGAAAGATGGAGAGTAGCTCAACCGGTCGAAAACCGACCATTTTGCTTTAGAACAGCAATAATTAATTACAATCTTACGACCATTACAAGGGTGCTCGTTAGGAGGCATAATAGACATGCTGGAAGATCCCCTATCTTTGCGTTTCTGGATTAGATACTTGCGCAGGTCAGGAGGATTTATAGCAAAATAAGATGGCTTGTTCCTTTTGTTCACATTAGTGGGCATACGGATGTTGGGAACCACAGTTTTCCCTGTGCCACCTGTATACAACAGGTTGGCCATCTGGGTGGTAGATAATCCCCGAGAAGGGTGTCTTTCCGTGAATTGAGCTTTCTTTACGCTGAGGGGTTTCTCCTGGCGTAATTCGGAGCTCTACTCTGGTTTGCGTAAAGCTGAGGATGTCCTCAGTCGGCCGTCAGCTCCTCGCGTAATCCGGAGGGCTGACAGATTCTTCCCTTGCTGGCGTAAAGGCTGAGAAGTTGAGTAGTCCGCCGCTTGCTTTTCCTTGCGTAGATTGCAGGGATCATCTGCTTTTTCGTGGAAGGAAGATGCATTTTTATGCGCGGAGCACGTTTGGAACTTCTGACTTGGCGCTAAGGCATTGTCAGAAAGTTTGTCTGTTCCGCTAGGGACGGGAAACTGGTTTCTACGCATAGAGTGCGGTATAGGCTTCTGGACTAGCACTGAGGCATTGTCCAAAGTTTTGTCTTTTCCGCCAGGGACGGGAGACTAATTTTTACGTGTAGAGCTCGGTGTAGGCTTCTGGACTAGCGCTGAGGCATTGTCCGAAGTTTCGTCTTTTCCGCCAGGGATGGAAGACTGAATTTTACGCGCAGAGCACGGAGTATACTTCTAGATTGGCGCTGAGGCCTTGCCAGAAGTTTTGTCTGCCCTGCCAGAGACATGCGACTGAATTTTACGTGTAGGGCACAGAGGGAGCAAAGCTACAACCTCGTTGGTCGGAGAAATCAGAGAGGTCGGAGAGTCGACAGGAATGGTAGAGGATGTTTTGGGCATCCAGACCTTACGCAGCTTCCTGTTGTCTTAGACAGAGAGAGAGTGAGAGGTACCCCCGGTTCGAAGCATGTCTTCATAGGCAGACTGGTCGAATTGGATGACCAGTGTCTTCTTCACAGATCCCACGGATACCATATCGTGTTGAGCAATTGCTTTCTCATCAGAAGAGAAAGATGTCCCCAGCAGAGTCACCATCTTGTGTTTGATAATAAACGAGAGAGAATATGGAAAATGAGGTCTTATACGAAAACTCGCTCTTTCTTCGGTGTTTACAAACAAGATTGTACAATTTAATCCTATACGAGGATGTCTAAGTATAATTTATTTAATTTGGATAAATATTGCTATAGGTATCTAATCTGCAGTCGATCACTTTAGCCCTTGGACCACACGATGTTGAAGAAGTGTCGTGGAAGACAGAAAGCAGCTTCGCAGGTTGCTAAAGAGGGTGGATGCCCGATGCCAAAGTCGTCGATCCCCTTCTCTTTGCCTGAGCTCTGGATTCTTCTCTCTCTCTCTCTTGACCTCTTTTCTTCGATCTTTCGACCTTGGAGTTTTTGACCTTCCAATCCTCTCCTATCCCTCATTGATAGAGGTCTCTATTTATAGAGTTCTTAGTGACAGTGACCTCACAGTCGGCATAGAAATTGAGTAGTAGAAAGTACAGCACCCTTTAACACGACGGTTTAAAATAACCAATGCCTGCGTATAGATGACCTTTTGAATGAGCAAGTGACGCGTGTCCAACTAAGGGACAAACGCATATAACTGCTGCAAAGATCATGGCGTAGAAGCCACGTAGGTAGTTATCCCTTGTGTAGAAGAGGTTGGCGTAGAAGCCAAATGACTATCACCATGGCGTAGAAGCCAAGTAGGCATAGAAGCTGAGTAGGCGTAGAAGCCGAGTGGGCATAGAAGCCGAGTAAGCGTAGAAGCCGAGTGGTCATAGAGGCCGAGTGGGCGTAGAAGCCGAGTGGGCATAGAAGCCGAGCGGGCATAGAAGTCGAGCGAGCATAGAAGCCGAGCGATATGGACGTTTTAGCCGAAATTACGACTCTTGGAGATATAATCAAATCTTTTTGCATTAAATACAGAGGCTTGTCTTTAAGATTTGCCATAATTCTGCACATTAAATGCAGATACGCGCCTCGAATTCTGTACGAAGAGTAACTGCTAATGTGGCGGTCTGTCTGTCTTCTACGGAGCGTAAGAAGCTCACGTCTGCCAGTGTAAAACTGGGCAGCGTATCTCTTATATGTGTAAGAGCAGTTTACGCAAAGGAAATGTCACTAGACGACGGTTTGGTGACATTTAATCAAATCTCTTACATTAAATGCAGAGATCCGCCATTATCCTGCGCATTAAATGCAGAGGCATGTTTTGAAGTCCTGCCACTCTTCTGCGCATAAAATGCAGAGACGTGCCTTGGGCATCTGTCAGTATTTGGCACCTTAAATGCAGAGACGTGCCTCGAGAACCTGTCATCGCTCTGCACATTAAATGCTGAGACGTGCCTCGAGCCCTGTACGAAGAGCAGCTTTTGACGTGGCAGGCTGTTTGTCTTCTGCAGAGCGTAAACAACTCACATCTGCTTGTGTAAAACTAGGTGGCATATTCCTTTGTATACGTGAAAGCGGTCTAGGCCAAGAAAAGGGCAGTAAATGACAGTCTGGGTTGCAGTGCTGCGCCCTCATTATAGCCGTCGCCTGGGTAGTCGTGGAGTACTGTTTGTCAGGAGTCAGACGTCAGATTCACTGTACGATTTGTCAGGTTTATTACGGGGAATACGAAGCGTCCCTCGTACACTTCATTGCTGCATTAAGAGCGGATGAGTTTTACGCCATAAAGGCGATGTAGCACCCTTTTTATGCTGAAGCAGCCTGGACATACTGCATTACGCGGATGGTCCTTGAGCCTATATTTTACGCTGAGCTCAGCAGAAAAGCTCTGTTGTACGTTGACGACTCTGAGGTCATATATTTTACGCTGTCCTGCCTCAATATGCTGCGTAGAGCTATCCGGCGTATTTTTTATGCTTCTACAATCTATCTCAGTCGGGATAATTCCCTCCTGAGCCAGGGTCTCTAACTCTAAGCCCACAATATCCTGGGGTCCATAATATGTAGGGTACCACTCCTCAGTGTCATCTGGGAAAAATATATCTAGTCAGGATAGGAGCAGAGTACATCTCTAACAGCAGTTCTAATCAATGATAAAAACTTTATAACAGTAAATAGATGTGAATATACAAGATGCACAATAGATACGAGAGATATACAATAAGAAAATACTGGAATGAATATAATAATGAACAATATGACAATGAACAAGAATACTAATGACTAAGTGTGTGAGTACTTGTCACGACCCGCACTCGGTGTAGGAATGCAAGTCGGGAACAACGCCCAGCCTACGCCGCAGCATCGGTGGTAGAACGCTGTCTTGGTCAACTATACTATCTAATTATCTCACTATAAAGCATAAACCTTCAATAATACCTCAACTCCAAGAAGAGAGTAATCAACTTAATTCAACACAATACTCAATCACATTTCTATGGCACGAGAAGATATCACAGAAGTCTAACATAACTAAGCAGTTAAAAATATAACAACAATAAATAGAAATAATATCTAAACACAAATATATGCCGAAAATAAATTCGGTACCAAAACGCTAAAGAGAACTAACTATGCTAACTAGTGAATCCGGCTAAATCTCTCAATAGTCACTCCAGAACTAGTGGATCCAAGTCTGCACCATCAATAGGCTGAGGTCCGTAGTATGTCGGACACCAATCTCCCGGATCCTCTGAAAAATATTTTCTAGTCAGGAATGGAGCGAAGTACAACCCAATAGCAGTTTCAATTAATTGACAAAAAATATAAAGCAGTAGAATAGAAGATGCTATCTACGATGAGGATATAACTGATAATCAAGAACAATGAGAGAATGGGCAATACTAACAACAGAATATAATCAATGCGTACAAGAATAAAGGAATGAACTATAATATCAGAATAGAACAAGGTAATCAATGAACCGAATAATGGAATCTATAATAACTATGTGATTTGAAATACTAACTAAATATGTGATCGGCCTGGGAGATTCAATGATTACACTAAGGAGCTAACTCAACCATACGTGAATTACATGGTTAGTTAGTAGCCAATGATTACACCACTAGCCGATAGTTTCTTGATCACATATTTAATTGGTATTTCTCCTGCCCCGACTGATATGATAGATCAAATTATGACACGTCACTAGCCAATATATCCAATGTTTATTCTACAATATTCAATGTTATCTAATACCAACAAGGACAGTATCTGATACCATCTCCATAATCAAGGTAACATCCCATGACTAACGATCCAATAACAATACCAATCCGTGTACCATCGTGTCAAGAATCATAAGTAACATTTCTAAATACTTGAATTATAGTGGTAATCAAATAATAAAAACTATCAGAGAATGTACTCGCCTGTGGTCCAGAGAAAATAATAAAAAATAATGTCCGAACTGGTGTCACAGACCTATATATGAAATATTGCATTAATACAAGATTTTGGGAAGAGAAATAAATTAAACTAGTCAACTTTCTAGGTCATAAAGTCATTTCTAAGTCAAAAGTCAAACTAGGTCAACTCTAAGTCAACTATGGTCAACTATAGTCAAATTATGGTCAACTACCTATTTCTATATCGCATGAGTCTAACTCAAAGATATTGGGCTCACACACTATGAATCTAGGCCATACAAACTAAATTTTAGGATACTAAGATACCGTATCTCAGGATACGCAAACAAGGGATAAATATAACACATATGTACATATCAAACAATATTATATATATAAAATCCTAATTACAAATGCTAAATGAATACCTTGGTTTCGAACCAACTTGGTATCGCAATACTAAACCTCTATCTTGATATCCAAACCCAATACCTTGATTATCCTCTAATACCTTGATACTTACCTTGGCATCTCAAGGTAAATTCAAAACCTTATTTATACTAACTACCCAACAATAATTATAAACTATTATGCATTTAATATTTATATAATTCTATATACCTTATTTTAGTCACCTTAATACCAACCCATAATTAGTTTACAACTATCCTATTACTTATGCCAATACCTACTACTCATACCTTGGTATATCTTGATACTTACCTTAATATCTCAAGGTAATTGCCAAAATCTCATATATATACTAACTACCCATCAATAATTACATATATCAATCCAATATAACTCTAGCATGTACTAATAGAATAATACTAACTACCAACTACACACTAACTATTAATACATATATACGTACATACATACCTACAAATATATAATATATAAAAAATACTCATAACAATTGATAACTAAAGTATACTAATTATTCTAATAAATTTATATGCTACAACTAAATATATATATATATAGTATACTATAATACAAATAGCAATTAGGAACATATTTATATATATATTAATTACCATATATATATACATATATATCTATATATATATTAATATCTAATATATTAAAAACTGCCAAACTGTCGCTAAATACTCTGTCCACTGTCACAGAAAGCTGCTGTGTATATAGATACACTGCAGTTTTTGTGACAGTTTCCTGCACTGTCACTAAAACCTGTCGCTGAAGCTTCTGATACTCTGCTGATACACTGTTGTTTCAGCGACAGTTTTCTGCAACTGTCGCTGACTGCTGTCGCTGAAAAGCTGCTATTATTTGTATTTGTTGCTGCTGTTGCGACACTTCTGGCTCGCTGTTGTCGCTGAAATATATATATATATATATATATATATATATATATATATATATATATATATATATATATATATATATATATATATATATATATATATACAATATATATATAAATACATATATATATAACCCACCATATATATATATTTATACAATATATATTTAAATACATATATATAATCCATAATATATATTTATACAATAAACATAAAACTATATATAACTATACATACACTTATACATAGTAAATTATATAAAATACCACATAGTAACATACACACATATATAGTAATATGTATATATAACTATACATATATGTATACATATATATATACATATATATAATCATATAATAATATAAATACATAACAATATATAATATAACTATATATATAACCACATATAAATATATCTACTATATTATATATACATATGCTACCACTTATAAATATATATCTACATACATATATATATATAAATAATCATATATAAATAATCTAATTACTTAATTAAACATACACATATATTATATAAATATATACATATATTTACATCCCTAACATATATTATAACATATATATTAATGCATGTAGAAGAAAGCTACATAATATATATTCTATTAATACATATATAATACATAGATCTATGATACAATAAACACTATAATAAATATACATAATACATATATAATATATAGATACATACACAATTATAATTCAAGAATTAAAGCACAATTAATTAGATCTACACATAAACACATAACAATTGGAGAGTATCACACCGTATCCCACTAGATCTAGGATACGCATTCGACACGAGTCCACCACACATCCAATTACACCCCAAAGGACACAAACAAATCACATATAATATTTATAAACAAAATAAAGTGTCAAATGTAGATCTATCTGTCCGTGTCAAAATACGACATGTACAAAGTCCCGTGTCGAGGAAAAACCCTCAAAATAACACGTATCACCAAATTGTTGGGATACGACCTACATGTACCCAATTATGGATATAATACTAGCCCTAAACACATAAACATATGCCAAATTGATCTATAGGATCAATTGACACGCAAAACAAAAGTCATTTTCGGAATTTCCCCAAAATTGACACAAAAAGCACCATAACTTTCTCCATAGGTCTCCTATGAACACAAAACCAAATCCTATGGGTAGTACATACATATGGGTTGATTATTCATGATTAAATATCAGATTTAGAAGCTATTTTAAGGGGGAAGAAACTGAATTATACCTATTGGGAGATGGATTCCTAATAAAATCTCCAAAATTGGTGAAATTAGCTTCCAACTTGTAGATCCTTGCTCCTCTTTATAGATCCTTGCTTTCTCCTTCTAGATCCTTGCTCTTCTAGTCTCCAATGGTAATTTGGGAAGTAATTGGGTGGAAATTTGGTAGAGATTTGGTGGAATTTGGTTGAGAGAAATTCTAGATCTAGATTTGGAATGAAAAATAAAGAGAGAGAAAGTTTTCATCCCCTTTATATAGGCCTCACTTGTCCCCTCCCTCAAGCTACTATGTAAAGTCTAGAATACCCCTTAGGGCCTCTCATGAAGAAATTAATTAAGGAGGGAAGCTTCTAGTCTAATGGTTTAATTAATTTAATCATCCTCCTAATTAATGGACTTTCTAGTTGGGCTCAATTCTAACAATTAAAACATGTTGGTCCATGAGTCTAAACTAAACTAGTTAGGTCCACTAACACAAGTCCAAAAAATAAATCTATCATGCTAATAATAAATAAATAATATAATAAATAAATATTTAATATGCACAATATTTAATTAATTATAAAATGACCAAAATACCCTTTTCTAGAAAATACGATAGGACAGTACTAGCTTTAACATGTGATCGGCTTGGGAACATGATACAATATATATGGCCTGGCTAATCATACGTGCGGTGTATGATTAATACTATTCAATGAACAATACTTGATACAATGAGGGTATGATCACATATCTACACTAAATTACTCTCCACCCTCGACTGGTATAATAGATTCAACCACGGTATGCTATGGCACGAGATTCCCCAAAATGATAGTGACTTTTCCCGAGAATCAGTGTTTGTACATGTACAAGATAATCAATAAAATAAGGCTTGCACAAGATACACCATATATCAAGGAATAACATCTCATGACGAGATTCGGATATACCAATCTGTGTAACCATCGTATCAAGAAAATATGGATATCTATACTAGATACAATGAATATAGAGGATATCATAAATGAGAAACTATCAGAGAATATACTTGACTAAAGTCCAATAAATAGTCTCACGGATGTCTGATACGGTACCTCGAAGACCTAGATATGGAATACAACATCAATACAAGGTCCCGGAAAGAAAATAAGTTAAACTAGTCAACTTCTAGGTCAACAAGTCAATTCTAAGTCAAAAGTCAAACTCGGTCTACTATAAGTCAACTTATGGTCAAACAATGGTCAACTATGGTCAAACTATGGTCAACTACCTATTTCCTGGTTGCAATAGTCGAATACAAAGATATTGGGTTCAAATACTAAAGTCTAGGTCTTAAAAATTATATCTTAGGATACTAGGATACCGTATCTCTGGATACGTAAATCACTAGGTAAAACATTACATATAAATATTAAACAATTATTAAATTATAAAAATTCTAATTACAAACATTAAATAAATTCCTTGGTTTTGAACCAACTTGGTATCACCACATTAAACCATAAACTTGCTACCCACACCGAATACCTTGGGTATCCCAAATACCTTGGTACTTACCTTGGTATCTCAAGGTAATACCCAATACCTTGTTTATACTAACTACCCGTAATATACATATTAACAACTAAATATTATACATATAGTATACTAAAACATAATTAGAAAATTAGGAATATATATACGTATATATTAATTACTATATACATACACATATATATCTATATATTTAAATATCTAATAACTATTAAAAACCATAAAACTGTCATTAAAGGCCCCTGTTGACCGTCGCCATTGCTGCTGTTGCTGGCGGGAACTGCTGCTACAACGACGGTTTTCCTGCTGTCGTCGCTGTAGGTGCTGATACTGCTGCTGATAGTGCTGCTTTTTGCGACAGTTTTCATGCTGCTATCGCTAAACTGCTGTCGTTGCTGCTGTATGCTATTGTTGCTGCTACTGCTTTGGCGACGTTGCTGCTGTTGCTATTACTGCTACAGCTACTGTCACTATTGCCACCACTGCTGTTGCTGTGCTGTTTGGCGATGTTGCTGTCGCTAAAGCTCCTTCTCTCCTCTATCTTATATATATATATATATATATATATATATATATATATATATATATATATATATATATATATATATATATATATATATATATACCCCAAATATATATATAAAACACATAATTTATATATACTATAATATATATATAACTACAACTAATAAATATACATACGCACTCACTCCTCACATACATATATATCTATACTACTATATAATGCCAAAACTTGGCTTCACCGTGAAACTTTTTTTCCAAATATACCCTTTGCATATATGGACTAATTAAAAGTGTTCATTAAATATGTAATTACAAATATAGGGACAACTATGTAATTACAAACGTTGTCCTTTGGTCTTCATAAATAGTCTTAGGTATTAAATAATATTTAATAACATAATAATAAATTTAGAATACTTAGAGTTTGTCTTTTAGACTTCCTAAGTACTCTTAATAAATATTACAATAATTAAAAGCCGTCTTTTAGTCTCTTTAATAATTATCTATAAAAATCGGACAACGTCCGTGCATATATACTAGTGTACATAATAACTACATAGTAATATATACATACATAGTAACATATGTATAACAACACACATACGTATACATATACATAATCATACACAATATATAACATACATCGTATAATTATAAATATAATAACATATAAATATCTACTTAACATATACCTATCTATACATACTACAATATATAAATATATCTTACATGTAGAAGAATGGTTACATAACAATATATACATATACAGTATATACATAGATACATAGATCTAAGACACAATATTACATAAATATATATACACAACAATATATATATATATATATATATATATATATATATATATATATACATATATAATTATACCTCACCATGAATAAGAACACAAGAGAAATAGATCTACCATTAAATTGCACAAACACATGGAACGTATCACCCCGTATCCCACTATCTCTAGGATACGCATGCGACACGAGTCTACCACACATCCAAACGTACCCCGAAGGACACTAGCAAGTCTAAAATATTATTTATGAACAATACGAAGAGTCAAATATAAATCTACGTGTCAGTGTTAAAATATGACATGCTCAAAGTCCCATGTCGGAGGAAAACTCCCAAATTAACACGTATCACCAAATTGTTGGGATACGACCTAAACATACCCAATTATGGACACGACACTAGCCCCAAACACACAAGCACATGCCAAATTGATCTATAGGACCAATTGACACACACAACAATTGTCAATCTCAGAATTCTCTCAAAATTGACATAAAAAGTACCATAAATTTCTCAATAGGCCTCCTATGAACATAAAACCAAATTCTATGGGTAGCCTATGCATATGGGTTAATTTTTCATGGTTAAATATCAGATTTATAAACTAAATTATTGGAAAAATCTAAATTATACCTATTGGGAGATGGATTTCCAATGCAACCTCCAAATATGATAAAATTGGCCTTCAACTTGTAGATCCTTGCTCCTCTTTGTAGAACCTTGCTTCCTCCTTTTAGATCCCTGCTCCACTAGTCTCCACTGGTGATTTGGGAAAGAATTTGGATAAAATTTGGTAGGAAATGAAGTAGAAATGAATGAATTTAGTTGAGAGAAATTCTAGATCTAGTTTTCCAATGAAAAGAGGGGAGAGAAACCAATTCCCCCCTCTTTAATAGGCCGGCCCCCCTTTTCCCTTCCTCAAGTCACTATATAATATCCATTGTACCCCTTGGGGCCTCTCATAAAAAAATAATTAAGGAGGGAAGCTTCTAGTCTATTGGTTTAATTAATTTAATCAACCTCCTAATCAATGGGCTTTCTAAATGGGCTCAAATCTAACAATTAATACATGTTAGTCCATGAGTCTAAACTAAACTAGTTAGGTCCACTAATACAAGTCCAAAATAAATAACTAACATCTAACAATAATTAAATAATACAACAAATATTTATTTATCATACACAATATTTAATTAAATATAAAATTACTAAAATTTTCTTTCCTAGAAATGTGGTAGTGACGCCTAAGAAATAAATTTTTTTCAATACTATTTAGAATAATACTATTTTTACCTCTAAATTATCTCACCAAACTATTCCTTGTAGTTGATGTGACAATTATTGTGGCAACATACAAGTTTACAATGTCCAATATTAATTTTACATCAAGTGTCCAACTAATTTCTTAATTTAGAAAATACTAAATATTTTATAAACTATCCGAATACAAAATTTTAAATACTTATTTATAATAAAAAACTATAGTATCTAAAGAGATACTTGGTCCCATCTTAAAGAGATACTTAAAATATAATCCAGTCAAATTAAAATTTAAATCTAATCTATTCTAAAATTTTCTAATTACACGAAAAAAATATATAGATAAAATTGATCTATAAAAAACTGTATTAAATTTTGTAAAGGCCATGACTTTCTAATTGAAAAATCAAGTCATGGATATCCAGTATCCGCGTGTGTGTATGTCCGAGTTAGGATTATAGGGTTAGTGTCCGTAGCACCGAAATATCCATACAAGCATACTCTTACTGCACTGTGCACAAGTGTGCACTGCACAACACCTTACTTGATACCCAAGACTGCGTCTAATTAACTCAGATAGGTTTAGGATCTGTGTCGTATCTCAGGTTTGGGTTATAAAGTATAAAGCTATAATCAAACATTCTGACCATATCCTATATATATAATATCAAAGGAACCCCTAAATCAACGGCTATGAAGTATAAAGGTATAATCCAATATCCCGTTGCTAATCTGTCGCTACCATATTTTCTAGAAAAGGGTATTTTGGTCATTTTATAATTAATTAAATATTGTGCATGATGAATAATTATTTATTTTATTATTTAATTATTGAAGATGTTAGTTTATTATTTTGGACTTGTGTTAGTGGACTTAACTAGTTTATTTTAGACTCATGGACCAACAATATTAAATTGATAGAATTTAGCCCAACTAGAAGTCCATTCATTAGGAGAATGATTAGTTTAATTAAAACCATTATACTAGAACCTTTCCTCCTTAATTATTTCTTCATGAGAGGCCCCAAAGGGTATAATAGACATTACATAGTGACTTGCAGAGGGGGGCTAGTGGTCGTCCTATTAAAATAGGAGGAAAAAGTTTCTTTCTCCTCTTTTTATTTTAAAACTAGATCTATAATTTCTCTCAACCAAATTCCTTTATTCCCACATCAATTTTCTACTAAATTTTATCCTAATTCCTTTCCAAATCACCATTAGAGACTAGTAAAGAAATGATCTAGAAGGATGAAGCAATGATCTACAAAGAGGAGCAATAATTTATAAGTTAGAGGCCAATTTTATCAAATTTGGAGGTTGCATTGGAAATCCATCTCCCAATAGGTACAATTCAGTTTTTTTCTTTAATTAGGTTCTAAATCTGATATATAACCATGAGAAACTACCCCATATGCATAGGCTACCAATAGGATTTGAAATTGAGTTTATTGGAGGCCTATGGAGAAAGTTACGGTGCTTTTGTGTCAATTTTGAGGAAATTCCAAGATTGATACTTGTTGTATTTATTAATTGGTCATATAAACCAAATTGACATATGTTTCTTTCTGTGTGGCTAGTATTATATCCATAATTGGATACATATAGGTCGTATCCCAATAATTTGGTGATATGTGTTAATTTGAGAGTTTTTTCTCTGACACGGGTTTATGTGCATGTAATATTTTGATACGGACATGTAGATGTATATTTGACTCTTCATATTATTCATAAATAGTGATTTAAACTTGCTTGTATCCTTCGGGGTACGTTTGGTAGTATGGTGGACTCATGTCGCAAGCGTATCATAGATCTAGTGTGATACGAGTGTGATACGGGTGCGATACACTCCACGTGTTTGTTGTATTGCATTTCTAGATTCAATTTTCATTGTTCTTAGCTAATTATAGTATATATATATATATATATATATATATATATATATATATATATATATATATATATATATATATATATATATATATATATATATGTCCTAGCGCATCAAGTATTCATATATATATATGTGTTGTATATATATATATATATATATGTAGTTATACATCTATACATAATAGCTATTTGAATAATTTATGTATATATATACATGTATATTGTATATATATATTAGGTGTATGATATTACTATATTTATAAGTATGTATGAGAGAAAGTGATATATCTACCTATATGTATATATGTATGTGCATAGTTATATATATATTTATATAAGATGAGGAAAGTTACTTGAGTGTATATATATATATATATATATATATATATAGTCATGTGTATATATATGTATAAAGTTGTGTTTGCAAGAGGGGAAGGGGCACGACAGGCAGCCGCAGCAAAAGAAGCAGCAGCAGCACAGCTATGCAAAGCCAATGCAGCAACAGCAGCTTGGGCAAGACCTGTAGCAACAACAGGTAGCTGCATCAGCAGTGAGGAGGCCGGGAGAAGTGCTCGTGTCATGACCCGCACCTGGAAAATCGGGCATGAGTCGTGGGTACGTCCAGCCTACGCCGCAGCATCGGCAGTAGAACGCTGTCTAGGTCAACTAACTAAATAATAATCTCACACAAAAATCGGCCATGACCTCTCCAAAAGGAGGGCAACCACACAAACAATATAAACCTGTCAAGATCTCAACTCCAAATGGAGGAGCAAATATCACAATGATAATCAAGTACTCAATCACGAATCTAAGCACGATAAGATAACACAGAGATCTAACAACTATAAAGTCTAACCAACAACAACTACTACAACAACCACAACATCAAATAATAATACAACAATGTCCAAAATAATATACAAACAAGGTCTCAATCCAAAACCGGAGACAAATCCGGTGCTAAAAGCTAATAAAAATAACTACAAGGTCCCAGTGATCCCGGCTACCAACCCGAAAATCATCCCTAAACTAGAGGGTCCCTGTCTGCACCATCGACAGGCTCAGGTCCATAAAACATCGGACACCAATCCTCCGGATACTCTAAAAAATATGTCCAGTCAGGACTGGAGCAAGTATATCTCTAACAGCAGTTCCATTTAAATGATAAAAACTATAAAACAGTTATAGCAAGTAGCAAGAAGAATGAAGCAAGTATGAAACAAGGAAATATATATAACTGGTGCATAAAGGTAAAGATGCATGGATATCAGAGCAAGATAGTAATAACTGCAAGATACAAGAAATCTACACTAAGAGTAAGTCTGTGCACATGAACGTGTAGTGAGTCCAGCATAAAAAATATGTAGTGAGTCAAGTCCAGGAACATGTAAGTGAGACAAGTCAAGAAATGTATGAGAGTCCAGACTATAAAGAATGAACTCGGTATCTTTGAAATACTTGTTTTGACATGTAAACGGCTAGGGGTAAGTACGGCTCACCGCGCACTGGGTGCGCGGCTGCTATCATACCAGATTAGACCAGAGGGAGTGATTCCTGATGATGCCAGATAGGAATGTTTACATGTCTACTCGAGTATTTCCCCGCCCTGACTAATACAAGTGGATCCAAGACCCGACACGCAAATCAAGATGAGTCCAGCCTGAACATGAATGATGCCTGTAGTGATGCCTGTAGGTGATGCCAGTAGTGATTCCAGAATAGAGGCCAGAAACATGAAATGTACGTGTCGCAAGTAAATAAATCCAGAAATATCAATCAGTATCCCGTGTTGTGCCAGAATAATCAGATGATACTATACTAGAAGCTGAATCATAATAATCATCAGATAATGAAAACTATCAGAGAATGTACTCGCCTGACGTCCTGAGCAACTGGCGATCCGAACCGGTGTCGCAAGGACCTAATGCGAAAAGCATGGTTAAACAGGGTTCTAATGAGTTAAACAGATATAAAATAATTAAAAATAGGCTTCTAGGGTCGTTCTAGGTCAAACGGGTCAAACCGGTGAAATCTGGGTCAAAAAGTCAACTCTGGGTCCAAAAAGTCAACTCTGGGTCAAAACTAGGTCAAAAGTTGACTTTGGCGATCAACCGAGTCAACTACGGTCAAGTCTGGGTCAAACTAGGGTGCTCCTGAAATTCTAGGTCAAACCGAGCTCATTAAGCTAGAAAACTCACAAACTCGCCTCCTTGAGATACCGGGATACCCTCGGTATCCGATACCTCAACCTAGGCTATATACCCCGCCTATACCCTCTAAAACCTATGCTAGCACGCGTAAATATATACACATATACGTATAAAAATTACACCAATACTATTCCTAGGCTATTGCTCAAAAACCCCGCTCGAAATCCAATACCTTGGTTATCTTAAGGTATTGAGATACCTCGGTATCTCAAGGTATTGAGATACCGCTCTAAACTCAACCCGACTACCCCTCTAGCTAGCTAACTATGCATAAACATATATATCTAGCTATAATCTAGGCTAAAATATAGATATCTAATACATATAGGCATATACCTAGGTATCTACACCCAATACCTTACCTTACCCTCAAATATATATATATATCTATACCTAGATATCTAACTATCTATCTAGCTATGTATATATCTATATATATATCTATGCATATAGATATGGATATCTAACTATCTATCTAATATTTAGCTATCTATCAATCTATCTATCTATCTAAACATTTACCTATCTATGTTTATGTCTATCTATCAATCTAAGTATCTAACTATCTATCTAATATTTACCTATCTAGTTATCTATCTAACTATCTAACTAGCTATTTATTATCTATTTATATCTAGGCATCTATCTATCTATTTATCTAACTATGTATCTATATACCTATTTACCTATCTAAAGATATCTATTGATCTATCTAACATATACCTATTTATCTATCTATGCATCTATCTAACTAATTATCTATAATATCTATTTACCTATCTACCTAACTATAGATATCTATCTATTTACCTAACTATCTATGTATCTCTTTACCTATGTATCTATCTAACCATCTATGTACCTATTTAACTATCTATCTAAATATCTAACAATCTATCTATCTATCTATCTATATATATATATATATATATATATATATATATGCATACCCCTCTCTCTCGCATTGCTCCTCACCTTGCTGTTGCTCCTGCTGCTGCAAACTGCTGCTGTGGCTGCTATGCTGCTGGTCCTGCCCCCCCCCCCCTCTCATCTCACATACACACACACACACACCCCTATATATATATACATATATATATATATATATATATACACATATATATCTATATATATATAACTAGATATCTATATATACATTCACACTCATCTACACACTCTAACACGCACACACTAGCACACTCACACACTAATACACACACACACTCACAACACTATCAACACACACACATAAGCACACACATATATCTATACATATATAAACACACATCTATATATATATATACACACATATATATCTACACTCATATATTTATATATATATATATATACACATACACACTCATACACTCAAACATAAATATATATACCCTCACACACACTCACACTCACACACCCTCACACACTAACACTCCTACATATATATATAAATACATATATACATAAACTGAAACTCATATATATATATATATAGGCACTCACTCATACTCACACTCACACACACTCACCTACACACATACACTAGCACTCACTAACACACTCACAAACACATAACCACACATATATATATAAATAGAAATATATATATATATATAGGAACACACACACAAATAAATATATATATAAAGACATATATACACAAACACAACACTACCACAACGATGCACACAACGCTCACAACGGCCCACCTACGCACGCCCAACGACCCCGACACTCACCAACGCCTATAAATATATAAAATATAACTCGAAAACTCTAGCACACACTCCCCGATACTAACCCAACGCGCACACAAGCCCGAAACGAGGAAACCAAGTCGAAATGGCCGTTCGGTCATTTCGACGAACACGTGGTGTGCGGCTCGGAAAACCTTCTGAAACGCACACCAAACGAACTCGGAATCGGCCCAAAATTTACCCATGCATCCTAAACGATGTCTAGATCCTAGAAAATATGCTCCCGTGTCGATTCTAGGTCCGTGGCGGAAACGCACACGCACTTAGAATCGGCGACAACGAAAAACCCCAAATTTGCCCGAAACGCCCGTTTTTCTGCGACACGGCTTTCCGTGTCCGAACGGAGACACGCACTCACCCTCAAGACACCCGACAACGTCTACCTAGGTCCTTCTAACCTAGGGCATCACCCAAAATTGGGCCAAATTCGGATTCCACCCGAAATTGACACAAAACCTAGTGTTAAAGTCTCCAAACACTACCCAACTAGTTCCAACTTCCTCCCACGGGTAGCCTAAGGGTCTAGGAAGGTTCTAAACTATTAATTACACTATATAAAAGTAATTACAAAGAGAAAATTAGGATTTACCTCTTGGGAGTTGGAATCCCAAGCCAAAATCTCCAAAATGCTCCAAATCCTCCAAACCAAGCTTCCAAGCTCCCAATCCAAGCTCCAACACAAAATCTAGGCTCTATCCACCTAAGTTAGGGAAGAATATAGGGTTAGGGTTAATCATAAAGAAGAATAGAAGAAGAAAGAGGAGAAATGGGAACTTACTTGAGAGTGGGAAGAAGAAAAGAAGAAGAAAGAGTGGAGAATGGAGAAGAAGAAGAAGAATGAAGAATGAAGAAGAAGAAGAAGAAGAATGAAGAATGAAGAAGAAGAGGAAGTGGGGCTGCTGTGAAGCACGGTCTGGGAGGGGTTTTTGGGGCCGGCCATGGTAAATATAAGGTTACACTAATCACCAAATGCCCAAAATGCTCTCCCAACTCTCGGTTTTGGGTTTTGGGTCCAAAAATACTCAAACTAACTCCAAATCTCTCCCACTAACCTTCTAAAAATATAATAAATATTCTAAAACCTAAAATAAGTCTCACAGGGGTGTGGGCTGGGTCGGACATGGGTCCACTAGGGTCTGACATGGGTCCAGGCTAGCCAAAATCCTAAAACAATCAATAAAAATATAATACAATCATTAATTAATTATAAATATAATTAAATATAAATAATCCATAATTAACTAAATTAAAAAATAAAAAAAAATACCCGGCTCTGGAAATGGGGTGTTGACAAGCCTATCCTCCTTAGAAAATTTCGTCCTCGAAATTTAAAGTCAATCACACTCTCTCTAGGTCAAACCCCCAACAATCACAGTCAAGAAATTCTACCTAAACAACATACAAGATCAGGGTCCTACTGGTCGTGTTATTACAGTCTCAATCGGGGTCACTACACTATCTACCACAGCACAAAAAAAATCTAACAGGTACTAATGAAGCACACCACAGGAATGGAAAAGGACAGGAAGAAGAAACAAGAGACAGACCTGCTAACCCGACATCCGTAGCATCGGCCTCCTCGACCGTCAACGCATAAGCCCTGCCCTACTGGGGTGTATCCCTCTGCTGGTGCGGGGTATGATGCTGTGCCACAGATGGCCTAGCTCCAACTCTTTGATCCTGTGCTCCACCCAATGGAGGTGCAGTAGGGCAATCTCGCATCTGGTGAGCAGCGGATCCACAGAACAAACACACCTTCAGCCTCCTCCTACAAACATCCCAGGTGTGTCCTGCCTTCCTGCAGTAGGCACAAGTGGGCACCCTCTGATCCTGACCCTATTGCGCTGCCTTCTGCACATAGGGACGCTTAGCTGGTCTCGCACTACCACTGGCACTGCCTGAATCATCCCTGCCTCTCTTGGACTTGAGCTCCAAGTCATCCTCTGCTCTCTGAGCATCTCCTACTATCTGCTCAAAAGTCGCCTCGCGGTCGCTCCTGGTCAAAGACTTGACCGCCATAACCAAGCCCTTGCGAAACTTTCTCGCCTTGGCTGCCTCACTCAAGCCATCTACAAATCTGCCCAGACGGCAGAACTTCGCTGCGTACTCGTCCACTGTCATGCTCCCTTGGACGAGTGCCTCGAACTGGCTCTCCAAAGCACTGAGCGCCACATCTGGGAAAAACTTCTCCTTAAAAAGCCTCTTGAAAGCCTCCCAAGTAAGCCTTGGCGCCGCAATCCTCGTATTTGTGCGATACCATGTCAAGGCGAGGTCGAACATCTGACTGCCCGCTGCCTCTATCTGCATGCTGTCTGGAATCTGCGCCAGCCTGAAGATGCCCTCAATCTGCTCTATCCAGTCATCCGCGTACAGGATACCTTCTGTACCACGGAACTCCTTGGGCCGCATCCTCTGAAAGTCGATAATACTGCCTGGCCTCGGATGCTGAATCTGATCTGCCTGTGGCTGAATCTGTGCTACCCTATCCACTGCCGTCATGGCCACCTGGTGGGCGTTCTCAATGCCCAGCCTCATCACATCTACCTGACGGTGCTGCGCGTCCATCATCTCCCTGAAGAACACAAACAACTGCGCGGCATCTACTGGAGCAGGAAGTGGTGGAGGAACCACCGGAACGACTGGGGTAGTCCTCGGATCGACAGGTGAAGGAGAATCCCCGAGAGAAGCAGATGCTCCCTCAACCGCAGGAGTGATGAGTGGAGCGGTAGCAGCTGCCTGAATACGAGCTAGACGAGAGGTAGCAGACCTCTCAGTGGCAACTGCTGGGGCGGTACGATGAGATCGTGTCTTCGGAGGCATCCTGAACACAGATCAAAAGAAGTCAATACGGCACAAGATACGATATCATCAAAGAAGGACAGTAATATTTCAAAAGAAGCAATTTTAGAATAATTAGATTGGAATTATTCCTAGTCGTGATTGAGTACACTCTCATCCTAGATCCTAGATCCTATAGCAGGCTCGCAGCAGTACAACTAAGTTGTTGTACCACCACGACAGTGCACTAATTGCGAATCGAGACCTGCATGGGCCACCACCAAAAACGTGTCACGACCCGCACCCGAAAAATTGGGCATGAGTCGTGGGTACGTCCAGCCTACGCCGCAGCATCGGCGGTAGAACGCTGTCTAGGTCAACTAACTAAATAATAATCTCACACAAAAATAAGCCATGACCTCTCCAAAAGGAGGGCAACCACACAAACAATATAAACCTGTCAAGATCTCAACTCCAAACGGAGGAGCAAATATCACAATGATAATCAAGTACTCAATCACGAATCTAAGCACGATAAGATAACACAGAGATCTAACAACTATAAAGTCTAACCAACAACAACAACTACAACAACCACAACATCAAATAATAATACAATAATGTCCAAAATAATATACAAACAAGGTCTTAATCCAAAACCGGAGACAAATCCGGTGCTAAAAGCTAATAAAAACAACTACAAGGTCCCAGTGATCCCGGCTACCAACCCGAAAATTACCCCTAAACTAGAGGGTCCCTGTCTGCACCATCGACAGGCTCAGGTCCATAAAACGTCGGACACCAATCCTCCGGATACTCTAAAAAATATGTCCAGTCAGGACTGGAGCAAGTACATCTCTAACAGCAGTTCCATTTAAATGATAAAAACTATAAAACAGTTATAGCAAGTAGTAAGAAGAATGAAGCAAGTATGAAACAAGGAAATATGTATAACTGGTGCATAAAGGTAAAGATGCATGGATATCAGAGCAAGATAGTAATAACTGTAAGATACAAGAAATCTACACTAAGAGTAAGTCTGTGCACATGAACGTGTAGTGAGTCCAGCATAAAAAACATGTAGTGAGTCAAGTCCAGGAACATGTAAGTGAGACAAGTCAAGAAATGCATGAGACTCCAGACTATAAAGAATGAACTCGGTGTCTTTGAAATACTTGTTTCGACATGTAAACGGCTAGGGGTAAGTACGGCTCACCGCGCACTGGGTGCGCGGCTGCTATCATTCCAGATTAGACCAGAGGGAGTGATTCCTGATGATGCCAGATAGGAATGTTTACATGTCTACTCGAGTATTTCCCCGCCCCGACTAATACAAGTAGATCCAAGACCCGACACGCAAATCAAGATGAGTCCAGCCTGAACATGAATGATGCCTGTAGTGATGCCTGTAGGTGATGCCAGTAGTGATTCCAGAATAGAGGCCAGAAATATGAAATGTACGTGCCGTAAGTAAATGAATCCAGAAATATCAATCAGTGTCCCGTGTTGTGCCAGAATAATCAGATGATACTATACTAGAAGCTGAATCATAATAATCATCAGATAATAAAAACTATCAGAGAATGTACTCGCCTGACGTCCTGAGCAACTGGCGATCTAAACCGGTGTCGCAAGGACCTAATACGAAAAGCAAGTTTAAACAGGATTTTAATGAGTTAAACAGATATAAAATAATTAAAAATAGGCTTCTAGGGTCGTTCTAGGTCAAACGGGTCAAATCGGTAAAATCTGGATCAAAAAGTCAACTCTGGGTCCAAAAAGTCAACTCTGGGTCAAAACTAGGTCAAAAGTTAACTTTGGCGGTCAACCAGTCAACTACGGTCAAGTCTGGGTCAAACTAGGGTGCTCCTGAAATTCTAGGTCAAACCGAGCTCATTAAGCTAGAAAACTCACAAACTCGCCTCCTTGAGATACCGGGATACCCTCGGTATCCGATACCTCAACCTAGGCTATATACCCCGCTTATACCCTCTAAAACCTATGCTAGCACGCGTAAATATATACATATATACGTATAAAAATCACTCCAATACTATTCCTAGGCTATTGCTCAAAAACCCCGCTCGAAATCCAATACCTTGGTTATCTTAAGGTATTGAGATACCTCGGTATCTCAAGGTATTGAGATACCGCTCTAAACTCAACCCGACTACCCCTCTAGCTAGCTAACTATGCATAAACATATATATCTAGCTATAATCTAGGCTAAAATATAGATATCTAATACATATAGGCATATACCTAGGTATCTACACCCAATACCTTACCTTACCTTACCTTACCCTCAAATATATATATATATCTATACCTAGATATCTAACTATCTATCTAGCTATGTATATATCTATATATATATCTATGCATATAGATATGGATATCTAACTATCTATCTAATATTTAGCTATCTATCAATCTATCTATCTATCTAAACATTTACCTATCTATGTTTATGTCTATCTATCAATCTAAGTATCTAACTATCTATCTAATATTTACCTATCTAGTTATCTATCTAACTATCTAACTAGCTATTTATTATCTATTTATATCTAGGCATCTATCTATCTATTTATCTAACTATGTATCTATATACCTATTTACCTATCTAGAGATATCTATTGATCTATCTAACATATACCTATTTATCTATCTATGCATCTATCTAACTAATTATCTATAATATCTATTTACCTATCTACCTAACTATAGATATCTATCTATTTACCTAACTATCTATGTATCTCTTTACCTATGTATCTATCTAACCATCTATGTACCTATTTAACTATCTATCTAAATATCTAACAATCTATCTATCTATATATATATATATATATATATATATATATGCATACCCCTCTCTCTCGCATTGCTCCTCACCTTGCTGTTGCTCCTGCTGCTGCAAACTGCTGCTGTGGCTGCTATGCTGCTGGTCCTGCCCCCCCCTCTCATCTCACATACACACACACACACACCCCTATATATATATACATATATATATACACATATATATCTATATATATATAACTAGATATCTATATATACATTCACACTCATCTACACACTCTAACACACACACACTAGCACACTCACACACTAATACACACACACACTCACAACACTATCAACACACACACATAAGCACACACATATATCTATACATATATAAACACACATCTATATATATATATACACACATCACACTCATATATTTATATATATATATATATACATACACACTCACACACTCAAACATAAATATATATACCCTCACACACACTCACACTCACACACCCTCACACACTAACACTCCTACATATATATATAAATACATATATACATAAACTGAAACTCATATATATATATATATAGGTACTCACTCATACTCACACTCACACACACTCACCTACATACTAGCACACACTCACACAAGCACTCACCTACACACATACACTAGCACTCACTAACACACTCACAAACACATAACTACACATATATATATAAATAGAAATATATATATATATATATATATATATATATATAGGAACACACACACAAATAAATATATATATAGAGACATATATACACAAACACAACACTACCACAACGATGCACACAACGCTCACAACGTCCCACCTACGCACGCCCAACGACCCCGACACTCACCAACGCCTATAAATATATAAAATATAACTCGAAAACTCTAGCACACACTCCCCGATACTAACCCAACGCGCACACAAGCCCGAAACGAGGAAACCAAGTCGAAATGGCCGTTCGGTCATTTCGACGAACACGTGGTGTGCGGCTCGGAAAACCTCCTGAAACGCACACCAAACGAACTCGGAATCGGCCCAAAATTTATTCACGCTCCCTAAACGATGTCTAGATCCTAGAAAATGCGCTCCCGCGTCGATTTTAGGCCCGTGGCGGAAACGCACACGCACTTAGAATCGACGACAACGAAAAACCCCAAATTCGCCCGAAACGCCCGTTTCTCTGCGACACGGCTTCCCGTGTCCGAACGAAGATACGCACTCACCCTCAAGACACCCGATAACGTCTACCTAGGTCCGTCTAACCTAGGGCATCACCCAAAATTGGGCCAAATTCAGATTCCACCCAAAATTGACACAAAACCTAGTGTTAAAGTCTCCAAACACTACCCAACTAGTTCCAACTTCCTCCCACGGGTAGCCTAAGGGTCTAGGAAGGTTCTAAACTATTAATTACACTATATAAAAGTAATTACAAGGGGAAAATTAGGGTTTACCTCTTGGGAGTTGGAATCCCAAGCCAAATTCTCCAAAATGCTCCAAATCCTCCAAACCAAGCTTCCAAGCTCCCAATCCAAGTTCCAACACAAAATCTAGGCTCTATCCACCTAGGTTAGGGAAGAATGTAGGGTTAGGGTTAATCATAAAGAAGAATAGAAGAAGAAAGAGGAGAAATGGGAACTTACTTGAGAGTAGGAAGAAGAAAAGAAGAAGGAAGAGTGGAGAATGGAGAAGAAGAAGAAGAATGAAGAATGAAGAAGAAGAGGAAGTGGGGCTGCTGTGAAGCACAGTCTGGGAGGGGTTTTTGGGGCCGGCCATGGTAAATATAAGGTTACACTAATCACCAAATGACCAAAATGCCCTCCCAACTCTCGGTTTTGGGTTTTGGGTCCAAAAACACCCAAACTAACTCCAAATCTCTCCCACTAACCTTCTAAAAATATAATAAATATTCTAAAACTCAAAATAAGTCTCACAGGGGTGTGGGCTGGGTCGAACATGGGTCCACTAGGGTCTGACATGGGACCAGGCTAGCCAAAATCCTAAAACAATCAATAAAAATATAATCCAATCATTAATTAATTATAAATATAATTAAATATAAATAATCCACAATTAACTAAATTAAAAAATAAAAAAAATATTCGGCTCTGGAAATGGGGTGGTGACAGCTCGTGCAGCAGCCACTGCATTAGCACAGCAGTTCAGCACAGTACAGTACCTGCAAGTATTAGTTAGTTTAGTTGAGGTATATGGATTGTGGATAGTTAGTTAATTAGATGGTTGGTTAATTGATAAGTTAGTTTCTTTAGTAGTTTAGTTAAATAGTTAGTTAGTTAACTAGTAATAGTTATTGTTTAACTAGCTAGTTAGTTAGTAAGTTATCTATATATGTAGATATGTGTACATGGGTATGGTATTAGTAGATAGTGATTAGTTTGGGTAGTTGGTATTCAATATTCATGTAAGTACATACTAGTAGTTTATATTGGATTGATTTATATACCTAGTAGTATGTAGTTAGTTTGGGTAGCTACTATATACTAGAGTGGCATTACCTTGAGATACCAAGGTAAGTGTAAGGTATTGAGGATATTCAAGGTAATGGAGTTGGGTTTTGAGATGAGTATTTGGTGGTGCGATACCAAGTTGGTTCAAAGCCAAGGTATCCACTAAGCAATTATAATTAGGATTAGTATATATATTCTTGCTTGTATATGCATATATGCTATTTTTATGTCTCTTGTTTGCGTATCCTGAGATACGGTATCTTAGTGTGTTCTTAGTATCTTAGATTCAACTAGTGTGGCCTAGTTTCATAATATATGGACCTAATATCATAGAGATAGACTCTTATAACCTAAAATTAGGTAGTTTGACCAAATTTGACCGGTTTGACTTTTTAGCATAGAAATGACTCTTTGACCTTGATGTTGACTAGTTTAACTTATTTTTTATTCCGAAATATTGTATTGATATTATATTCTATATCTAGGTCTTTGAAGTACCGTACCAGACATCTATGATACTATTTACCGGACTTCAGCGAATATATTCTCTGATAGTTTCTCATTTATGATATCCTCTATGTCCATTGTATCTAGTTTAGATATTCTTGATTTCTTGACATGATGGTTACACGGATTGGTATATCCGAATCTCCTCATGAGATGTTATTCCTTGGTATATATGGTGTATCTTATGCAAGCCTTGTTTTCTTGTTTCTTGTACATGTACAGACACTGATTCTCGGGGAGACTAGATATCTTCCTAGAGAATCCCGTGCCATAGCGTACCATGGTTGGATCTACTATACTAGTCGGGGTTGGGGAGTATGTAGTATAGATATGTGATCATACCCTCCTTGTATCAAATCTTGTTCATTAAATAGTATTAATCATACACCGCACGCATAATTAGTCAGGCCATATATCTTGTATCAAGTTTCTAAGCCGATCACTTGTTAAAGCTGGTACTCACTCACTTAGTCATTAGTATTCTTGTTCATTGCCATATTATTCATTCTTATATTTATTTCCAGTATTTTTCTTTATTGTATATCTCTTGTATCTATTATTGCATCTTGTATATTCACATATATTTACTGTTATATAGTTTATATCATTGATTAGAACTGCTGTTAGAGATGTACTCTGCTCCTTTCTTGACTGGATATATTTTTCCTAGATGACACTGAGGAGTGGAATCCTACTCATTACGGGCCTTAGGATATTGTGGGCTTAGAGTCAGAGACCCTGTCTCAGGAGGGACTCATCCCGACTAAGACAGACGAGCCGAGACTCATAGCTTAGATGTTTGGTTATTCTTTTGTACTGGATTTGTCTCCAGCTTACTTTTAGTATTTTCTCAGACTCATTGATGTTATTATTTTTGACTCATGAGTTATATTGTGACTATTCTATTCTTTTATCATATTCGTGCTATTCTCCATCTTAGATCTGTGATTGAGTATATTGTTATTGTTGGGGGCTTATTGTATTGTTAGATAGATTACCCAAACAATATTCTACCATCGATTCTGCGGCGTAGGCTGGGCGTTGTTACTGACTTGCATCCCTACACCGGGTGCGGGTCGTGACACATTTTTAGTGCTAGTCCATGCCGGTCTTCGATGTCGCAATTAGTGCGATTCGTAGTGGTGCTCTAAATTGAGCACTATTACGAGCCGATTTTAGGATATAGGATATAGGCTATGGGCTGAGAATACTCAATCACATATAGGAAAAACTCTTTTGATCCATTCAACTATTCTTCCTTGATATTGATATTTGATCTTTAAACTGTCCTTCCTTTGAGTAACTTACATCATATGCCATATTGATTCTTTCTTTTGCTTTATCTCAGGATGCCGCCTAAAACTAGATCACAGCAGAGGAGAGCAGCTTCTGAGAGGTCTGCGACTTTCTGAAGGCCTACACTAGTCACTTCTCCGGTGATTGGAGTGTCAACTGCTTTCAGAGGTCCACCTCCTACTCAGAGAACTGTGCCAACTGTATCTGAGGGACTTCCACCTCCACCTTTCTTGCTGGTAGATGCGATACAAATGTTCACACTATTTCCCGAGATGTTGGAGGCACAGAGGGCCCAGTCTAAGGCATACTAGAGACAGACCGACGTCCTACGGCAGGGCATCGAGAGTGCTCATCAGCTTGCTCGTGCCGTAGTAGAGAGAGGATTTTTGGTCCAACAGTAGGTTGCTCCTTAGGTTGCCCAGCTTTGGCCAGGCAACATTCATGACTTCAAGAAGCTGGAGCTTAGGGTCTTCAAGGGGACAGAGGGCATCGTTTATGCTGATGATTGGCTCGAGGACATTGAGTGTCTATGAGGGTATCCCGTCTTTTTGAGGATCTGAAGGTTGAGGCGATAGGACTTCAGCTGTTCGACATCGCCCGCACTTGGTTCAGGAATGAGCCAATTCTTGTTGACGTAGGGCAGTCTTGGGAGGTGTTCAAGGACCTCTTTAAGAAGAAGTTCTTTGCTTGGGCAGACAGATTATACTTGGGGAGGCAGTTTGACAGCCTCATTCAAGCAAGCATATCTGGAGGAATACACCGCAGAGTTTGGTAGGCTGAGTTGATTTACGAAGTATTTGGTGAGAGAGCCGGAGGTTCGAGCTATTCATTTTTGCGAGGGTCTAAACTGGGAAGTGAAGATCCTCATTCCTTCTATTTATGAGACCTACTCGGAGATACTTGCGGAGGCACGCAAGGTTGAGCAGGAGTTGGGGTTGAAGCCCAAGAGAGATCATAAATTTTTCTGGGGGCAAGCAACAGTACAGTATATGTCAAGCGTCCTCATTTTCAGTCTAGACCTTTTCAGCAGCCGCAACAACACTAGACTCTAACTAGGGCACCGTTTCACCAGGCACCGTAGCAACAGAGATAATTACAGCAAGCTTCCTGCCACTACTGCAAGAAGCCCAGCCACATCTAGAAAGTTTTCAGGTTGTAATACTAAAGGGCATCGGCTGAGAGAGTGTCCTTCCAATCCTCGTCGTGCAGTTCAGGGAGCAACTCCAGCTCCGAGGACACAGGCGAGACCACCTGCAGTACAGCCGAGGGGACCGTCGCTTCCGACCCAGCAATAATGTTATGTCCAGCATCAACATCAGGGGAGTGCACGTCAGGGACGAGCGTTTGATAAGACCGTCGAGAAGGATGAGCCCACCAGAGATGTCATCACAGGTTCTGTTCTTCTTAATTCTATTCCAGCTTTAGCTTTGTTTCATAGTGGTACTTCGTATAGTTTTGTATCTGTTTCTTTTGCTCTGAAGCATGGTTTGGTAGCTGAGTCTTTGCTTAGGACTTACAAGATCATCACCGGGGGAGGCATATCCTGGTTAATGATATTTGCAAGGATCAAAGAGTTACTCTGGGAGGCTGGGAGCTAAATGCATGTCTACTTGTAATGCCACTTCCGAGCTACAATATTGTACTCATGATGGATTGGTTGATTAGGCACCGTGCTAGTATAGATTGTAGAGGAGGTAGAGTTTTGTTTGGTCCGTCAGGAGAGCCAGAGTTTGAGTTTGCTAGAGGAGCTGCAAAGCAGAAAAAGGCATTATTTGTGGAGATATGGTGAAATACAAGGAGTTGCCGCATCCGTTGATAACAGAGTTCTTGGATGTGTTTCCTAAGGAATTGCCAAGATTACCGCCAGATCGAGATGTTAAATTTTCTATAAACTTGGTGCTAGATGTTGAACCAATTTTGTAGCATGTCTATAGAGTAAACAATAGTGAGCTGATCGAGCTGAAGAAGCAGGTGGACGAATTACAGGATAAGGGGCTTATCAGATCGAGTTCATCACCATGGGGAGCCTCGGTATTGTTTGTACTGAAGAAGAATGGATCAGTACGCATGTGCATTGATTACAGGATATTGAATAATCTCACTACCAAGAATAAATATCCTTTACCATGGATTGATGACTTGTTCGATCAGTTGAGTGGTGCCAAGGTATTTTCTAAGATAGACTTGAGATCAGGCTACCACCAGGTAAAAGTGAAGCCGAAGGACATACTGAAGACTGCTTTTCGGACTCGGTATGGCCAGTATGAGTTAATGGTGATGCCGTTTGGGTTGACTAAAACCCCAGCAATATTTATAAATTTGATGAATAAGGTGTTCCATCAGTACTTTTAAAATTATTGTGGTATTCATCGACGATATACTCATATACTTGAACACAACGGAGGAGCACGAGGAGCATATACGGATTATGTTGAATGTACTAAGGAAGGAGAAGCTGTATAGTACATTGTCCAAGTATGAGTTCTTCTTGAACAAGGTGGAGTTCTTGGGATATGTTGTGACGGGTGATGGTATTTCAGTGGATCCAAAAAAGATCGCAGCAGTAGACTCTTGGAAGACCCTAAGTTCGGTAGCAGAGATCTTGAGTTTCTTGGGATTGACAGGCTACTACAGGAAGTTTGTAAAAGATTTTTTGAGGATTGCCGAACCGATGACCAGGCTCACCAGGAAGGATACAGGGTTTGTTTGGAAGGAGGATTGCCAGGTTGCTTTTGAGGAATTGAAGAAGAGGTTGACGTCTGCTCATATTTTGACGTTGCCATTAGGGTCTGGAGATTTTACTATTTATAGTGATGCATCAGAAAAATGTTTGGATTGTGTTCTTCAGCAGAATAGGAAAATAATTGTCTATGCATCCAGGCAATTACGTTCTCATGAGAAGAACTATCCTACCCATGATTTGGAGTTGGTAGAAGTCAAGTTTGTCCTAAAGTTGTGGAAATACTATTTGTACGAAGAGCGTGTGGATATCTTCACACATAAAAAGTATATTTTTACGCTGAAGGAGTTGAACATGAGGCAGCATTGGTGGTTGGAATTGATGAAGAATTTTGACATATCTTTGCAGTATCATCCTGGAAAAGCTAATGTAGTTGCCGATGACTTGAGCAGGTATCCGGTAGCTATGTTGTTGACACATGATCGATATTTGTTGGAGGACTTGGATAGCTTGGGCATTGAGGTAATAGTTCCTGGTTTGGCTATGCAGATGTGGGGGTTGCAGATACACTCAGAGTTGATGGACATAATCAAAGCAGCCCAGTATGAGGATGTATCTCTGAGAAAGAGCTCCGGTGAGAGCAGGGTTGAAGGATGATTTCACCATTGTCGAGGATGGTTCTTTACGGCATTGTGTTAGATTGTGTGTGCCAAGTAGGGAGATGTATGAGAAAGTGTTACATGAAGTACATCACTCTCAGTATTCCATACATCCAGGTGCCAACAAGATGTATCGGAATATACGAGAGAGTGTGCGGTGGTATGGTATAAAGAGGAAAGTGGCACCGTTTGTATCCAGATGCTTAGTGTGCCAGCAGGTAAAAGCCGAGAGCCAGAGGCCAGGAGATTTACTTCAGCCATTACCCATTCTAGAGTGGAAGTGGGAGCACATTACTATGGGTTTAGTGTTCGGACTTACACGATCTCTAGGAGGAAAAGACACGATTTGGGTCATCATTGACAGGTTGACCAAGTCGGCCCACTTTTTGCCTTTCAAGGTGGGTTTGTCTCCGGAGAAGCTGGCAGAGATGTATGTGAGGTAGATCGTCATGATACATGGAGTTTCCGTCAGCTTAGTCTCGGATCGGGATAGTCGTTTCACTTCTCATTTCTGGAGAAGTTTGCAGACGAGTTTGGGCACCCAGCTCAAGTTCAGTACTGCATATCATCCCCAGATAGATGGCAGTCAGAGAGGACTATTCAGACTCTCGAGGATATATTGCATACTTGTGTACTAGATTTTGGGGAATCTTGGGCGGACCATCTCCATTTGGTAGAGTTTGCTTACAACAACAGCTACCATGCTAGTATAGAGATATCACCATTTGAGGCTCTGCACGGTCGGAGATGTCGTACTCCCTTGTCATGGAACAATGTTGGAGAGAGAGTTTTGCTGGGCCCAGAGATGGTTGTGGATGCAGCGTAGAAGGTTAAGCTGATCAGAGACAGACTTCAAGTGGCGTAGGACAGACAGCGGCATTGGGCCGATAGCCACCGGAGACCTTTGGAGTTTGAGGTATATGTTTTGATTTTTAATTTGTGCTTGTTATTGGTTGTTTGTTATAGATTAAGTTCTTAAGGTTGTATTTTATTCTAGGTTGGTGGTTTGGTATTTCTGAGGATTTCTTCGACACGAGGCACGATTCTCTTCGGTGGAGGCGGGAAGCTTAGTCCGCGATTCATCGGACATTTTACTATTCTATAGATGGTCGGTGCAGTTGCTTATAGACTAAACTTGCCACCTGCACTAGAGGGAGTGCACAACTTTGTTTCACTTGTCGCAGTTGAGACAGTATGTGGTAGATCCTAGTCACGTATTGGATCACTCAGAGATAGAGGTGGGCCCTACTCTTAGCTATCCAGAGAAGCCAGTTGAGATTCTGGATCGGAGAAAAGGTGCTGAGGGACTAGACTGTTCCTTTGGTATGCGTCGCATGGATGCATCACTCTCCAAGGGAGTCTACCTGGGAGAGAGGATAAAATGCGAGAGCGTTATCCATATTTGTTTGTGCCTTGAGGTATGTTCTTTTCAAGTTATGTTATGTTCTTTTCTGTTATGTTATGTTCTTTTTCTATGGGTAGTTTTTGTCTTTGAATTTTGAGGACAAAATTAATTTAAGGAGGATAGACTTGTCACTACTATATTTTCTAGGAAAAGATATTTTGGCCATTTCATAATTAATTAAATATTGTACATGATAAATAATTATTTATTTAATTATTTAATTATTGTTAGATGTTAGTTTATTATTTTGGACTTATGTTAGTGGACCTAACTAGTTTAGTTTAGACTCATGTACCAACAATATTAAATTGTTAGAATTTAGCCCAACTAGAAGCTCATTCATTAGGAGGATGATTAGTTTAATTAAAACTATTAGACTAGAACCTTTTTTCCTAAATTATTTCTTTATGAGAGGCCCCAAGGGGTATAATAGATATTACATAGTGACTTGGGGTGGGATCAAGTTGCCGGCCTATTAAAAGAGGGGGAAAAAGTTTCTCTCCTCTTTTCATTTCAAAACTAGATATAGAATTTTCCTTAACCAAATGCCTTTATTTTTACATCAATTTCCTACCAAATTTTATCCTAATTTCTTTTCAAATTACCATTGGAGACTAGTAGATCAAGGATCTGGAAGGAGGAAGCAAGGATCTACAAATAGGAGCAAGGATCTACAAGTTGGAGGCCAATTTTATCAAATTTGGAGGTTGCATTGGGAATCCATCTTTTAATAAGTATAATTCAATTTTTCCTCTTTAATTAGGTTATAAATCTAAGATTTAACCATAAGAAACTACCCCATATGCATAGGCTACCCATAGGATTTGGAATTGAGTTCATAAGAGGCCTATGGAGAAAGTTATGGTACTTTTTGTGTCCATTTTGGAAGAATTTCGAGATTAACACTTGTTGTGTTTGTCAATTAATCATATAAACCAAATTGACATGTGTTTGTTTGTATGTGTCTAGTATCGTGCCTATAATTGGATACGTGTAGGTCATATCCCAACAATTTGGTGATATGTGTTTTTTAGGGTTTTTCCTCCGGTACGGGACTATGTGCATGTAACATTTTGACATGGACACGTAAATGTATATTTAACTCTTCGTATTATTCATAAATAGTGATTTAGACTTGATTGTGTCATTCGGGTTACGTTTGATTGTGTGTGTGTCGCAAGCTATCATAGATCTAGTGTGATAATGATGCGATACACTCCACGTATTTGTTGTATTGCATTTCTAGATTCTATTTCCATTGTTCTTAGCTAATTGTAGTAGATGTATTCATATGCATATATATAGATATATTGTTATGTATATATATGTAGTTATATGTACTAGTGTATCAAGTATTCATATACATATGTGTTTGTATATATATATGTAGCTATATATCTATACATAATAGCTATTTGAATAAGTTATGTATATATATACATGTATGTTGTATATATATATTAGGTGTATGATATTACTATATCTATAAGTATGTATAAGAGGGAGTGATGTATCTACCTATATGTATATATATATAAGATCGAACATATATATGTATGTGCATAGTTATATATAAATTTATATAAGATGAGGGGAGTTCACTTGAGTGTATATATATATATATATATATATATATATATATATATATAGACATATCCATATATATATATATATATATATATATATATATATATATATATATATATATATATATATATATATATATATATATATGTATATAGTCATGTGTATATATATGTATAAAGTTGTGTGTGCAAGAGGGGGAGGGGCTCGACAGGGCTCGACAGGCAGCAGCAGTAAAAGAAGGAGCAGCAGCAGCAGCTAGGCAAAGCCAATGTAGTAGCAGCAGCTCGGGCAAGGCCTGCAGCAACAACAGGTAACCGCATCAGCAGCAAGGAGGCTGAGAGAAGTGCTCATGCAGCAGCCACTACATTAGCACAGTAGTTTAGTACAGTACAGTACAGTACCTGCAAGTATCAGTTAGTTTAGTTGAGGTATATGGATTGTGGGTAGTTAGTTAATTAGTTGGTTGGTTAATTGATAAGTTAGTTTCTTTAGTAGTTTAGTTAAATAGTTAGTTAGTTTGTTAACTAGTAATAGTTATTGTTAGTGTACATGGGTATGGTATTAGTAGATAGTGATTAGTTTGGGTAGTTGGTCTTCAATATTCATGTAAGTACATACTAGTAGTTTATATTGGATTGATATATATACCTATTAGTATATAGTTAGTTTGGGTAGCTACTATATACTAGAGTGGCATTACCTTGAGATACCAAGGTAAGTGTCAAGGTATTGAGGATATTCAAGGTAATGGAGTTGTGTTTTGAGATGAGTGTTTGGTGGTGCGATACCAAGTTGGTTCAAAGCCAAGGTATCCACTTAGCAATTGTAATTAGGATTAGTATATATATTATTGCTTGTATATGCATATACGCTATTTCCATATCTCTTGTTTGTGTATCCTGAGATACGGTATCTTTGTGTGTTCTTATTTTCTAAGATTTAGCTAGTGTCGCCTAGTTTCATAATATATGGACCCAATATCATAGAGATAGATTCTTATAACCTAGAAATAGGTAGTTTGACCAAGTTTGACCTGTTTGACTTAGAGTTGACCTAGTTTGACTTTTTTGACTTAGAAATGGCTCTTTGACCTAGATGTTGACTAGTTTAACTTATTTTTTATTTTGAAACCTTATATTGATATTATATTCCATATCTAGTTCTTCGAGGCACCTTTTCAGACATCTGTGATATTATTCACCAGACTTCAGGCGAGTACATTCTCTGATAATTTCTTATTTATAATATCCTCTATGTTCATTGTATCTAGTGTAGATATTCTTCATTCTTGACACGATGGTTACACGGATTGGTACATCCGGATCCCGTCATGAGATGTTATTCCTTGGAATATATGGTATATCTTGTGCAAGCCTTGTTCCTTATTTCTTGTACATGTATAGACACTGATTCTCGGGGAGACTAGCTATCTTCCTAGAGAATCCCGTGCCATATTGTACCATGGTTGGATCCACTATACCAGTCGGGGTTGGGGAGTATGTAGTATAGATATGTGATCATACCCTCCTTGTATCAAGTTGTGTTCATTGAATAGTCTTAATCATACACCGCACGTATGATTAGCAAGACAATATATCTTGTATCAAGTTCCTAAGTCGATCACTTGTTAAAGCTGGTACTCACTCACTTAGTCATTAGTATTCTTGTTCATTGCCATGTTATTCATTCTTGTATTTAATTCCAGTATTTTCCTTTATTGTATATCTCTTGTATCTATTGTTGCATCTTGTATATTCATATTTATTTACTGTTACATAGTTTATATCATTGATTAGAATTGCTATTAGAGATGTACTCTACTCCTTTCCTGACTGGATATATATTTCCCAAATGACATTGAGGAGTGGTATCCTACTCATTATGGGCCTCAGGATATTATGGGATTAGAGTTAGAGACCCTGGCTCAGGAGAGATCATCCCGATTGAGACAAACGACCCGTGACTCATGCTTAGATGTTTGGTTATTCTTTTGTACTGGATTTGTCTCCAACTTACTTTTAGTATTTTCTCAAACTCATTGATGTTATTATTTCTGACTCATGAGTTGTATTGTAACTATTTTATTCTTTTATCCTATTCATGCTATTCTCTATCTTAGATCTGTGATTGAGTATATTATTATTATTGGTGGCTTATTGTATTGTTAGATAGATTACCCAAACAACGTTCTACCGTCGATTCTATGATATAGGCTGGACGTTGTTCTCGACTTGCATCCCTACACCGAGTGCGGGTTGTGACATAATCCAACATCCTTTGTGCACTGCACTTCTCATATAATCCAATATCCCGTCGCTAATTGGAAAAAAATTAGTAGTGACTTGACACATACACGCACATGAACACACACATGAACACACGCACACAATTTTATACTCATAAGCCAATTATATGATACTCAACAACATATGATACTAAATTCATAATAAAATCCTATCAAACAACTATATAGCATATTTGTGGGTGTTGTATTATGTGTGTCCATGTGTGTGATACACTAGTATAACCAAAATTTATAATTATGTAACCAAACTTCCATACTAACTAGGGTGTGTCTCCATGTATGTCTGGGTGTGTCTCAATGTTCTGGTGTGTCTCCATGTATGTCTGTGTCCACGTGTGTCCATATGTGCCCGTATGTGTCCGTGTCCATGCTTGTCTATATGTGTGTCCGTGTTAGTACGAATCGTGTCATATAGGGTTGTGTCCTGTGTTTGTCTATGTGTTCGGGTCCATATGCTTGGGTTAGGGTTATATCTTGTATGTGTCCATGTGTCCTGATTGTGTCTAGTATGTGTGTGTGTGTGTCCTAGATGTGTCCGGGTCTGGGTTAGGGTAACCGAGCCCGGAGGAAGGGAGAAGGAGTGCCTGAGAGAGGGGTCGACGGAGGAGGACTACACCGGAGGGGAGGAGCCATGCCGGAGGGGGAGGAGCCGCGTCTGGGGTCAACTGTGACGGGGTTGGGGGGCGAACATAGCCGCGTCGTGGTGGGGGGCGGGGGAGGCGGTCGAGGGATGGGTCACCGGAGCCGCGGAGGGTCGCCGGAGTCGCATTGGGTCGCTGGGGGAGGGTGGATCGCCGGAGGGGGCGCTCGGGAAAAAAGAAATTGGAGGAAAATAAAATAAAAAGTCGAATAGACTAGGGAACCCTATATTCAGTAATTTAGCGACGTCCGCTCGAGACGTCGCTAAACGTCACTAATTAAAATTAGTGACGTCATAAAAATACGTCGCTAATTGAAAAGTTTACGACCTTAGAGACGTTGCTAAAAATATCGCTAAAGATAAAAAAACCAACGTTAGAAAATACGTCTCTAAAAGTCGCTAAATCATAAAAATCAACGACGTTTAGCGACGTTAAAGAAGCTTATAACGACTATTCTTTTAAAATTTGAAGTATAGTCGCTATGTGTCGCCAATAGCGACGTATAGCGACGTTTATTTTTGGAGTCGCTCAAGTCTTTAATATTAGCGACGTTTTATTATGACGTCGCTAAAAATGTCGCTATTTTATCATATTTTAGTAGTGTACGTTACTATGCCGAGCAAGCCTACGTTAGGATAAGGTTGTTAGGATCTTAATCCATAATTGTTATTGGAACCTACTTTGATTTCTAAATATCGTCCTTGAACCTCAAAATTATAATCATCTATACTTCATTTGAACTCTTATTCCTTGATTCTCATCTTTCCCTATCTCAGAGAGACAAAAAATCGTGTGTGGTGATCTTCCTAAGGGAAGATTCTTGTCAAGACGAAGAAGACATGTTTGATAGAATATTTGTAAGTAGATGGTTGCCTGAGTAGGAAAGATTATGGTAGATAATTTCTAAATGTTAGAGGTGGATTAGATTAAAGGCATTAGCAGTAAGAACCTAAATCATGGTGGACTCTATCAATTTCCTAGATTAGAAATGATGGGTTACTATTATATAAACTTTTTAGATGAATGTGAGTCATTTTATGTGAGGATATAATTTTGTTTTGATAAGATAGTTTAATCTAAGGTGGGTAGGCCTCTCGACTAGTAAATTAGTTTTGAGGTTAATCAATTAATAAAAATAAAAATTATTAAATTTTGGTACTTTGAGGCTTAAACTTCTATGTGATTTGAAAAAAAGTGAGTGTTTTCGATTTGAATTGAAGAAGCTAGAGATTTATAGAATTAAAATTTTTAAGATGATGAAATGGATTTAAATTTAAAATATTTTGGATGAATTTAAATGTTGTGGAATTTAAATTTTAAGAAAAAATATTAATTTAAATAAAGAGTTGAGAATTTGAAATGACAGCATTGACGACTTTGTTAAACCATATGTTTTTGAAGATTATGATATGATTGGATTTGTGTTTAAATTTAAAGGGGATTATGATGATGTATTTAAATATAAATTTGAAGTATCTTGAAGCATTTAAGTTTTATGGGATTTAAATTTGAAGATTTTAATAAGATTTGACTTGGAATATAAATTTAAATTTTTTAGGATATGATTAGGTAGAGCATTGATGAATCTCAATTATTTTATTGTTTGAGTATTGCGTAAAAAATAAAAATATAAAGTAAAAGATCGAGAGAATAGTTTCAAATTGAAATTTTGAGGATGATAATTTGAATTAAAATTTATCCAAAAAAATATGCAATTGTTGGATTTAAAATAGAGGATTGGTTTTAAACTTATAATTATTGAGATTGAGTTATTAAATGAAGTTTTGAGCAATTGGATTTAAATTAAAAAATTTATATGATAGAATTTAAACTTTTAAAACTTTGAGATGAGTTTGATAAAATAGATTTATATTTTCTTAAGAAAAATTTAGAGGTTAAATAATATTTGGTGAATTTGAGAAAGTTTTGCGATAAGTTGTTGAATTGAAGGAAGGTAGAAATTATGGTGCAAAAATTGTGGTTGATTATATACAGACAAAAAAATATAGAGGAGTAAATTTGATAGAACAATTTTTGGAATTCAATATTTTAGACGATATTATTTTAAAGTCGGTGATTGGATTCAAATTTTAAGAATAGTTAAATTAAATTAAATTAAATTTTGAGATTTTGAGGATATATATATATATATATATATATATATATATATATATATATATATATATATATATATATATATAAAAGATAATTTTTTTTAGGATTTGATTTGATCTTAAGCGATTAACTAGGATTAGATATGTCATTTATGAATTATTTTGTTGGGTAGTTTTATGATTTCTATATTTAATGATGTTATAGAGGGTGAATTAATTAAGTTATGGGTATTGTCACGCCCCAGTCCCAAAATATCACGGAACCAGGCCACGTGGCAATGGCCAGCTGACACGTCTCCGAGGATATCCTAATTTAATGGATCCACGAAGAGTGCTACGCTGTCCTATAATACTAACATGTCCAATATCAGTCAATAACAGCTATTCTAATCTCATCCACAATATAAAGAGCAAGAAACACTAAATAAACTGCTGGTTAAATAAATACCAGTCGCAAGATATCATAGTACAACCAGTAATGTCTGGTGGGAACAAACCCACTGCTATGACGAAATAAAGTACTAAAATAAGATATAAAAGAAATGGCTATGGCATCAGCTGAGAAGATAATGATGCCCTCCAACTAGGCTAAGGGCCTACCAACTGATCACGGAAACTCTGACGGTTGCACCTCCAACTCCTCAGCTGTAGCAAATCTCGTCTCCTGTCCTGGGCCTTATACGGTGGGGTAGTAAGCCTCGTCTAAATCTGGAAAGGTACCAGGTCCTCAGAGGCACGTAACAAGATACAAGAAAACAACATGCTATATGTGAATACTGAATAAAATAAATACAATAAGGGTGTGCTAGCAATCTAAGTGAATGCAATATGAGGACAACGCTGGTGCGTATAGATAGGCGTAGGCATAGCGTCCATGCTCCGAAGAGAGTGGCATCTGTACAGTATATCGTCCATATCGCTCCGAAGAACGTGGCATCAGTATAAAGGAAAAAGTTATTGGATCCGAGGTTCCTCCGAAACTACGGCTCCAATGGGTGTACTCCATATGCCTACTAGTTGTCCTCTCCGCCCAATGTAGATATGCAAGTCGACTACTCAACGTGCATACCATGTATCTATATGCCAAGTCTCAAATCTATATCCTGACTACATACTAACCGTGATGTAGGTGATACGCAACGATAGCTAGTCGAGAGCGTAACCCTGCATCCCAATATGAATATATATCACAGTGACCGTGTAATGTGTCGGGTCTCAGACAATAACAGAGTATCGACTGGTGGGTTGGGTCTGCTAGAGCTAAGTCCATCTATCCTAATCATCAACGTAACCGTCGAATGCACCCGAGATAACTCGGACGCGCACAGTTGTATAAACTACAAGCAACAAGGATACAATACAACATATGCATATTTAAATTAAACAGTAAATATAGCAAGGTATCTTGCCTGAGTCTTCAAGAGGTGAATGCTAAAAGCCTGCTCCTGCGATGTTTTCTGACTGTTCCGATGATCCTGACACACAATATAATATAGAAATCTACATCAAACGCTAAGATCCAATGTACTGACTCCACATTATTCTTAAGGGTCTGTCTCTAGTTCATGGTTGTTTTGAAAACAGCATTACGTGTGCACGTAGCTAGGGTGTACACGTGTTCTGTCTTCGGTTAACGTGTGTCGTGAGTCATTAAATTATTCAGTTATGGGTTACCAACTATCTCTGCTCCGTGTGAATACATGACCTTGTTCTCCTATATTTGGTTTAGGACCAAGTATCTGATAACTTCTAGTCTTGGATAATAGGTCATAACTTTAGGCAAATTACTAATGTATTTTTATCAATCTTTATGTATTCTCTACTACAAGTTTACTTGTTATTTTAAATTTGTTCATGGAAGACACAAGGACACAAAGGTACGAAAATAGGCTACGGGAAAGGAGGGGTTGACCGACGAGTACCTGATTGTCGGGAATAGGATCTGCTGCTACTCGACCGTCCTCCGGCGAGTGGAACTCCGGCGTCGCGGCGGCGAGATGCGGCGGCAGCAGCGTCTCAGCAATGCAGCAGTCGCAGCAATGGTGCAGGGCAGCGGCCTATCCTGCGGAGAACGCCGCCTGGGTGAGGGTCAGGTCGGTACTGGAGGTGGCTCCTTGCCGGACGGTGGTGGTCGGGGTGCTGAAGTCAGCGGCCGGCGGGAACAGTCGGCTTGGTGTGTATCGGGCTAGATGGATTCGGTGGGGATGGTTGCCGCCGGTGCCAGCGGTGGCAGGCGGTGGGCAGGGTGGTCCGACTGTGGAGGGGCTGGGTGGTCCGGTCGTGGAGGTCGGCTAGGGTATGAGGGAAGGGAGATGAATAATTAGGTTTAGGGTTTGATGTAGGAGACATGTATATTTATAAGGGGTTGATGGGCTGGCCTAGGGACTTGGGCCTGTCTGCCTTAGCTAGGGTGGGCTAGTCTATGTAAAAGAGTGTACATGGTTTGGTGAAGTCCTGTTTAGGGTGAAATTGGCCTCCATAAATTACTAGATTAATAATTCACTACGCAAGGCGAGAATTTTGTGAGCATTGCGTAGCTAAGGTTCTACCATGGTCAGTGAGGTACTTATAATTGCCGTTCATAAATTTTTAATTAAATTACAATTATTTCCTAGTTCTCCGGATTTAATTCAATTAATCCTTAAATTGGTTGAGGGGGTTTACAATCTACCCTCCTTAGAGCATTTCGTCCTCGAAATTAAAACATACGTATGGCAAAAATGTCTGACTGAAAAGAATACTAAATCGTACCTAGTCCTTCGAAGAGATGAGGATAGTGTTGTCTAATATCCTCCTCGCGTTCCCAAGTTGACTCTCCTGGTGCATGATGTCTCCATGCGACGCAAACTAGAGGGATAGTCTGACCTCGCAGTATCTTCTCACTCCTGTCGAGAATCTCCACGGGCTCCTCTTCGTACGATAGGCTCGGGCCGACTGTGATCTCGGAATGGTCAAGCACGTGACTAGGATCCGGTATGTACCTCCTCAATTGAGATACATGGAAGACGTCGTGGACTTCTTCCAATGTCTGCGGTAAGGCTAATCTGTAAGCAACCTCTCCGACGCGTTCTAATATGTCAAATGGTCCGATGTACCTCGGACTCAGCTTCCCTCTGCCTCCGAATCTGATAGTCCCTCGAGTAGGTGAGATCTTTAAGAATACGTGATCTCCTACCTGAAACTCTAAGGGTCGACGATGCGCATTCGTCCAATGCTTTTGTCGGTCTTGTGCTGCTCGAAGGTGTCCTTGGATCTTCTTTACCTTCTCTACCGTCCGAACAACCAACTCTGGTCCGAGAATCTGTCGTTCGCCTATATCACTCCAGCATACTGGAGAACGACATTTTCTTCCATACAATGCTTCATAAGGAGCCATCTGAATGCTAGCTTGATAGCTGTTGTTGTAGGAAAACTCGACCAAATATAAGTGGTCCTCCAATGATCCTCCGAAGTCCAGCATGCACGCTCTTAGCGTGTCTTCTAGCGTCTGAATGATGCGCTCCGACTGGCCATCTGTTTGTGGGTGATACGCTGTGCTAAACTTTAGGCGAGTACCAAGACTCTCTTGCATACTCCGCCAAAAGTAAGATGTAAATCTCGTATCCCTGTCTGACACAATGCTAACTGGCACTCCATGTAGGCGCACAATCTCTCTCATGTACATATCCGCTAAAGCCTCCGTCGATTACCCAACTCTAAAGGGTAAAAAGTGCGCAGACTTGGTGAGTCTATCCATGATTACCCATACGGCATTGCGCCCACCAGGACTCCTCTGGAAGCCCGTAACAAAGTCCATAGTGATATGCTCCCATTTCTACTCCGGTATAGGAAGCGGTTGAAGCAATCTTTCAGATCTCTGGTGCTCAGCCTTGACTTGCTGACACACCAGGCACTTGGCCACGAAGCGTGCTATCTCTATCTTCATTTTGTGCCACCAGTAGTATTGTCTTAGGTCTCTGTACATCTTCGTGCCTCCTGGATGAACGGAGTAGGTGGAACTGTGAGCCTCTGTCAATAATTCCTGCCGAAGTTCTCCATTTGGAACATAGAGACAATCTCCGCACCTCAGTGTTCCGTCTTTATGTATCCGCAATCATGTCTGTAATCCAGCCTCTGTCCTCTGTCTGAGCCTCTGAAATCTGGCATCTGTTGGCAAAGCAGCCTTGATTCTCTCTACCAGTGTCGATTGCAATTAGAAATTTGACAGCTGTCCGTCTACTCCGGGTATAACAACCTCTATACCCATCTGCTCGAGATCTCTCAACAAATGTTGTTGGGTAGTCAAGAAGAATGCCATAGGTCTTCTTCTCAATGCGTCTGCTACTACGTTGGCCTTTCCTGGGTGGTACTGTAGCTCTATTTTGAAGTCTGTCATCACCTCGAGCCAATGTCTCTGCCTCTGATTTAGATCCTTCTGAGTGTAGACGTATTTCAGGCTTTTATGATCAGTAAATATCTCCACTCTTTATCCATATAGGTAATGCCTCCAAAGTTTTAACGCAAATATCACCGCTGCAAGCTCCAAGTCGTGGGTGGGATAGTTCTTCTCATATGTCCTCAACTGTCTAGAAGCATAAGCTACAACCTTTCCATGCTGCATCAAGACACATCCTAATCCTTTCCCAGACGCATCGCTGTAGATTACGAATCCTCCGGGTCCAGAAGGTATGGTCAAGATGGGTGCTGTAGTCAAGCGCTTCTTCAGCTCATCGAATGCCTTCTGACACTCCTCTGTCCAAGTGAACTCTTGCTCCTTACGGGTCAAGCGGGTCATTGGTTCTGCAATCTTCGTGAAGTTCTCTACGAACCTCCGGAAATATCCGGCAAGTCCTAGGAAACTCCTTACCTCTGAGACATTGGTAGGGGTTGGCCATGTCTCTACAGATGAAATCTTCGCCGGATCTACTGAGATACCGTCTCCTTAGATGATGTTGTCACGCCCCAGTCCCAAAATACCGTAGGACCAGACACGTGATAATGGCCAGCAGCACGCACCGATGGACAACCCAATTTAATGGATCCACCAGGGCATACTTAAGCTGTAAATTAACAAGTCTACGACAATCATGGCACAACTAATCTCATCCACACAAGAAATAAATATGATCTACAGAGTAAATAAGGAATGTAAATCATCAGCTAGTCTCAACCAAGTACTTCGGGGAAATAACCCGATAAATATCTAATACATTGGTTCAACAGAACAGAAAGTAAATGACTGAAATAAATAATAAATACTGAGCATGAAACATGGATGCTCAGGAGAAGTTCTCGGCTAACACCTCGTCCTCGGATGGCGGTACAACTCCTGGATCAGCTCCTGCTCCGGTCCCATATATCTCGGGGTAGATCTCGTCCTCAAATCCTGGGGACATAATCCGGATCCAGGTCCTCAGGGGACATAGCAAGGTACAAGAAAGCTCAAGCCAAAATAAATGCAGTGCAGAAAATAAATAGAATAAGTAGGGCAAGTAAGTAACCATCTAAGTAAAAATGCAAGTGAGAGCAACACGAGTACTCAGGCTGTGCCACTACAAGCTCTGTGTCGGGGAGCCGGTAGTGGTAATAATCGGTAGTGGGTCTAGCTCTGCTCCGAGAGTCTACGACCTCTCAATAATAGTGGATGTATATATATATGGAACAGCCTGTAGCCTGTGTGTCTCTCCCCACCCAATGTAACCACGCATATCATGACCACAACGTCTCATGTCCATGTAAAGCGGGATTATAGCTAATGCAACCAGTCATACTATATCTAAGCATATAATGTCCATGTCCTGTATCCTATACAGAATCACCACGAATATCTCGGGAAAATCCTGTCTTATGAATAGTGTCAAGTGTCCTGGGTCATAATGTACTTGGTAAGACAAGTACGAGAATATAAAGTGTCACGTATGTCCATCTCTAGATGACAGTACCCAACACTGCGTACAGTGTTGGCACCCGACTGATAATCGGACGCTAAGTACGTCACACGGTCCTAGGTTGAGCATGCACAGAAATATAATAAAACAAGAAAAATATATATAAAGACTACAAAGTTTGGCAAGGTACACTTGCCTGGGGTCCTGTTGCTGGTATGAATCAGAGTCCAAGTCACAGTCCAAATAGCCTATGTATTACAAATTTATCACGTCAAAAGATAATTTATTTTAACTTATTTAATTCTGGAATAGTTACTCTAAAATCATATTTTAATCTTATTATTCTGATTTTTATGTTAATTCCTAAATTTTGTCCAAAGAAACTGAATTTTATCAACTCGAGACTAACGGCACGCAAATCGAGGCGATCTATTGACCAAAAAGTCAACCGACACAAACTCGACTTTCATGCATGATTTCCTGTATATTTCAGCATCAAAAACATATTGGAATTTATGGCTCGTCCAAATTCAAATTCGTTTGGGAATTATGGCACATACAAATTTTGTATTGTGCACCGATGGTTAAATTCTAACCTAGAAGTTCTACAGAATTAACAGTATGAAAATACATTGAAATAAATTCTGAGAAAAATATATGTCAATGATCTCGACATTATCTTTCCAAAATTTTAAACGGTTCATGATTCTGATTCCTGGTTCTCCCGAAATCGCGAAAACATTGAAACACATCTATTTTTGGACATGCTGTGCTCTACGAATTTTTCAGAATTTAATACTAATAATTTCCAATTTTTTTTATATAATCAGAAAGCTAACCTCAATATCTTTCTAACCAAGAAACTAGGCCTCGTTTGGAGCCCGGAGCTATGCGCAATGGCTTCTGGAAGATGAAAAAAACCTAGATGACAATTCTACCAAATCTCTCTCTGTCTAAAATAATGAGATAATTAGGATTATTATATTATATATATATATATATATATATATATATATATATATATATATATAGATGTACCTACGGCTGAATAGATATTTATAGGCTGACATGTGTCAGAATCTGATTGGATGATTTTATTTATATTATTTATTTTTGATTTGCCTTTATCAAAACATTATTTAAGTCATTTTAAATCTAAATAACTCAAAATAAACATTAAAAATAATCATAAAAATCTGGAAAAATTACAAAAAATATATTTTGAACATAAAAACCCTAGAAAAATATTTGGGATAATTATATATTCATAGATTTCCTACTATAATTAGGAGAAGCTCTAAAAATTAGTTTTGCCATAAAACTAAAAATAAATACTAACATTATTCCAAAAATTCTAAAATAATTCTAGAAAATATATAATAATATTATAAACCTTAAAAAATAATGTGGGTCCATTCTATATTCCTGGGCTTACACCATAAATTCTACAAGTCCTAAAAATTAGTTATTAGCCTAAATAACTCCCAATAAATACTAAAAATACTCAAAAAATTCCCAAAAACTTCTAAAATATATATTTTATTATTTAGAACCTAAAATAAAAGTTTGGGATATTTTTAGTTATATTTGAATCTAAAATAAATTCTTAAAAATCCTAGAAAATTACAAAAATTATAAAAAATCCAAATTAAAAATTTCTGAAAAATCAGGAGGTTACAGATGTGTCCAAGGAAAGCGACACGATCTAGGAGAAACTCGTACTTGCTCAGCTTGGCATAAAGTCTCTCTCTCCTCAGCGTCTCTAACACTAGTCTCAAGTGCTTCTCGTGCTCCTCGTGGCTCTTCGAATACACCAAAATATCGTCGATGAAGACTACCACGAACTGGTCTAAGTATTGATGGAATACTCTGTTCATCAAGTTCATAAATACAGCTGGCGCATTCGTCAGTCCAAAAGGCATCACTAAGAACTCGTAGTGTCCATAACGAGTCCTGAATGCTATCTTTTGAATGTCTTCTCTTCGCACCTTCACTTGATGATAACCCGATCTCAAGTCGATCTTTGTGAACACCACTGCTCCTGTCAACTGGTCGAATAAGTCGTCAATCCGTGGCAGGGGATACTTGTTTTTGATAGTCAAAGCATTAAGGGCTCTGTAATCAATACACATACGTACTGTTCCATCCTTTTTAGGCACAAACAATACTGGTGCTCCCCATGGTGATGTACTAGGACGGATAAATCTTTTGCTCTGCAACTCCTCCAATTGTAGCTTCAGCTCGTCTAACTCCTTTTTCGCCAATCGGTACACATTAGAAGATACCGGTGCTGCTCCTAGTACTAGCTCAATGGTAACTCTACATCTCTATCGGGTGGTAAGCCTGGCAATTCTTCGGGAAAAATATCCTCGAATTCTGCAACTATTGATGGGGGTGCAATCTCCATAGTCATGCAAGTTCCAGCTGTCTGTCCTACTCCTTGTTCGACGGTCCCTCGCATGTACTCGAACTCCGGTTGATCTGGTGGTCTAAAAGTGACGCTACCTTTCCGGCAGTTTAGTACGGCGTTATACTGGCTTAACCAGTCCATGCCTAATACCACATCAAAGTACGGCATAGGCAATACCAGGAATCGCACTCTCATCTCTCTTCCACATACGACTACCGAGCACGTTCTAATAGTGCTGATAACCGGCACGATACCTCCTCCGGTAAGAATCTTCCAACTCTTAGGTAAGGGAAAAGTCGCTACTCTATGCATTGCTACAAATCTACTAGATATAAATGACAAAGTAGCCCCAGAATCAAACAATGCTGACGCAGGTAAGGATGCGACTAAAATGGTACCTGTGATTGCTTCTCCTTCTGTTTCCTCCTCAACGGCTGCTAATGCAAAGGCCTGTCCCTGTCTCTGTCCTCCTGCCTGCTGTCGGGCCCGATCAAACTGTGCTTGCTGTGGGGCCAAGGGTGGTCCCCTCTGGAAACCTCCGGGTGCTGGTGGACGTTGTCCTCCTGGTGGGGGTAGTATCCTCGGGGCTGGTGCTGCTGGCCTTTGTCGGACCTGTGGGGCTGTCTCCCTGCGCTGTGGACAATCTCTGGCAAGGTGCTGACTGGCTCCACAAATCATGCATGTCCCAAGTCTCTTTCGGCAGTCCGTCTCAAAATGACCTCTCTTACCACAGTAGTGGCAAGTCGGGAGTTCCTAGTGTGGATATTGTACTGCTCTCTGTTGTGTCTGCGCTCCGGGACGACGGATGGGTCCTCTTGCTCCGGGCTGGACTCTAGCTGGCGTGGTCGTGTTGGAACGCCTAGCTCTTCTGACAATGGCCTCATGGATCCTCGCCTCGGTGAGAACCTCCTCATAAGAAATCCTCGCCTGTGCAGTGGTATATCTCTGTAGCTCGAAGTTGAGGCCGTGGTGGAATCTCTGAGCCTTCTCTAGATTATTGGGTATCAGGACGGCTCCAAATCTGCTAAGGCGGCTAAACTCCGCGTCATATGCGTCAACAGTCATATTCCCCTGTTCTAGATGTAGGAACTGGGAGTACAGGGCATTTCTGACTGTTGCTGGAAAATACTTCGTATTGAAGTATTCCAAAAACTGTTCCCAAGTCTGGTTCTTGCCTACACTGCGCTCGATGGAATCCCACCAGTGATGGGCATTGCCTTTTAGTTGGGCCCTCACTGCGGTCATCCAAAGGTCTGGATGCAATTGTGAAGCCTCTAATAGTATCTCCGTGTTGGCGATCCAATCGGAGATCTGCTCTGCAGTCTCATTGCCTGAGAAGGTATCTGGTCCCATATGTCAGAACCATATAACAGTGCCACCTGTCGGGGCTGGTGGAGGTGCTGGTGCTGGTGTCGTGACAGGTGTCCTCTCTAGTACTGTCATCAGACTCTGTCACAGTGTCTCTGTCTGCTGCCACTGTGCTTGTATCATTGCCTGGAAGAACTGAAGCATCTGTGGCTGGCCATCTAGCTGTGGCATCTAGGGTGGGTAAGGCAGAGGCGGTGGTAGGGGAGTCTCTGGTTGTGCAGTAGGCGTCTCCTCAGATGTCGGCCTCTCAGTAGACGACATCGGTGTAGCTTCTGAAGTCTGTCCCTCACAATGCTGCGTGGGGATCGTTTGGGAAGTCTGTCCCTCTGGCTGTGGTGTAGGATCTCCCTGCGAAGTCTCATGCCAATGTATCAGCGGAGTCTGTAGCGGGGGTTGCCCTTGGGGTACCTCATCTCCTTGTGTGGTATTATCTGGCACCGTTGCACGGGGTGATCCTCGTCCACTGCGCAAATTCATCTTGCTGCAAAAGATAGAGCTTCATTAAAAGAGTACGAGAGCAAACAAACAGGATACAGATATTTAGAAGCAGTATGAAGGAAGTTCAAGGACGAATCAAAAGTGGATAAGACCTAATAATTTCTATCCTATTGCAGGCTCGCTGGATATGTTACCATACCACAAGCGAAAAAGTAGACCTGCATGGGACACCACTAAAACTATGTCACGCCCCAGTCCCAAAATGTCACGGAAACAGGCCACGTGGCAATGGCCAGCTGACACGTCTCCGAGGATATCCCAATTTAATGGATCCACGAAGAGTGCTACGCTGTCCTATAATACTAATATGTCCAATATCAGTCAATAACAGGTAATCTAATCTCATCCACAATATAAAGAGCAAAAAATACTAAATAAACTGCTGGTTAAATAAATACCAGTCCCAAGATATCATAGTACAACCAGTGATGTCTGGTGGGAACAAACCCACTGCTAATACGAAATAAAGTACTAAAATAAGATATAAAAGAAATGGCTATGGCATCAGCTGAGAAGATAATGATGCCCTCCAACTAGGCTAAGGGCCTACCAACTGATCACGGAAACTCTGACGGTTGCACCTCCAACTCCTCAGCTGTAGCAAATATCGTCTCCTGTCCTGGGCCGTATACTGTGGGGTAGTAAGCCTCGTCTAAATCTGGAAATGTACCAGGTCCTCAGAGGGACGTAACAAGATACAAGAAAATAATATGCTATATGTGAATACTGAATAAAATAAATACAATAAGGGTGTGCTAGCCATCTAAGTGAATATAATATGAGGACAACGCTGGTGCGTATGGATAGGCGTAGGCATAGCGTCCATGCTCCGAAGAGAGTGACATCTGTACAGTATATCATCCATATCGCTCCGAAGAATGTGGCATCAGTATAAAGGGAAAAGTCATTGGATCCGAGGTTCCTCCGAAACTACGGCTCCAATGGGTGTACTCCATACGCCTACTAGTTGTCCTCCCCGCCCAATGTAGATATGCAAGTCGACTACTCAACGTGCATACCATGTATCTATATGCCAAGTCTCAAATCTATATCCTGACTACATACTAACCGTGATGTAGGTGATACGCAATGATAGCTAGTCGAGAGCGTAACCCTGCATCCCAATATGAATATATATCACAGTGACCATGTAATGTGTCGGGTCTCAGACAATAACAGAGTATCGACTGGTGGGTTGGGTCTACTAGAGCTAAGTCCATCTATCCTAATCATCAACGTAACCGTCGAATGCACCCGAGACAACTCGGACGCGCACAGTTGTATAAACTACAAGCAACAAGGATATAATACAACAGATGCATATTTAAATTAAACAGTAAATATAGCAAGGTATCTTGCCTGAGTCTTCAAGAGGTGAATGCCAAAAGCCTGCTCCTGCGATATTTCCTGACTGTTCCGATGATCCTGACACACAATATAATATAGAAATCTACATCAGACGCTAAGATCCAATGTAGTGACTCCACGTTGTTCTTAAGGGTCTGTCTCTAGTTCATGGTTGTTTTGAAAACAGCATTACGTGTGCACGTAGCTAGGGTGTACACGTGTTCTGTCTTCGGTTAACGCGTGTCGTGAGTCATTAAATTATTCAGTTATGGGTTACCAACTATCTCTGCTCCGTGTGAATACATGACCTTGTTCTCCTATACTTGGTTTAGGACCAAGTATCTGATAACTTCTAGTCTTGGATAATAGGTCATAACTTTAGGCAAATTACTAATGTATTTTTATCAATCTTTATGTATTCTCTACTACAAGTTTACTTGTTATTTTAAATTTGTTCATGGAAGACACAAGGACACAAAGGTACGATAATAGGCTACGGGGAAGGAGGGGTTGACCGACGAGTACCTGATTGTCGGGACTAGGATCGGCTGCTACTCAACCGTCCTCCGGCGAGTGGAACTCCTGCATCGCGGCGGCGAGATACGGCGGCAGCAGCATCTCAGCAATGCAGCAGTCGCAGCAATGGTGCAGGGCAGCGGCCTGTCCTGCGGAGAACTCCGTCTAGGTGAGGGTCAGGTCGGTGCTGGAGGCAGCTCCTTGCCGGACGGTGGTGGTCGGGATGCTGAAGTCAGCGGCCGGCGGGAACAGTCGGCTTGGTGTGTATCGGGCTAGATGGATTCGGTGGGGATGGTTGCCGCCGGTGCCAGCGGTGGCAGGCGGTAGGCAGGGTGGTCCGACTGTGGAGGGGCTGGGTGGTCCGGTCGTGGAGGGGCTGGGTGATCCGGTCGTGGAGGTCGGCTAGGGTATGAGGGAAGGGAGATGAATAATTAGGTTTAGGGTTTGATGTAGGAGACATGTATATTTATAAGGGGTTGATGGGCTGGCCTAGGGACTTGGGCCTGTCTGCCTTAGCTAGGGTGGGCTAGTCTATGTAAAAGAGTGTACATGGCTTGGTGAAGTCCTGTTTAGGGTGAAATTGGCCTCCATAAATTACTAGATTAATAATTCACTACGCAAGGCGAGAATTTGTGAGCATTGCGTAGCTAAGGTTCTACCATAGTCAGTGAGGTACTTATAATTGTCGTTCATAAATTTTTAATTAAATTACAATTATTTCCTAGTTCTCCGAATTTAATTCAATTAATCTTTAAATTGGTTGAGGGGGTTTACAGGTATTATGGATTCGGTAAATTTTTTTTTCTAAAAATTGAGGAATTGAGGAGAAGATTATTTGAGAATTAAATTTTAAAATTTTGAAATGAGATAACTTTGAGGATGAAATTTAAAGGTATTATATGGTAAGATTGAATTTTAAATTTTGGAAGTCCATGATATACTAGATTTAATTTTTTTTTTAATTTGAAGGGCTTAAATCTAGCAAAGTTTAAATTTTTGAATTTAAATTTGGATAACAGAATTTTGGGATTTGAATTTAAAATTTTGAGTATTAGGTTATTAAATTTAAATTTGAGAAATTTAAGAAGATTAACATTATACACAGTGGACTACAAGATGTGGATTCAAATTATATTTTAAAGATTGAAATTAAATTCAAGTTTGAGAATTGGAGGACCTCACCATACAACCAACCCACTGTTCCCGGAATCAGGACTACAGCACGATAAGATATCGAAAAATTAAAATTAAATACAACACAAGTCTAAATGTAACAATCTAACTCAACATATATCCATGTCTCAACAAGTATGCCGGAGATAAATCCGGTACCAAATAGTCTACTAAAAGAACTAACTAGAAAAACTAGTGATTCCGGCTAGACCTCCCGGAATCACAACTAAACTACCAAGCCCAAGTTGCAGCTAATCACCATATGGTCCATAAAGTGTCGGACACCGGTCCTCTAAGGCATAGTCTGGAAAAATATTTCCAGTCAGGAATGAGCCAAGTACAATCTCAAACAACAGTTCTATTTAATTGATAAGGACTATAAAGCAATAAACAGATGATGCTATATACTGAGAGAAGACAGTGAATAAATACAATTACAAAATAAGAGATAGGCAATGTAAAGAGACAGAAAATATAGGCAATGTGATACAGTCAGTGCATATATAAAATGAAGAGAACAAGGTACAGGATCATATAGGGGTGATGTAGTATATGATCTAAATAGAGTACTGTAATCTATTCTAAGTGTTTGAAATAGTAGTTTCGAAATGTGATCGGCTTGGGAACATGTACGAGAGCTATATGGCCTGGCTAATCATATGTGAAGAGCATGATTAACACTTACATTGTTCTACACTTGTATAAAAGGGGTATGATCACATTTCTTACTAACTACTTCTCCGCCCCCAACTAGTACTGTGGATCCAACCATGACACATCACGATACACGAGCAATATCCAATCTATCATATACGATGTCTAATATACATGTCGTGTACAATGTCAATACGATAATCAATGTAACATCTCATGACTGCAGATCCAAGCTATATACTAGTCCGTGTAGCACAGTGTCAAGGATTCAGATGTAATATTTCTAGATTACTGAACTTATAAAAATTATCAAGGAATTAGAAATTATCAGAGAATGTACTTGCCTTGGGTCCTTAGCTGGTAATACCAATGTCCTGTTCCAGAGTATCGCCTAGATGAACCAACAGTCCTATAGACATATCATAATATAACACTTGTATCAGATGCTACACTAACACACAATCAAACTACACTGGCCTCAGGGCTATGCCAGGCATGGCACTAGTCAACTAGGGTCATCTAGTAGGGATACATATATAAATATACATTTATACTCAGAATATATATCAATTAAATACGTATATAATATATATATATATATAAGTGTATATCAGTAATTTTGTACAAAATACGCATAAGTGTATATACACTAAATAGAAGTACATAAATATATATTTATATGCTATAAATATATATAACACATTTATTCAACAACTATTTTTAAGAATATACATTTACTGAATATACATGTATACATATATATGTACTAGTGAAAATATACATTTGTTATATCTATATATATGTATATATACCAAATAAAAATACATATACTATATACTTGTATACATGTATATATATATACATCAATACACACATACTAGAGTATACATATACCAATATGTATATAGTACATATATACCAATATAATTATATATATATACTACGTATATATATACATACCAAAAATACATACATATATATATATATATATATATGTATATACACATACCAAAAATACTTTATATATAGGTATATATGTACTTACATATATCAATATAACATATATATATAAACTACTTATATATATACACCAAAAATACATATTAAAAATATATTATTTAATACGTATACACATACGCATATACACACGTATACGTATACACACACGTATACACGTATTCACATACATATATATAAAATAAAGGAGGGAAGAGGAAGAGGAGAAGGAGCTCACTAGGGCTAGCCGGAGCTCAGGCCGGAGGGGATGATGACAGGGAGGATGAGGTGGTTGTGATGGTGGTGTATGATGATGATGGTGGTGGTGGCATTCGTAGTAAGGCTGGCCGGAGCTGAGTTGCAGCGCCGGAGTGGAGGTGCGAGGGATGAGCGGAGCGGGGTGGTGGTGATAGGTGAAGGTGGTGGTCGGAGTACAGGGAAGGGAGGAGGAGCTGAGGGCTCGACGCCGGGAAGAACGACAGTGGTGGTGGTCATGAATGCAGGCCGGAGAGGAGAGTGATACAAGAAGGATGAGGAGTAGGCTACGGGTGGCGAGGCTCGCTGGAGCCGTGCGGTGCGGGGTGCTGGACCACGCCGGAGCACGGACCGGGGTCGGGCTCAGGGACAGTGGGTGCGAGGGAAGGAGCAAGCCAGCAGGGAGCGCTGCACAGGATCGGGTACTTGGCCGGGGGGCAGCTCGCCGAAGCGGCTGGCTGGGAGCTGCGGTATAGCTCGATTGCCGCCGGGGTCGGGATGCAGTGGAGCGAGGTGGTGTAGATGGCCGAAGCTAAGAGCTAGGAGCTGCGGGGAGTTGGGCTCGGGACTCGGCCGGAGAGATGGGATGTAGGGTGTGGCCGAGTAGCAGGCCGGCAGGTCGAGGGCCTGGCCGGGTGGCCGGCCGGGAACAGTGGGTTCGTTGTATGGTGAGGTTCCCCCCCCCCTTTCTAGTAATTTCAAAAAATTAAAAAGGAGGTGAAGAAGAAAGGAAGGAGAAGAAGAAGAAGAAGAAAAGAGAAGAAGAAGAAGGGAAGAAGAAATGGAGAAAATAGAAAGCCTACGGTTGGAGGCTTGTGAGGCGGTGGGGGAGTTCCTAGGTTTTTGGGATTAGGGTTTTCTTGGGAAGAGGGGATGATGTGACTTTAAATAGGGAGAGAGTGTGTGGGAATGAAGGGTGAGGATGAACCCATTGAATGGATGGTCAAGATTTGTCATAAGGGATTCTTCATGTGGGGATGAGGTGAGAGACTTAGTCAAATATTAGGGCTCCTCCATTGGTTTGAACAAATGGGGTGTTGACACCTAATACAAATTTGCAAATTAGCCCCCCTAAATTTAGGTATTTGCACAAACGCATAAAATAATGAAAATTTGGTGGGCGATTTGGTGTCTGGTGTTTTGTAGGGTGAGGGGGCGTTGTATGTTTGGTATGGGCTCAATTAGCGGGGTACTGAAATTAAACCAGGATTTACGGAATCAGTTAAAATGGTATCCTCAAATTAATTAGGAATAAAATGCAAGCTGTGTTCTAAAATTAATTAGGAGTACATGTGGCCAAATTTTGGTCGGGTCACCAATATCATTAGTGAAGAAGACTCAGAACAGAATATTACTCTAATTTGGGTCGCACGAAAAATAGGCCAAGATTGCCTCCAATTTCGATTGGAACGCACATCGATACAAAGTTGGAATTTATTTAGAATTTAAATAAACGTTCGCGACAAATATTGTGCGGCTAAAATAAAGCTCAAGAGATCATAATTATGAGTTGCAAAAATATCAGAATGGAAGGTAGGCACGTCTAGGGCAAGGTTGTGAAATTTGTTGGAAGGCAAAAGCTAGGATAGCGCTCCAAATATTGAAGCAAGGGCAGGACACAACAATTAAATAAATTACGGTAGTTAATTACTATCTCCAATAATTTAATTCTAAATAAAACAATTAAATACATAATCCCCATTATTCGATCAGGTGTTCGTCTAGTGGCCTCTAGGTCAAGTCTATCAGCTCAGACATTAACGAACACTGTAAATATTTAAATACACATCTCATACAATTATTTAATTTAAATACATATATCGAGAAATCATTTAATATAAATATCATAATATTAATAATATATAAAAAGTCAAAAATACCCCTGTTTTTGGAATGTGGTAGTGACAAGTCTACCCTCCTTAAAAGAATTTCATCCTCGAAATTTAAACCCTCATAGTAGTATTTACTCATACACATTATTATTTTCTATCAAAATTTAAATTCACCAACCCACAAAATCCTGAAATAATCCACCTTGTTATTTCACAATTTTCCAAAAATTCTGAAATTATTGTATCCTAAAAAATCCTTGAAATAAAATCAGTTTCCATTTTTATCAAAATTTCTTCCGAAAATTTAAGCTAATAATTCAATACTCAGAATTCAATATCCACTCCTCTAATTTGATTTTAATCAATGCATATATATATATAATTTAAATCTCGTCCCAAAAAGTTTGAATTCAACACTAATCCATCAATGATCTTATTCCTCGGTTTCCTTTTTCCTCAAAATACTCAACAATGCGATACTTATGGATTCTCCAAATGCAACATCCAAATATAAAATTTTAAAAATTCATAACTTGCAATCAAATAATTATAATGATAATCTCCTTAATTTTCTTAAATTTTCTATAATAAATTATATCATAATCAATAAATCATCGATTCTACCATATTAAATTCTTAAACTTTCATTTAAATTAATGCTTATCCTCAAAGTCTTAAGCATCTTGTCTCTCCTTGTCAAGTCATAACCTCTTCATAAATCTTCGCTATGGTCAAACCCCAATAATCATGGTCTAAGAAAATTTTACCTACAGTCATACAACCTGTAATCTAAGAAAAATGTGTACAGTCATGGTATCTTTTGTCATGGTATTGCAGTCTCTGTCAGGGTGTACTACTAACTACATTATAACAAGAAAATCATGCATACAAGCTACGGTACTAGGGAATCAGTCAATCAATCAAATAGGAAGGAACAGAAGGAAGGAAAGAACAGAACATGCTAACACATTACATGCAGTATCGGTCTTCTCGACCGTCATTGCAAATGTCCCGCCCTGCTGGGGTGGTTCCCTTTGCGGGTGCTGAGCAATATACGGTTCTATAGGTAGCCTAACTGGATCTCTATAATTTGGAGCTGCGCATTAGCCGGGAAGATAAGGGGCTAAAAGACAATCCCTTACTCGATGTCCCGCAGCGCCGCAGTGCAAACAAAGTCCTAGCCTCGTTCTACAGCTCTCCCAAAGGTGACCTAGCTTCTTACAGAAATGACAAGTCTGCTGTGTCTCTCTTGTAGGCTGTTGTTGATCCTGCTGAACACGGACTGGTGCCTGGTACTACTGTGGATACTGATACGCCTATGGATTTTGCTGAATATGAACTGGTGCCAGGTACTACTGTGGATACTGATATGCCCATGGATGTTGTTGAATATGAACTGGTGACAGGTACTGCTGTTGGTGCTGAATACGGGGATGCTTGGCTGGTCTTACGCTACCATTCGTATCTCCAAAAATATTGTGACTCCTCTTAGGCCTGAGATCCAGATCCCCTTCTGCAATCTGGGCATCCATTAAGATACCCTCAAAGGTAGAGGTACGATGACCCGAAGTGCATGACCTAATCTCTCTCGTCAGTCCCTTTCTAAACTTTCGGGCTCGATCTCCTGGGTCCCGAATCATAGACGATGCAAAATGGCTCAATCTACAGAATTCTGCAGTGTACTCGTCGACCGACATGTTTCCTTGAACCAAGTCATAAAACTGACTTTCCAAGGCTTCCAATGCCACGTCGGGAAAGAACTTCTCCTTGAAGAGCTCCTTGAGGGTCTCCCAAGTAAGTCCTTGTGCAGTAAGTCTCGGCTCCGTACGATACCACGTGAGTTCGATATCGAACATCTGACTGCCAACCGCCTCTATCCATAAGCTCTCTGGAATCTGGGCCAATCGCAGGCTCCTCTCTATGTCCTCTAGCCAGTCATCAGCGTAGAGTATCCCTTTGGTGCCTTTGAACTCTCGAGGCATCATCCTCTTGAAGTCCACTAAAGTGCCTGATCTCTGCTGCTGCTGGCCAGGAAACTGCTGGTACTGTGCTACTCTCTCCAAAGCTTGGAGAGTCACTTGATGAGCATTCTCCATGCTCTCTCTCATCAGCTCGGTTTGTGCCTAATGCGCTTCTGCTTGCACCCTCTTAGCCTCAGCTTGAACTCGCTGAGCGTCTGCCGTCACTCTCTGGGCCTCTACCATGCCCTGGATCAAGGTAAACATCTGTGCCCCATCAATGGCAAACCTCCGAAAATCAGAGTCGGTGGAGGAGGAAGGTTATCCGTTACAGCTGGGGCAATCCTCTGGACAGGTGGGGGAGGAGGATCCCCGAAAAGTGCAGATACTCCTACGTGCATCGGAGATGTAGGAGGAACTATGAATGTCTATCCCTCGGGTGGAGAGGTGGCAGACCCCTCTAAACCTGGTGTTCCCGCTCTCATAGATCGTGTCTTCGGCGACATCCTGAAGACAGATCCAAGAATCAATTAAGGCAAAAATGCGATATTATCAAGGAAGGACAGTAAAGTTCTAAAGAAGCAACATTCAACATAAATAGATTAAAAAAATTTCTAGTTGTGATTACACAGGTCAAAGATGTATCCAAGGTTTGATACCTCTATCCCTCTAGGTACCACAGTTCTACTAGTAGTACATTCACTGCTAGCTTTCTTACCTACTGCAATCGCTGATACTAGTTATTCTTATCACTCAAGTGCTTATCAAATGCAACACATCATACGAAGTACTGCTCCCTCTAATACAATCCTAGATGAACACCCAAGCCAGTTTGCAGTGAAATCTCAATCATGCCCAAGCCAACAGATTCTTGCACATGCATCTCATCTACTTATATACTAATATATCTCTCCCACTATAAAATTTTATCCTCAAATAAAATCCTCAAAACTAACTCCTCGAATAATTTTAAAGTAAAATGCATATACTTTCCTCAAGGTCAATTATTCAAATACTTAAACGAAAATTTTATCAATTCCAAAAATTCTTACAGTTTTGTCTAGGTTTATTGAATTGAATCTGAATCCTCAAAAATTTTAATAACAAAATATCTCAACTCCTCAAAATTCTTAAAAATTGAAATTAATTTTTAATCCTCAAATTAAAATTAAAATCCACCTTTTGTAGTCCAATAGCTCTAATATTAATCCTTTTCACTGTCCTCATCAACATGTGTCATCAGATAATACCATAAATTAGTTTGTAAATTCATCTTGATATGAAATCAAACTCTATAATGACAATAAGATCTTAATTTACTAACTGATCAACAAGAATCAAATATAATATCACCAAGTGAGAATGGACGAAATAAGGGAAATGATTTAAATTGGAATTTATAATGAGATTCTCAGGGGTCATCCCAGGAATCTCTCAAGGAATTATGATTGAGTATCCGCTCTCATCCTAGTATGCTATATCCTAGATCCTATCGCAGACACGCAGTAGTACAACAGAGATGTCACACTACCACGACATCGCACAACTTGCGAAGTCTGACCTGCATGGGCCTCCACTAAAATGTGTCACGATCCGCACCCAGAATTGGGGCAAGAGTACGCAGGTATGTCCAGCCTACGCCGCAGCATCAGCGGTAGAACGCTGTCAAGGTCATGATACTATCTAGCCAATCTCACACAAGCATCCAATCTCCATAAGGAGGCACGGATGACACAAATAATACGAACACATACTCAATCACATGACAACAGCACGATAAGATATCGAACAATTAAAATTAAATACAACACAAGTCTAAATGTAACAATCTAACTTAATAAATATCCATGTCTCAACAAGTATGCCGGAGACAAATCCGGTACCAAATAGTCTACTAAAAGAACTAACTAGAAAAACTAGTAATTCTGGCTAGACCTCTCAGAATCACAACTAAACTACCAAGCCCAAGTTGCAGCTACTCACCATATGGTCCATAAAGTGTCGGACACCGGTCCTCTAAGGCATAGTCTGGAAAAATATTTCCAGTCAGGAAAGAGCAAAGTACAATCTCAAACAACAGTTCCATTTAATTGATAAGGACTATAAAATAATAAACAGATGATGCTAGATACTGAGAGAAGACAGTGAATAAATGCAATGGCAAAATAAGAGACAGGCAATGTAAAGAGACAGGAAATATAGACAATGTGATACAGTCAGTGCATATATAAAATGAAGAGAACAAGGTACAGGATCATATACGGGTGATGTAGTATATGATCTAAATAGAGTACTGTAATCTATTCTAAGTATTTGAAATAGTAGTTTCAAAATATGATCGGCTTGAGAACATGTACGAGAGCTATATGGCCTAGCGAATCATATGTGAAGAGCATGATTAACAATTACATTGTTCTACACTTGTATAAAAGGGGTATGATCATATTTCTTACTAACTACTTCCCCGCCCCCAACTAGTACTGTGGATCCAACCATGACACGTCATGATATACGAGCAATATCCAATCTATCATGTACGATGTCTAATATACATGTCGTGTACAATATCAATACGATATTCAATATAATATCTCATGACTGCAGATCCAAGCTATATACTAGTCCGTGTAGCACAGTGTCAAGGATTCAAATGTAATATTTCTAGATTACTGAACTTATAGAAATTATCAAGGAATTGGAAATTATCAGAGAATGTACTTGCCTTGGGTCCTTAGCTGGTAATACCAATGTCCTGTTCCAGAGTATCGCCTGGATGAACCAACAGTCCTATAGACATATCATAATATAACACTTGTATCAGATGCTACACTAACACACAATCAAACTACACTGGCCTCAGGGCTATGCCAGGCATGGCACTAGTCAACTAGGGTCATCTAGTAGGGATACATATATAAATATACATTTATACTCAGAATATATATCAATTAAATACGTATATAATATATATATATATATATATATATATATATATATATATATATATATATATATATATAAGTGTATATCAGTAATTTTGTATAAAATACGCATAAGTGTATATACACTAAATAGAAGTACATAAATATATATTTATATGCTATAAATATATATAACACATTTATTCAACAACTATATTTAAGAATATACATTTACTGAATATACATGTATACATATATATGTACTAGTAAAAATATACATTTTTTATATCTATATATATGTATATATACCAAATAAAAATACATATACTTTATACTTATATACATGTATATATATATACATCAATACACACATACTAGAGTATACATATACATGTATATAGTATATATATACCAATATAATTATATATATATACTACGTATATATATACATACCAAAAATACATACATACTTACATATATATATATATATATATATATATATATACATACCAAAATTATTTTATATATAGGTATATATGTACTTACATATATCAATATAACATATATATATAAACTACTTATATATATACAACAAAAATACATATTAAAAATATATTATTTAATACGTATACAAATACACATATACACACGTATACGTATACACACACGTATACACGTATTCACATACATATATATAAAATAAAGGAGGGAAGAGGAGAGGGAGCTCACTGGGGTTGGCCGGAGCTCAGGCCGGAGGGGATGATGACAGGGAGGATGAGGTGGTGGTGATGGTGGTGATGGTGGTGTATGATGATGATGGTGGTGGTGGCATTCGTAGTAAGGCTGGCCGGAGCTGAGTTGCAGCGCCGGAGTGGAGGTGCGAGGGATGAGCGGAGCGGGGTGGTGGTGATAGGTGAAGGTGGTGGTCGGAGTACAGGGAAGGGAGGAGGAGCTGAGGGCTCGACGCCGGGAAGAACGACAGTGGTGGTGGTCGTGAATGCAGGCCGGAGAGAAGAGTGATACAGGAAGGATGAGGAGTAGGCTGCGGGTGGCGAGGCTCGCTGGAGCCGTGCGGTACGGGGTGCTAGACCACGCCGGAGCACGGACCGGGGTCAGGCTCGGGGACAGTGGGTGCGAGGGGAGGAGCAGGCCAGCGGGGAGCGCTGCATAGGATCGGGTGCTTGGACGGGGGCAGCTCGTCGGAGCGGCTGGCCGGGAGCTGCGGGTCGGGATGCAGTGGAGCGAGGTGGTGTAGATGGCCGGAGCTAGGAGCTAGGAGCTGCGGGGAGTTGGGCTCGGGACTCGGCCGGAGAGATGGGATGTAGGGTGTGGCCGAGCAGCAGGCCGGCGGGTCGGGGGCCTGGCCGGGTGGCCGGCCAGGAACAGTGGGTTGGTTGTATGCTGAGGTTCCCCCCCCCCCTTCTAGTAATTTCAAAAAATTAAAAAGGAGGTGAAGAAGAAAGGAAGGAGAAGAAGAAGAAGAAAAGAGAAAAAGAAGGGAAGAAGAAATGGAGAAAATAGAAAGCCTACGGTTGGAGGCTTGTGAGGAGGTGGGGGAGTTCCTAGGTTTTTGGGATTAGGGTTTTCTTGGGAAGAGGGGATGATGTGACTTTAAATAGGGAGAGAGTGTGTGGGAATGAAGGGTGAGGATGCACCCATTGAATGGATGGTCTAGATTTATCATGAGGGATTCTTCATGTGGGGATGAGGGTGAGAGACTTAGTCAAATATTAGGGCTCCTCCATTGGTTTGAACAAATGGGGTGTTGACACCTAATACAAATTTGCAAATTAGCCCCCTTAAATTTGGGTATTTGCACAGACGCATAAAATAATAAAAAATTAGTGGGCGATTTGGTGTCTGGTGTTTTGTAGGGTATGGGGGCATTGTATGTTTGGTATGGGCTCAATTAGCGGGGTACTAAAATTAAACTAGGATTTACGGAATCAGTTAAAATGGTATCCTCAAATTAATTAGGAATAAAATACAAGATGTATTCTAAAATTAATTAGGAGTACATGGGGCCAAAATTTGGTCGGGTCACCAATATCATTAGTGAAGAAGACTCAGAACAGAATATTACCCTAATTTGGGTCGTAAGAAAAATAGGCCAAGATTGCCACTAATTTTGATTGGAACGCACATCGATACAAAGTTGGAATTTATTTAGAATTTAAATAAACGTCCGCGACGAATATTGTGCGGCTAAAATGAAGCTCAAGAGATCATAATTATAAGTTGCAAAAATATCAGAATAGAAGGCAGGCACGTCTAGGGCAAGGTTGTGAAATTTGTTGGAAGGCAAAAGCTAGGGCAGCGCTCTAAATATCGAAGCAAGGGCAGGGCGCAACAATTAAATAAATTACGGTAGTTAATTACTGCCTCCAATAATTTAATTCTAAATAAAACAATTAAATACATAATCCCCATTATTCGATCAGGTGTTCGTCTAGTGGCCTCTAGGTCAAGTCTATTAGCTCAGACATTAACGAACACTGTAAATATTTAAATACACATCTCATACAATTATTTAATTTAAATATATATATCGAGAAATCATTTAATATAAATACCATAATATTAATAATATATAAAAAGTCAAAAATACCCCTATTTTTGGAATATGGTAGTGACAAAAAGAAAGGCCGAGACAATAAAAGAATCAGATCAGACATCGGCCAAGGCACTATCAGAGATCAGAGAGAGAGAGCAAAGACAGAGAGTGTTGGTTGACAGTCCAATCCCACTTGCAACCTTTGAAGCTTCTTCTTCTTCTTCTTCTACAGCACTTCTTCATCATCGTGTGGTCCAAAGAACAAAGTGATCGACCGCAGATCAGACTCCTATAGCAATTTTTCCCCAGAATTATTTTTTATTGTACTTAACATCCTCGTATAGGATTAATTGTACTCTTTTTTCTTGTTTGTAAACAAAGAAAGGGTTTCGCATAAACCAAGTTTCATTTTTTTATTTATCATCAAACACAAGATGGCGACTCTGTTGGGGACTACTTTCTCTTCTGACAAGAAAGCCATTGCTCAATACGATGCTGTATCCATTGGATCGATGAAAAAGACTTTGGTCGTCCAGTTCGACCAATCTGCTTATGAAGACATGCTTCATGCAGGGGGTAGTTCTCATTCCCTCTCTGTCCAGAACAACAGGAAGCTGCGTAAAGTGAGGATGCCCAAGACATCCTCTACCCTTCCTGCAAGCTCTCCCCCTCTGATCAACAAGGTTGTGACAACACAACCTATATATCTTGTGCGTAAAAATCCGTCTCCCATCTGTGACGTGGCAAACAAAACTTCTGGCAATGCCCCAGTGCCAATCCAGAAGCCTAGAATGCGTCTTGCGCATAAAACTTTGTCTCCTATCTGTGACGTGGCAGACAAAACTTCTGGCAATGCCCTAGTGCCAATCCAGAAGTCTAGAACGTGCCTTGTGCGTAAAACTTTGTCTCCTGTCTATGACATGGCAGACAAAACTTCTGGTAATGCCCCAGAGCCAATCCAGAAGTCTAGAATGTGCCTTGTGCGTAAAAATACATCTCTCGTCTGTGATGAGGCAGATGGACCCTTGGATCACATCAAGGAAAAACGAGTGGCAGACCTCCCAACCTCTAGGCTTTTATGCCCACTAAAGAAGAAAGTTCCCACTCTTCAGATTACGAGGACTTCTCCTGTTTTACGCGAACCTGGGCAGAAATCCAAATTATGCCAGGATAGGTCTGTTCGCATAAGGGAGACTCATTTTACGGCAAGATGCGCTCCTCAACAGGATGATGGATCATATGCCACTCACATGGGTGGATTGCTGTATTTCTATGGCAGGGAAAGGGTTCTGCTTCCTAATCTCCACATTTCCACTGATGTAAAAAGGCAGAATAAGCCTTCTTCTTCTTCTTCTGTTAATTCCCCTGATTTGCGTGATTTCTTGATCCAAAAACGCAAAGACAGGGGTCAAAATCAAGATTTAGCGCCCCTAACTACCAAGCGTGGGGAGATCATGTGGGAAGTAGCGTCAACATCTAATGTCGTCATGACATATGTGCCACATGAAGAATCTATCTTTATTGTTCCACTGACTCACAACGATTATCATCAAATAATCTTTGGTCGAATGCGGAATAGACCGATTGTACAAGAAGAATCTCGCGAGTCTGATGTTGGGAAAATACAAATCCACAGATATAGCCCACAGGCTTTAAAGATTATGCAAAATATGGGTTATAATTTGAAGTTGAAGCGATGCCTCAATTATGGAAAAGGCAGACGAATACCGTTGCATGGTGATCCTTACTGTCAACGAAATTATTTTGGGTTAGGGTTTACCGCATCTCTTGCAAATTCCAAACCTCCAGAGTCTGATCCTGTAATACCAGAGGCAGGTCCTTCTAAATCAACTCCTGTGGACAAAGGAAAACAAAAAGAAGAAGAAGAAGAAGAAGAACCAGACAATGACATGTTTGGGGGTAGTCTCCCTCGATAAAACAGAGCGACATCCAAAGCTGGGGGTAGAATTTCCTCTGAATCTGAAGATGAAGCAACTATGACCATCTTTCCTGAGGACCGTACGACTCAGGTACTAGAAGCCCGAAATCCAAAGGAGACTTTCTCCTTCAATGATGATGACATCATTAAAATCTTTAATATATTGATAAAGGAAAACAAGCTTCGGCTACCCAACATCAGATACCCTAAAAGGACTGGCAAAGTCGATGACCCAGAATATTGTCTCTTTTATCGGTACATTTATCACCCCACAAAGGCATGCTATATACTGAAAAGCAGAATCCAGGAGTTGATCGACGCCAAAATTATCACTTTGCACTTATAAACGAGAAGATGGTCATTGCAAATTGATCTCACTCCAACGTGGCAATTTGTTCCCTCAAGAAGTACCGGATGATGAGTCCCTAAGTCTACTCGCACACTCCCACCGTCACTATTCATAATCTATCTAGTTAGATTCTAGCCTTGCTCATATTGCCTCTGAGCTATCGTCCCATCAATATCCCCAGCGGAGCGATCCTCTGGTCTATCTTCATAGACCACACTCAACGAATCACTCCTCAACGAGTTTTTCGAACATTAGTTCATGTTCATATTACCTCTGAACTGCTGTCATAATATTTCTCTCAGGCTGAGTTTGTCATATTCATATTACCTCTGAACAAACCTTTCGGGTCTGACTATCGATTATCATGTCCATATTACCTCTGATATCGGTTGTCATCTCAACTTAGCACCCATACTTAACTCTAAGTACGCCAGTGGTATTAGGTCCACAAAAACTGCCATGTCCATATTACCTCTGGCAGGGCTTATCCTAAAACATATTACTTGCACTCTCGTGCACAAGAAGTAATAGGTCCACCAAAAAAACCCCTGTGGAATACCTGCAATAGAAATAAATTGTTTATGTCCATATTACCTCTGAACTATCCTTATTTTCCCCAGCAAAGAAAGAACCAGTTCTTGTTCATCCCTACAGAGTCATATCTTACCGCGTCTATATTACCTCTGTCAGGACTTGTCTCAAACCTATTACTTGCACTAACGCGCACAAAAAGTAATGGGTCCTCAAAAACCCCCCAGCAAGATGTCTTTATTGGCCACAAAACCTATCACCTGATTGGGCTTGTTTCGAACTTATTATTTGTACTCAACGTGCGCAACAAATAATAGGTCCACCAAGGATCCCGCAGTGGGATGTCCTCAATAAATACGGTATTATACTACGTCCATATTACCTCTGGTACAATATCCGAAGTTCATACAAACAATCATAAAGAAATGGGAGGGCCCTTATATGATTTCAAATGGCGCTTACAGATTAGCCAAGCCTAATGAAGATTTGATAATGGCTCCTATCAACTGCGAATTCCCGAAGAAGTACTATACTTGATCTCCTTTACTTAACGGAGTATGATGAAGATCTTATTCTGACGATACCACGTACAAAGGTTAGTTCGATCATATTCTATCAGATTCATATGACCACTTAATAGATATGCTTAACTAATTTGTAAACCTATCATGTTCATATTACCTCTGATAACGTTTGGTATACAAATTTAGTTGGGTTATATTCTAACAAGTTCATATTACCTCTGAATAGATTTACATTCAGTAAAATATTACCGAAAGTATATCATGTTCATATTACCTCTGATATCACTTTCATCTTAGCCTATCATTTATATTCTAAAGTGATGGGTCCACAAAGTCAAAAAATGTATCTTTATTATTTCTGACAAATTATAAGAGAAGCAAAAAAGTACATCATTGGGGAGGAGCATTTAAATCCCTGATCTGTCGTGCCAAAGCAGCCATCCTCTGATTCTTGGAGTTTAAAATATTATTACGAGCCCGCTCCAGCCTTGCTTCGTCATTGCTCAAGAAAGATAGTTCGGATAGAGAATAAACAAAACTTGCGTGGATGACACCCGCATGTGCCAAGTTCTGCTGAGCCGTCTTCACTTGGCCTTCAAATACATCATGAACTACCGATGCCTTGAGAAGCCTCTCCCTTGTCTGAGCAAGTTCAGCTTCCAAATCTTGAACCCTTGCTTCATATCCCTCACATTCGGCATGGTACTGAGTTAGCTGAGGAATACTCTCCACCAATACTGCCTGCTCTTTCTCCATCTCTTGTTGTTGTTCCTGGATGGATTTGTTTAAAGTTTCTGTCCTCTGAGCAAGTTCAGCAGTTAGAGAGTCATACTCAGCTTGAACCAGGTCATCGATGCTGCCTCGGGATAGTTGCAAATATTTGTTAATAGGTTATTCTAAACCATTAACTATTTGCTCTAGCGCATCAGCTCTTTCAGCGTCATTGAAATTTCTAATCGACACTATAGTGAGCTGGGAGGATGTCTTCAGAGCATCAAAGCTTAGATTCTTCTTTAGCACCATGGATATCAAATCTTTCAAAGTAAGATAGAATATACTAGTGTATTGTTCAACTAGCCTAGCAAAGATCGGATGTACGCTGGGAGTGGCCACAATATCGATAAATCTCCTATCCGGATGGACTACAGAGGATGTTGTCACAGTCGTTGCTTCAACATATGACGCAGCAAAAGAAGAGACACCAACAATAGTTGAAGTTGCTGGCATGCTCGATAAAGGAGGCACGGTCGAGATGGTGGGTTCATCCTCCTCTGATGTTATTTGAACTGCTACTGGCGGGATGACACTGGAGAATGTTACGGATGAAAGATCGACAGTTTCAAAGTATGCTTCGTCGACGTAAGGTGCCACCGTTTCATTGGCTGGATCCGTAACAAAATCAGAAGTTGTATCAACTCCGTCCTCCCCAGAGATGTCTTCGCCTGAAAATAAGACAAAAGAAAGTTAATATCAATTTGATGTTAATTTTCCTAAAGAAAGCGTGAAGACAATATTTACCCATGGTCGATGGTATGTATGTTGCATCTGTAGCCTGTATAGCTAAATTATTTCTTAATGATGCTAAACAAGCTGTCATACCTGGAGAAGAGGGTACACCAACTGATGTTTGAGGGTAGTCATCCCAGTCGTCACCCAGATCCACTCGAGGTTCATCGGGTGGAATCTCGCTCAAGATACTTACAGACTAAGGAGGGACTAGGCCCATTATTTGTCTGGATAAAGGTATATTGATCCTTATTATGCTCACCCTCGAAGGCGATCTAGAAGCACTACCAGTAATGGTGGTAGCGACAGCAGTAGCGGGCAAAGAATCTCTAGAACTGGCAGCTGGAACTATGGAGGTCCCCTCTCTAAAAGGCGAAGGACCCCTGATCAAAGAATTGTCCCCAATAGGGGAAACAATAGGCTTACCCCTAGAGGACCCCTTGGTGGAAGTCCTTTTAGGACCTCCGGTAGTCAGCTTCTTCTTGCGGGGGGGAAGGCTCTTTTAGAGTGGAAGCCTTTCGTTTACTGGGGATTATGAGAGGCTCTGCTGGCGGAGCTATTATGCCTCTCGTTACAATCAATAAATAATCATATGCACCGGTGGTTTCATCACTTTCATCAGAGGAGACAAATAGAATCTCCTCTCTCCCAGTGGACCTATGTGAGGGAATCCTGAAACTTTCATGAACATCAAAATCATGATGGAAGATGTTGATGGATACATAAAACTGCGCGTACGAGTGAAGAATATGCAGCTCCGTGGAGAGAGAAGTCGCAGGCACAGCATAGGTTGCCCCAGTACAACCCATTATGAAGTACCACCATCCTCTAGCTCCATCAATAAGTCCGCCTTTGAACTTGAAGCTGGTGATGGGATTTCCTACGTGCAACTGATTGTACCCAAATTGCCTAGCGAAATGGCTAGGCAGATAAGGCTCCAAGTAGCAGTCGTCCTCACTTCGGTACAGCAGATGGGAAGGTCTAATGCAGACCAACCAGTAAAAGGCTTCAGGAGAAAGAATAGTCTTTCTCTGAACTGCATCCTGAAGTTTCGTCCCTTGTTGATTGATATGTAGGGGGGACGATGCAGAAGAACTTCCAACTATGGGCAAAATTTAGTGCTAGCCGACAGTCTATGACGCTAGTCACATTCCAAGAAGAATTCCTGTAATTTAACTGGAAGTTATTGCCCGAACCACTGGCTGATCTAGGAGACATCACTCTGGTGTTGTGAAGGATTAACCATCCCATCAGATATAAGAATATCAATTCCACTCTGGGATATCCTTTATACCGTGTATCATCAGCCAACAGTCCTTCAGTAATGGCCCTCAGGCCAGCTTGAGTCATGCACACCATAGCTAGGAGCAGGCCTAATCTTGCTCCAAACACCAAACGTACTGCGGGCCATAAGGTATTGCAATGAATGCGATCCGCAGACGCGATGCCAGGAACCACCCATCGGCGGAGCCAGATAGAAAGGAAGCCAGCCAGTTGTGCTTACCTTGACAGAGGCTTTCGGCAATACCTCATATAACTGTGGGCTTTGGTTCCTGCAGGATAGCCCCTATCTCTTCATTGAGAACATAATCTTGAGCTCCCGCATCTTTAATGAGATCATCGACTGTGTTGGCACTAAGCATGCTCAGAAGGTTCAAGGGTTTATCTCTGTTATCTACAACCTTGTCCTGTTTGGCATTTTTAGCCTGATGAAAGAAGATGTAGGATACCCATTTATTGATATGGTCTAAATTAGAGGGCTCCTTGTAGAAGGTGGTGCATGCAAAGTAGTGGCTCATCAGCTCTTGGTACACTACCACTGCCCGAGGGTGGGTATCCTTCAGCTCCCTATTTGTCAGAACGTACTCTTCATAAGGAGTGTCGCCCATTGGCAGCTTTGAGATGTCTGCCATCTCATGAAGTGCCAGTCCCAACTAACCTATCAGAGTGGCAAAAGTCCCAGTGAGCGAGTTATATCACTCCATCAAAGCTAACAATAAATTGGGGTTGAGAGGCAGCCCAACACTAGTGGCACTCACAGCCCAAACAAACCAATACTTTCCAGCTTCGTCTGGAAGTGCTTCAGGGCCCTGGTAGTTAAACTGGCCCATCAAAGATTCTGGGGGCTAAGCCATCCACTGTTGCGAGGGTTAACCTTGGGGTATACTCCTCCCTGCCCCATAAAGTCATTATAGAAAGTCGCTATTTGAATTGGCTGGATCAGTGAAGTGTCTTCACTCGGGACGCTGTCCGACAGTAATCCTCTGAAAGGCATGACAGGGCCTGAAGGACTGCTCCCAAAGGACCCTCGGTTCAATCCTTTCTTATAAAAGATCTTCCCCGGCTGGCCGTGAAGATCGGGAGTCAGAGTCCATATCATCTTCCTGGGATGAGTGGCATAGAAGAACACTGAGATAGGGTAATCTCTAGGCATCCTTGGCAGATACATAACTGTGCCCTCAGCAGAAAATACCCAATCTTCCTTCTTGGGCTTAGTCTGGGATTGTTTATCGATAATATTCCCAAATAAGAAACCTGATTTCTTATATTCAGTGCCGTCAATATACGACAGGGGCTCCCCACTGATCATACTCTGCAATATTCGTTCTCCTTGGGCCGAGATCAGAGTTCCCCTTTCATGAGAATACTCGGTTCCAGATATGGGGAATGTCACATGGGATAAGTCCTCCAGATAGTTGGAATTCAATATCTGAGCAGCAGAGCCCATCAATTCAGCCAAAGAAGGGATCTGTAGGTCTACTGCAAAAAGCAAGAAATAAGTCAATTTTACGCTAGACGCTACACTCTTGCAGTATATGCCAAGGCCTAACAGTCCGAGCTTTTACGCCAGACTGCAAAAACTTGAGTCTTACGCTGGAATATATTTCTAGTGCGTAAAACTCATGGTTGGCAGTATACGCCAAAATCTAACAGTCTGAGCCTTTACGCCATATTGCCAAAATTTGAGTTTTTACGCTGGAATTTACATCCAGTGCGTAAAACTCAAAATTTTCAGTATAAGCTAAATTTTAACAGTTTGAGTTTTTATGCCAGACTGCGAAAATATAGAGTTTTTACGCTGACACATTAGAAATATGGGCATATTGTTGTGCATACACGTACAACGTGTGCGAAAGGTTCTCTATTTCTCTCAAAGTCTTTACCTGTGATGCCCGGTGCGCAGCTAGACGACGGAGCACTTCGTTCAGAACGAGGCTCGCTTGGCCTAGTAGGGGTCGCTCGTGATTGAGTAATGGAGCGAGATGAAGAGGGGACTTTCTTTCCCTTATAGACGGAGGCCTGTTTTGGTGCTATGGCAAAACTCAAAGTTCTAAAAAAAAAAAAGACGAAGACGAAGAGTTCTTAGAAAGAAAGGGTTTTCAAAGACAGATGAAGGGTTTTTCTCTCTCATGACCTAGGCCTATTTATAGAGTTCAAGTGACTCTCCGTATCCTTAACCAAATTTAATTTTTAATAGTCGGTTATGATTCGGGACCACGTCAGCCTATCATTGAAAAGGAAGACAGGTCATCATGCTGCATAACGGATTCCTGATTTTACGCTCAGAATTTTACGTGCAGAGCAAGGATCTATGACTTTACGCTCAGAAGCTTTTACGCTCAGGAGCTATAGATCTACAATCTTATGCTCGGAAGCTTTTACGCTCAGATACTACATATCTATGGTTTTACGCATTACGCGGGACAGCAGTTAGCAGAATACGCGTATATATTAATCTGAGTTTTACAGTCAAAAAAGTCAGTTACAATTGACCATTTCATGCTTCATTCAAAGTATTTCAAATTACAAGAAATTTGAAAACTTTTAAGGGGGTCTTGTAGAAGCATAAAATATGCTGGGGAATTATACGCGTATTATACAGTCAAACTCCCCAACATACATAAAGTCAGCATAAAGTAGAGCTTCAGAGCAGTACACATAAAGTAGAGCCTCAGAGCAATATGGCGTAAAATGTAGCTTCAGAGCTGCCCGCGTAAAGCAGCACTTCAAGGCTGTTTTGGCGTAAAAGGTTACTATACCCTCCGGCGTAAAATACGTTTGTTTTGAATGAAACATAAAGTTGTACAAGGAACTCTTTGTATTCCTCGGATGAATTTGTCAGACAAAGCAGCGAACCTGACTCCTGACAAAAGTACTGCACGATGATCGAGAGGACGGCTATGATGATAATTTTGCACAGAGATCCAGGCTGTCGTTTAGTGACATATTCTTGATACAAGTCATTTTTACGCTCAAGCCTGGAGTCTTCCGAATATGCTGTCTATTCTAAAGTAACAAAAATGAGTTTTTACGCTCAAAGAAGAGACAAATCAGATGCCACATCAAAAGCTATTTCTCATACAGAGCTCGAGGCATATCTCTGTATTTAATGTATGAGATAGAGGCATATCTCTGCATTTAATGCACGAGATTTGGTTCTATTCTTCATATTTTGTCATGACTGAGGAGAGTTAAAACTGTGACTAATACGCTCACATCACCATCCTTGTATTTTGCGCCAACCAGGCTATTTTCAACTATAGGAGTACGTCGTATGCTATCTCCTCGAAATACGCCAACTCGGCCATTTTTGCCAAGGTATGTGATAAGGCTATTTAGCCCAGAATACGCTCAAAACCTCAGTCGTGATGGATAATTGGCTATTTTATGCTGGTTATCTATTATTCATGAACCATCAAGCTTTACGCAGAGTTTGGCTTTTACGCCAATAAGGTAGGGTTTGGCTTTTATGCCAACAAGACAGAGTTTGGCTTTTACGCCAACAAGACAGCTATTTGGCTTTTATGCCAAGGAGACAGTTATTTGGCTTTTACGCCAACCATCTTTACGCAAGGGGCTGTTACCTACGTGGCTTGCATGCCATGATATTCGAGAAGCAGTTATACGCGTTACCTCATAAAGGGATACGCGTCACACGCAGACTCAGAAGATTATTTGAACGTGGATAGCAGTTGTCATAACCGCAGCATAAAAGAGGAAGTCTTCTTCACAGCTAGACTCTTACGCCAACTAGGCTTTTATGCCTACAAGACAGTTATTTGGCTTTTACGTCAACCATCTTTACGCAAGGGGCAGTTGCCAACGTGACTTGCATGCCATGATCTTCGATAAGCAGTTATACGCGTTACCTTATAATGGGACACGTGTCATACGCAGATTTAAAAGGTCATTCAGACGTGGGTAGCAGTTATTATAACCTCCGCGTAAAAGGTGCAACTCACTTCACAGCTTGGCGTTTACGCCGATTGGACAGTTATTGTGACTGATCTCTATAAATAGAGACCCCTGATCACAGGGACAAGGGATCGGAAAGAAAGGCCAAGACAATAAAAGAATCAAATCAGACATCGGTCAGGGCACTATCAGAGATCAGAGAGAGAGAGAGAGAGCAAAGACAGAGAGTGTTGGTTGACAGTCCAATCCCACTTGCAACCTTTGAAGCTTCTTCTTCTTCTACAGTACTTCTTCATCATCGTGTGGTCCAAGGGACAAAGTGATCGACCGCAGATCAGACTCCTATAGCAATTTTTCCCCAGAATTATTTTTTATTGTACTTAACATCCTCGTATAGGATTAATTGTACTCTTTTTTCTTGTTTGTAAACAAAGAAAGGGTTTCGTATAAATCTAGTTTCATTTTTTGTTTATCATCAAACAGGGGTGGCAATATTCTGGTCAGTGATGTTTGCAAGGACCAAAGAGTTTATTTGAGAGGCCGAGAGTTAAGCGTATGTCTACTCATAATGCCACTTTCGAGCTATGATATGGTACTCGAAATGGATTGGTTGAGTAGGCATCTTGCTAATATCGATTATTCTGGAGGTAGAGTTTTATTCCAGATACCAGGAGAGCCAGATTTTGAGTTTGTTAGAGGAGTAGCAAAGTAGAGCGAATGAGACTTCTTTGGAGCTTTGGTAGAAGAGAAGAAGCCACCACATCCATTGATTGTAGAGTATATAGATATCTTTCCGGAGGAGTTATCGGGGTTGCCACCAGACAGAGATGTGGATTACTCTATAGACTTGGTGCCAGGCGCAGAGCCAATATCACAATACGTCTATAGAGTGAACAATAGTGAACTGGCAGAGTTGAAGAAGCAGGTGGATGAGTTACGGGATAAGGGCTTCATTTGCTCCAGTTCATCACCGTAGGGTTCTCCGGTATTATTTATACCAAAGAAGTATGGGTCAGTACCCATGTGTATCGACTATAGGAAACTCAATAACCTCACTATCAAGAACAAATATCCATTGCCGCGGATTGACGATTTATTTGATCAGTTGAGCGGAGCGAGGGTATTCTCAAATATAGACTTGAGGTCGGGGTACCACCGGGTAAAAGTGAAGAAGAAAGACATTCAGAAGACAACTTTCAGGACTCGGTATGGGCAGTTTGAGTTCTTAGTGATACCGTTTGGGTTGACCAATGCCCCGGCGGTATTCATGAAACTGATGAATAAGGTGTTTCATCAGTACCTGGATCAGTTTTTGGCAGTATTCATTGATGATATACTGATTTATTCGAAGACCCCAGAGGAGCATGAGAAGCACCTGAGAATAGTTCTGGAGACCCTCAAGAAGAAGAAGCTATATGGCAAGCTTTCAAAGTGTGAGTTCTTTCTTGATAAGGTTGAATTCCTCGGGCATGTGATTACAGGAGACGGGATCTCAGTAGACCCGAAGAAGATTTCAGCAGTTGAGTTATGGTCTACCCCGAGTTCAGTAGTAGAGATCATGAGTTTTCTTGGACTGGCAAGCTATTATCGAAGATTTGTTCAGGATTTTTCCAGGATTATAGAGACAATGACTAGACTAACCTGGATGGACATGGAGTTCGTCTGGACTGAGGATTGTCAGACTAATTTTGAGGAGCTAAAGAATAGGTTGACTACAACTCCAATATTGACATTGCCATCAGGGACAAGAAGATTTTCTATATATAGTTATGCATCGGAGAAGGGTTTGGGTTGTGTATTGCAGCAGAACGGAAAGGTGATTGCCTATGCTTCCAGGCAATTACGCCCGCATGAGAAGAATTACCCTACCCATGACTTAGAGTTGGCAGTAGTTATTTTTGCTCTTAAACTTTGGAAGCACTATTTGTATGGAGAGCGGGTAGAGATCTTTACAGATTATAAGTGCTTGAAGTATGTGTTTACACAAAAAGAGCTCAACATGAGGCAACGACAGTGGTTGGAGTTGATGAAGGACTTCGATATTGCTTTGCAGTATCATCCAGGAAAGGCCAACGTAGTCGCGGATGCCTTGAGCAGGTATCTAGTGGCTATGTACTTGACTAGGGACAGACATTTGTTGGCCGATCTTGATAGCTTGTGAATTAAGGTAATAGTTCCTGGAGTTGCAGCATGGATGTGGGGACTTTAGGTACAGTAAGAGTTGATGGCCGGATCAGAGACGCACAGTTCGAGGATGAGTCTCTGAAGAGCATCAGAGAACATGTCTGGATAGGATTGGCAGAGGACTTCAGTATCGCAGATGATGGATCATTACGGTACGGTACCAGATTGTGTGTGCCGAGTGGAGCATTGCACGAGGAGATTCTTCAGGAGGTGCATCGACCTCAGAACTCTATGCATCCAGGTGCCAACAAGATGTATAGGGATATCAGAGAGCATATTTGGTGATATGGTATGAAAAAGGGAGGTTGCTAGCTTCGTATCCAGATGCTTGGTATACCAGCAGGTAAAGGCAGAGAGACAGAGGGCGGGTGGATTGCTTCAGCCTTTACCCATTTTAGATTGGATGTGGGAACATGTGACGATGGACTTTGTTTCAGGGCTTCCGGGTTGTCCACGAGGTAAAGATGCGATTTGGGTCATCATAGATTTGGGTCATCATAGACATATTGACCAGATTATCCCACTTTATGCCATTCAAAGTGGGTAGATCTACAAATAAGCTCGCGAAGATGTATGTGCGTCAGATAGTCAGATTGTATGGTGTTCCTGTGAGCATAGTCTCGTATTAGGATAGTCGCTTCTTGTCCCACTTCTGGAGGAGTTTGCAGGCTAGTTTAGGCACTCAGCTCAAGTTTAGTACTGCATATCACCCTCAGACCAATGGACAGTTGGATAGGACTATTCAGACTCTCAAGGATATACTTCGTACCTGTATTTTGGATTTTGGATCCTCTTTGGAGGATCATCTTTACTTCGTAGAGTTTTCTAACAACAACAGCTACCAGACCAGTATCGAGATGTTACCATTTAAGGCGTTATATGGACGGAGATGCCGCACTCTGTTATCATGGGATTATATTGGTGATAGAGATTTATTGGGACCAAAAATAGTCATGGATGCAGCTGAGAAGGTAAATCTTATCAGGGATAGACTCTGGGTGGCGCGGGACAAAAAGCGACATTGGGCCGATAGCTAGCGGAGATCATTAGAGTTTGAGGTATAGATTTTGTATTGCATCGCTTGTGATTGTTATTTTGTTAGAGTTCTTATGGTTGTATTTTGTTCTAGGTTGGTGGTCTGGTTTTCTTGAGGATTTCTCTGACATGAGGCACGATTCGTTTCGATGTAGGCAAAAAGTTTAGTCCGCGATTCAGCAGACCTTTTAGTATTCTATAGAGGGTCGGTGTAGTTGCTTACAGACTTGACTTGCTACCTGCATTGGAGGAAGTGCACAATATATTTTACGTGTCACAGCTGGGATGGTACATGGTAGATCCTAGCCATGTACTAGATCACTCGGAGATCGAGGTGGGCCCTATTCTTAGCTATCCACAACAGCCAGTTGAGATTCTAGATCGGCGAGATAGAGTGCTGAGGAACTAGACCATTCCTTTGGTGCGTGTCGCATGGAGGCATCACTCGTCATGAGAGAGTACCTGGGAACGGGAGGTCGAGATGCGCGAGCGATATTCTTATCTGTTTGAGCCGTGAGGTATAATTCTTTCTTACTTGTATTGATTGCTTTTGGTAGTTAGTTTTTTTCTTAATTTCGAGGATAAAATTTTTCTAAGGTGGGTAGGATTGTCACCCTAACTTTTTAATTAGGGGTTGTTTAGTAATTTGGCATAGGTATTTTTATTTAGAGGAATATAATATTAAAAATTGTCTATATTGTAAATATTATTTATTATATTATTTATTTATTTTTAGATGTTAGTATTTGATTTTGGACTTGTGTAGTTGATCTAACTAGTTTAGATTAGATCCATGGACCAACATATAATTCTAGTTAGAATTGAGCACAATAGTAAGCCCATTCATTAGAAGGATGAATTAATTAATTAAATAAATTAGACTAGAACCTTCCCTCCTTAATTATTTCTTCATAATAAGCCCTAAGGGGTATTATGAATATTTTATAGTAGCTTGGAGGAGAGGTTATGGCCGGCCACCTATTGGAGTGGGGAGAGACTCTCTCTCCTTATTTTTTATTCCAAATCAAGATCTAGAATTTTCTTTCTTCCAAAAATTTTCATTCCCACACTAATTTCTACTCAAATTTCTTTCCAATTCCTTTTATATTCTTCATTGGAGGCTATTAGAATAAGGATGTACAATAAGAAAGCAAGTATCTATAAGTAGGAGCAAGGATCTACAAGTTGAAAGCTCTTGACACCCAATTTAGATATTTCATTGGGAATCCATCTCCCAATAGGTATAATTCAGTTTTTCCTCTCTAATTAGACTCTAAATTTTATAATTTAATCATTAGGAACCCTCCCATTTACTAAGGCTACCCATAGGAATTAAAATTAGGTTCATAGGAGGCCTATGGAGAAAGTTATGTGGTATTTTGTGTTAATTTTGGGAAAATGATGAGATTGGCACATCTTGTATTTGTCAATAGATAAATTAGACCAAATTGACAAGTGTTTAATTGTGTGTGACTGGTGTCGTATCCATAATTGGATACGTGTAGGCCGTATCCCGATAATTTGGCGATACAGGTTAATTTGGGAGTTTTCTTCCAACATGGGGGTTTGAGCATGTCATATTTTGACACGGACACGTAGACGAGTTGCTAACACTTTGTGTTGCTTCTAATTTTGATTTTAGACTTTCTCGTATCCTTCGGGATACGTTTGGTAGTGTGGTGGAGCAGTATCACAAGCATATCATAGATTGAGTGTGAAACGGGTGCGGTGCACTCCATGTGTTTGTTTTCTTGTATTTTAATTTAATTTACTATGGTTATAGCTATTAGAGTATTATAATTATAATAATTGTATGATATATATGTATATGTATAATTATGTGTATGTTCTATATTTTACTTTTATGTGTTGGAGGTCATGGGAGAATAGAAGAGTGTATGTGCATCATTAGTGTGGTTATGTGGTGACATATATGTATATATAGGTATATGGATATATTATATATATATGTAGTTATGTGAGTGAGTGTATGTGTGTATTAGATGTGTGCATATGAGCTAGAGGGGTGAATTATAGGCATAAGCAGCCAGATAAGTAGGGCAATAAGCTGCAGTAAGCAAGGTAATAAGAAGCAGCAAGAAGCAGCAGCGAAAAGCAGCAGCAGAAGCAGTTAGCAGCGAAAAGCAGAAGCAGAAGCAGAAGTAGTGAGCAGCGAAAAGTCGCAGCAGAAGCAGTGAGCAGCGGAATATAGAAGCAGAAGTAGTGAGCAGCTGCAGCAGAAGCAATAAGCAGCGGCAGAAGCAGCGATAAGCGGCTACAGCAGAAGCAGTAAGCAGCAGCAGAAGCAGTGGTAAGCTGCATATTTTGTAATAAGTAGCAAAAGTGTTAATTAGGGATAAGTTTAATAAGCTAGTTGATAAGCTAAGTTATATATATATATATATATATATATATATATATATATATATATATATATATATATATATATATATATATATATATATATTCAATATATATACTTATATATATATATATATATATATATATATATATATATATATATAAGTATATATATTGAATATATATATATATATATATATATATATATATATATATATATATATATATATATATTGATAAGTTAGTAAGTATATATATATATATGTCACGCCCAGTCCCAAAATACGTAGGACTAGGAATACGTAACACGCCCAGCCGTATGTATACGAACTCCAATATATGGAAATCATATACACACGTAAGCTGTAAATGAATATACAATCCACCAGTGGTAATATACTATCACAATAAGTCATACACAATCTATATCTCAGCCATAACACAAATAATAAGTAGGAACAAAGAGCTGAATAACAACTGAATATCCAAGATAAGTATCAGGTCTGATAGTCAGGTGGAAACAAATCCACTACAAAACGACTATACTACATTAGTAATAAAATCTCTAAACAGTGGAAATAATCACATCTACTCTGAGGGTAAGACCTCCTCAGTCTGTTAAGTAGATTCAGGTCTAGGTCCGTACTCCTGTGGGTACTCCTGCTCGTCCATATCTGGAAAGGGACCAGGTCCTCAGAGGGATGTAACAAGATACATAATAACATGCCAATAAGTACTGAAATATAAACATCCAATGAGTCGCCTAACCGTCTAAGTGAATGCAATTTGAGAACAACTTTCCCAACGCGTAGGCTATTTGGCCATAATGGGATTGGCATGATTCTCTTAGAGAATCAGGGCCTATAAGCGTACCGTCTTTTGAACTGCGGCAAAGGCCGCCTGTAATATATAGGATCACAACCACCCGTTTCTCCAGCGGAGAATCCGTGCGAACTAGGGAAAGTGTAAAGGAGCCCAAACGCCTTACTTGTTGTTCTTCCCACCCCATGCTCTAAGCATGCCACATCCATGACACGATAAAACCTCTAAATAACTGCCAGGTCTACTAGCATACAAAGTTTCTATCAGCAGTCATCCCTAACGTACGGCCAATACATACAGGAGGCCAGACCTGTCACGCAGTCCGTGATCTATATGAGACTCATAACTCGTGTAGCAACTGTGTCACAGCCAATTAATCTAATGATGCTCCATAATACTGGGGTGGTTTCATAAAATAGGTCCAAAATCTACATAAATAAATATTTATATAAGCAGAATTAAACATGCATGTATTGGTTGGAATATAAATATCAGTACAATGGCAAGGTATACTTGCCAAGCAAAAGTCCTGAAGAGTGCAACGTCCAATACAGTATTTTAGTTCGTTGTAAGAAGAAGTGGGGTTAGGTTTGGAAGAGTTGTAGTAACACATATATATATAGTGATAAGAAGCGGTGGGGGTTACTTACTGGTTAAGAAACTATTACCGCTGCTGTTTCTCTTTCATTGGTTTAGGTTTCGGTTGAGGGTTGTTTAGTAATAATAGGGAATGAGGCGGTAGAAATGAGGCGGTGATGTTTGTTTTACGCACGGTGTAGGAATTTAAGTAGTGGAGTTCTATTTACGCACGGATCAGAATTTATGTGGGTGGTGAGGTTTATGCTTGGGTCTATTTTACGCATAGAGAAAGGAATTAGGCGGGTGGTGAGGTTTATACGCGGAATTGGGAATAGAAATTCGGTTTTGCTACTGCGGCTGCTGATATTTTCCTATTGGGTTTGGGTTAATCGTTTTTGGGTTGAGATCTAATAGGAATCTAACCTATTTTCTTTCATTTCCCTTTCTAATAAACTATATATATATACACTTAGAAATTTTTAGAATTTATATTGGTGCATATGTATCTGTACAAAGGGTCTCCTATATGGAATAAATTTAGAAACAATTATAATGGCTCCATAATACTCTAAATGCTCAAACATCTTAAAATAAAATCTAATAAAATCTATTCTCTCTACTATAAATAATAAATTACATAATTAATAATAGAGAAATACGGTTTTCAGAATTATGGTTCTTAAATTTTATCCAACTTATAAAAATTTTGTCCTCGAAATTAAACTAAGCCATAGTAGAAAGTCAAGGATGGTATAAGCCATAGAATACGTCATGTACTCCCTCAAGTGAAGGTGGTAGCGCAAGTCGATATGCCACTTCTTCCACTCTTTCTAGCACGTCAAAAGGTCCAATATACCTTGGAGTCAACTTGCCGCATCCTCCGATTCGAATGGTGCCTCTAGTAGGTGATATCCTCAAGAAGACATGATCGTCCTCTTTAAACTCCAAGGGACGACGATGAAGGTCTGTCCATTGTTTTTGCCTGTCTTGCGCTGCCCGCAAGTGTCTTTGTATCTTCTTAACTGTCTCTACAGTGTTGACCACTAACTCTGGTCCCAGAATCTGACGTTCTCCCACGTCACTCCAACATACAGGAGACCTACACTTTCTTCCATACAATGCTTCAAACGGAGCCATCTGGATGCTCGCCTGATAGCTATTGTTGTAAGAAAATTCTACAAGATGTAGGTGGTCCTCCCATGATCCTCCAAAGTCTAATATATAAGCCCTCAATATATCCTCCAATGTCTGAATAGTACGTTCTGATTGCCCATCTATCTATGGGTGATAAGATGTACTGAACTTTAGACGAGTTCCAAGACTTTCTTGCATGCTCCTCCAAAAATATGACGTAAAGGGCAAATCCTTGTCTGATACAATGCTAACGAGTACACCGTGCAACCTCACGATCTGCCTCATATATAAGTCAGCCAAAGCTTCCGTAGATTGGCCAACTCTAAAAGGCAAGAAATGGGCTGACTTGGTGAGTCGGTCCACTATTACCCATACTGCATCTCTACCACTTGGACTCCTAGGAAAATCTGTGACGAAGTCCATAGTGATGTGTTTCCAATTCCACTCTGGAATCGGAAGTGGTTGCAATAATCCTGCTATTCTCTGGTGCTCTGCCTTTACTTGCAGGCATACCAAACATTTAGCTATGAAGCGAGCTATCTCATTTTTTATTCCATGCCACCAAAAATACTGTCTTAAGTCACGATATATTTTGGTGCCCCCAGGATGAATAGAATATATCGAACTATGAGCTTCTGTCATCAGCTCCTGTCAAATTTCTCTATTTGGAATATAAAGACGATCACCATATCGTAATATCCCATCATCATGGATGCGCAGTCCTGTCTGCTCTTCGGCCTTTGTCCTTTCCTTTAATCTTCTGAATCTGGCGTCTGTAGGCAATGTTACCTTGATTCTCTCTACTAGTGATGATTGTATTTGTAAGTTGGCTAGTGTCACATCTGTTCCGGGAAATATTACTTCGATGCCAAGTCCTTGCAAGTCCTTCAATAATTCCTTCTGTGTTGTTAGAAAATAAGCTGCTGGCTTCCGGCTTAACGCGTCTGCTACAACGTTAGCCTTGCCTGGGTGATAATGTAGCTCTATCTCAAAATCTTTCATTAATTCAAGCCATCGATGTTGTCTCATATTTAACTCCTTCTGCGTGAAGACGTACTTGAGGCTTTTGTGGTCTGTATAGATTTTTACTCTTTCTCTATATAAGTAATGTCTCCATAGCTTCAAAGCAAATACAACGGCTGCAAGTTTCAAGTCATGAGTTAGATAATTCTTTTCATGTACTCATAATTGCCTAGATGCGTATGCAATCACTTTGCCATGATGCATCAATATACATCCTAAACCTTTCTATGATGCGTCACTGTAGATCACATAGCCTCCTGGTCTGGATGGTATAGTTAATATTGGTGCTAAAGTTAGTCGCTTCTTCAATTTCTCGAAAGTGGTTTGACACTCGTCGGTCCAAATGAACTCTTGATCTTGGCAAGTCAACCGAGTCATAGGTGTTGCTATCCTTGAGAAGTTCTCCACGAACCGTCGGTAATATCCCGCAAGTCCAAGGAAACTTCTCACCTCTGCTGCTAATTTAGGAACAGGCCATGTCTCGACTGCCGAGATCTTTTCTGGATCAACAAAAATTCCATCTCCTGTAATAACATGTCCAAGAAACGAGACTCTGTCCAAGAAGAACTCATATTTACTGAGCTGTGCATATAACTGCTCTCTTCTTAAGGTTTCTAGAACAATCCGCATGTGCTTCTCATGCACCTCGTGGCACTTTGAATAGACAAGTATATCATCTATGAAGACGACCACGAATTAGTCTAAATACTGATGGAAGACTCGATTCATTAAGTCCATAAAGATAGCTAGAGCATTGGTCAATCCAAATGGCATGACCAAGAACTCGTAGTGCCCATATCTTATTCGGAATACGGTCTTCGGGATGTCCTCCTTCCGTACCTTCACCTGGTGATATCCCGATCTCAAATCTATCTTTGAGAACATCTTGGCTCCACTATGTTGATCAAATAGGTCATCAATGCGTGGCAGTAGATATTTATTCTTCACTGTCACTGTATTTAAGGCTCTATAATCAATGCACATATGCACTGACCCATCCTTCTTTGGTACAAACAACACTGGTGCTCCCCAGGGTGATGCACTTGGTCGGATAAAACTTTTCTTTTCTAGTTCTTTCAATTGTGTCTTCAGTTCATCCATCTCCTTCTTCGCCAGTCTATAAACATGTGATGCTATGGGTGCAGCTCCTGGTGTTAATTCAATTAAAAATTCTACGTCTCTATCTGGGGGTAATCCTGATAATTTCTCTGGAAAGATGTCTTAGAATTCTGAAATAATGGGATGATAGACAACATTGTCCATTGCGAGTTGCATACCATCAAGGATTTCTGTGGATCCTCGTGCAAACTCAAGTTCAGGCTGGCCGGGTACCTTAAAAAGAATGCTTCCTCCAAAATAATCGAAGAAAGCATGGTACTTGCTTAGCCAGTCCATTCCAAGCACAATATCAAAAGTTGGCATAGGAAGGACTAAGAGTCGGGCATTCATCTTTCTACCACATATCACTATAGGACATGATCCACAAATTCTACTAATAGGTATAACTCCTCCTCCAGTGAGAATTCTAATACAACTAGGTAAAGGTGTAGTGATAATATTGTGTTTGGCAATAAAACTAGATGATATGAATGAGTGGGTGGCTCCCGTATGAAACAATGTCATAGCAGGAAAAGTAAAAGCAAGAGTGATACCTGCTATGACATCAATCTCCTGATCCATGTCATCCACTTCCATTGCAAAGCCTTGTCTGTTCCTCTGGGATTGTCCCTGTCTGGCCCTCGCGAATTGATCCTCCTATGTAGGTAGTAGTGGTCCTCGCTGAAATCCTCCTACTGCTGGAGGTTGAGATGCTGGAAGTGCTAGTCTCTGTACTAGCGGTGGAAGTGTCTGCTGCTTTGGACAATTTCTTGCCTGGTGCTGTCCAGAACCACATCTCATACACTATCCCAAACAGGCCCGACAGTCTCTTGAGATGTGCCCGCGTCTCCCGCAATAGTTACATTGGAGCTTATCTGGAACCTGGTATGGTCCTGCCCTATACAGATACTGTTGTTGCTGAGCTAAAGGACGTCTGATAGGTCCTCCTTGTTGTGTTCTTGCTGGTCCTTACCGTGACCTCAGCTGACCTCCCTTTCCTCTACTGATGGTTTCTTGCAATCTGGCTTCTGTCACTAACTCGGCATAAGAGATTCGGGACTGGAAGCTAGTGTAGTATTGTAGCTCCTGAGTTAATCCACGATAAAATCTCTTGGCCTTGGCCAAGTCATCTGGTATTAAGGCAGCGCCATATTTACTGAGGTGACTAAACTCAGCATCATACTCGTCCACCGTTCTGTTCCCCTGCTCCAGTGGAGAAACTGATCGTACAATGCATCTCTGACGGTGTTCGGGAAGTACTTTTTTTAAAGTACTCCAGGAACTGCTCCCAAATCTGGTATGTACCCAACTGGCGCTCCATGGATTCCCACCAGTGATGAGCATTACCATCTAGAAGCGTCCTTACACCTGTCATCCATAGGTCTACAGGTAGCTGCGATGCCTCTAACAATTTCCGAGTGTGCGTGATCCAGTTAGTAGTTTCCTCTGGGCTCTCTGTAAACTCCCTCACCCAAAATAGGTATTTTGTGTGTATTTTATATTATTACATTTATTATAGTTTATTTTAAATATTGATTTTTTAGAGTATTCTCTTAGTTAATTAGAAAATAATTTTTTTTAGTATATTTACTTATATAAATATTCATTTAGAATTATTTTATGTTATTTTAGATTTTTGGAGATTTTTCTAGAATTTTTGGTAATTAAAACTTAGAAAACATAAATTTTTAGGACTTCTATGATTTACTATACTACCATACTTGCATGTCGTTCCTACCAAATATTTATTTTAGTTTAAAATATTTAATTATATTTTTTTGTAATTTATTTAGAATTTTAAGAAATTTATTTAGATTTTAAAATTATTTAGGATTTATTTGGATATATATAGTCTTAATATTAGATAGATGCAAATTTAGTGTTAATAGATATTAATAAAATTTTATAAATTATTTGTATTATCTTTAATTATATTTAAGATTATAAATTATTGAGATAAATTCAAACTCTATTTTAAATTAATTCAAATCCTGAACCAACTAGGAAATCAACTTCATGCATATCATATCCTTATTTAAATTCATCATAATCCTATTCAAATTAACCAATCCTAGTCGTATTTAATTAAGTAGTGTCCACCATTATAAATAACTCATCCTTCATATTTTTCTTCCCCAAATTTCTCTCTTTTTCGTCAAAAAATAGTCAAAATTTGTTATAAATTCAGCCTCATTTTCTACTAGTTGTGACGAATTAAAAAGAAGATATCTCCTAGATCCGGACTCCAAACGAGGCCTAGTTTTTTTTGTTAGAACGATAATGAGGTTAGCTTTCTGATTATATAAATTGTTTTTCTAAATTATTTGTATTAAATTCTGGAAAATTCGTAGAGCACAGCATGTCCAAAAATAGACGTATTTCGATGTTTTCGCGATTCCGGGAGAACCAGGAATCAGAATCACGAACCGTTTAAAGTTTCAGAAAGCTAATATCGAGATCATCGACATATATTTTTCCCAAAATTTATTTCAAAGTATTTATATACTGTTAATTCTGTAGAACTTCTAGATTAGAATTTAACCATCGGTGCACAATACAAAATTTGTATGTGCCATAATTCCCAAACGAATTTGAATTCGGACGAGCCGTAAATTCTAGCATATTTTTGACACTGAAATCTACAAGAAATAATGCATAAAAATTGAGTTTGTGTCGGTTGACTTTTCGGTCAACAGATCGCCTCGATTTGCGTGCCATGAGTCTCGAGTTGATAAAATTCAGTTTCTTTGGACAAAATTTAGGAATTAACATAAAAATCAGAATAATAAGATTAAAATAGGATTATAGAGTAATTATTCCAGAATTAAATAAATTAGAATAAATTATCTTTTGACGTGATAAATTTGTAATATATAGGCTATTTGGACTGTGACTTGGACTCTGATTCATACCAGCAGCAGGACCCCAGGCAAGATATCTTGCCAAATTGCTTACAGTATTTTGCATGCTTAGTATATTTATGTATATTTATTGCATTTCTGTTTATTTATTGCATGTGTAGTTTCTTTCAGTCTTTACTATATATTAGATATGTTGACACACACTTGCCACTTAGTATCATGAGAGGACAATCATTAGGCGTATGGGCTTTTAACCACTCTGGTAAACCATAGTAACTAGCACGCACTATGGTGGTCGTGTCCGATGGTCGCTACCCCCGAGGTATGTCGATTGATGGAGTCCGAGGGTCGCTACCCCAGAGGTATGTCGGCTGATGATGTCCACTGACGAGCGTGAGGTTGTGAGGATTAGATCGAGTAGCCTACCCTTGCCCATACGTCGAAAAGTTATCCTCATTTGCATTCATATAGATTGTCCTGTACAGCGTACTTATCTATTTTCAAACATTATGCATGTTTACTGTATTCAAATTGGCTCATATTTTCTGTATCTTGTTACGTCCCTCTGAGGACCTGGTCTGCTGCCAGGTGTATCTTTTCTTGAGTATTTGCAGGAGCGCAGATTTGGATGGATATATGTGATCCGAGGATGTCTTCTCATCGAGCTGTGATTGTGTAAACCCCCTGATTTTTCAAAATTTTAAAAACTGGATTTTTCACAATTTTCTGGAATTTCCTGGGATTTTTCTGTAATTAAGAACAGAGTTTTAAATTATTAAGTGATTTTTAATTGCTATTAAATGGTATTAAAATATTATGAAAATAATATTTTTGGGTGTAAAATGAAAAACTGGACTTAGGATAATTTTTCTGGAATTTATCGGACCCCAGACCTATTTTTAAATGCCTAAAAACTATTTATTTAATTAATTATTTATTTATTAATTAATTTACTGTTTAATATTATTATTATTATTATTATTATTATTATTATTATTATTTATTATATACCCAGCCCGGCCCGCGGCCCGTTGGGCCGGCCCGGCCCAGCCCCACCCGAGCCCAGCCCTAGCGGGTCGGGTCGGGTCCGCCCGACCGAACCCGACCCGAATCCGACCCGGCAGACCCGTTCGCCCAGCCCCCCACTGCCCGCGTTTTCCGCCGGACCCGCCGGCCGCGCCGCCCGCCGCTCCGCCCGCTGGCCACGTCCCCGCGAGCCCCGCCTTCACCGCGGCCACGACTCCGCCCAGGCCGCCTCCCTCGGCCCCACGACCACCCGCCGCAGCCTATAAAAGAAACCCTAAATCCCCCTTCGGTCACCCGCTCCGTCACCGCCTCCTCGCCGAACGCCGCCGTCTCCGGCCGCCGGCGACTCCCCAGCCACCGCGCCGCGCTTCACCGCGCTGCCCCGGCCCCCTCCGCCGCAGCCCCAGCCGCCCACGCCGCCGTCTCTGCCACTGGGTCAAAACCCTAACCCTAGAGTCAGCCCTGTGTCCGACACAAGTCGGACACGTGTCAGACACGGTTCGACCCCGGTTCCCGGGTCCCCTTTAGGTGCGTGTAACTTTTTATTCGTAGCTCCGTTTTCGATTCCGTAAATTGCGTTGCGAAGCCTGTATGACCTTCTCGGTGTCCGGACAAACTGTTCGGGGCATCGCGTCCTGTGGTGATCGCACACCGCGATCCAAAAACAGGAAAAACCCAGACCCTATTTCACCCCGGAACCGAGTACGCCCCGCCAAACGGGACGACTTGGTCGCACGCGGTCTTCACAGATACGTGCGCCTCGTCGATACGGACGTGTGGGATTTCGCGAAAGTCGATTCGGGGGTGCGTGCACCCCGGAATCAACGCGTATCCGCGGACATCGCCCCGTATCCGCCTTTTCTGCATTTTAACCTAACTTTGTGTACACAAGTCAGATCGAGACAAAACTTGCGCCATCGGACTCGTAGCGATACGCTGGTCCTGTGGATCAAGTTTGGTTCGATTCTGAGAACGTTGACGAAATCGCGTGTCGTGGGCCCCGCAGGCTCCGCTCGACGGGCGATTTTGTGATCGGCTCATCGGAATTCAATTCGGAAAGTTCCATTGGGTTCGTATCAGCGTTTCTGACCTGGTGACACAAAGTTTGGTGAATTTGGAGACCTTTGACCCTGACACATTTTTTGGTGCAAAGCGGGCCCACCGGTGGACCCCGTTTTGGCCCGAAACTGCCGTTTCTGCCCTTGTTTCCAAATTGGACCCAAGGACAGGCGTTTCTAGCTGATTGATATTTTCTAGATCTGATGGTAATATTTGTTTCAGCAACCGGAGTACCGCCTGCAATTCCAGCTGAGGTCAGAGCCGCAATTGGAACAGGAACCACAGGCTAGTGTACCTTGCCAAACCCTGCAGCTTGCTATTTATTTTCTGGACTTAATTATGCATTAGTGGGCAAGTAAAGCTTGCCAATTCTCAGTAATTCTTGACATAGTATTTTACTTGATTTCTTGTGAAATTAAATATAACTTGTTTTAACTGCTTAACCTAGGAAACGTGTGACGTGCTTAGTGTCCGATCACAGTCGGGTGCCAACCCCGTACGCGGAGTTGGGTACGTCATTAGAGATGGACATTCGATACCCTTACTCTTGGTACTTGTCTTATCAAGTACTCCAGAACCCAGGACACTTGGCACTATTCATGAGACAGAGTCTTCCCGAGATATTAGTGGTGATTCTGTATAGGATACAGGACTTGACAGAGGTATTTATTTACATACAGTATGACTTGTTGTATTAGCTATGATCCCGCTGGCATGAGCATGAGACGTTATGGTCATGATATGCGTGATTACATTGGGTGGGGAGAGACACACAGGCTACAGGTTGATGTTATATTATGCCGGCGTCGTAGTCTCCCATTGAGCTAGACAACTACATGATATCACTGCTACCGGCTCCCCGACACAGAGCTTGTAGTAGTTTCAGCCTGAGTTTCTCGTGCTGCTCTCATATTGCATCTCACTTAGCTGGTTACATAGTTTGCCCTATTGCTTATTTAATTCCTGCACTGCATTTATTTTGGCTTGTATTTTTTGTACCTTGTTATGTCCCCTGAGGACCTGGAATGGACTATGTCCCCAGGTATAGCCGAAGAGATCCACCCAGAGCTACACCGTACAGGACCACTTCCAGGAGCAGTACCAGGACCTGAGGACGAGATCGCACCAGAGGACTTCTCCTAAGCATTGGCTGTATAGAGTCAGTTATCTCTGTTTCTATTTCCAGTTATTTATTTCTTGTCTATTTGCATGGTTGTACCAGACATATTCTCGGATTTGTTTCCCGAGGAATTTATTGAGATTTGACAGTTATTTCTAGTTACATTACTCTGTCTATTAATCTGTGATATCTGTTGTGGATGAGATTAGAATAACCTGAGACTGGTAACAAATGCTCTATTTCCTGTTGACTACAGCTTAAGCATGCCCTGATGGATCCATTAAATTGGGTTGTCCATCGGTGCATGCTGCTGGCCATTGCTCATGTGCTCAGTCCCTCGGCATTTTGGGACTGGGGCGTGACATGGTTTTTGTGGTGGCCCATGCAGGTCTACGACTAATTTGTTCGGTTTTAACTCAGGGACCGAACAGGCCTGCAAATAAGATAGGATAAGTTTTTAGGATCTCATCCACTTGCTTGAAAACGTTCTTGGTATCCATATCGACTTCGAATTTAATTCCTTGACTTGCATCCTGCCTTGATTCCTGTGCGCCTCTGATTGTTTATTTTGGTTGCAGGGTTATGGATTCACGAGCAAACGACGAGACTCCCATAACATCACCACGAGATGATGTGGTAACCAACGAAGATGAAGTAACACTAATGGGTGGAGGACAATCAGCTCAACAACATACCTCGAGAGTCCAGCACGATCCTATTCCACCAACGACGCCAGTTACTCCACCAATGCCCGTAATTCCACCAGGGCAGGCCATGGACGGACAGCAGATGGTTCAAATGGTCTGTGCAATAATGCAAGCACAACAAGAGGCTCTGAATCGCAGCTTAGTAACTGCACTGGAGCAGGCTAACCTACCAGCTCGACGGCCAACGACGGGATCTATCACCGACTTTCGCCAGCTGAAGCCCCGTACATTCTCAGGCCAGGAAGAGCCCACTGAAGTTCATGAGTGGCTTACCAACACTCAACATCAACTAGAAGCAGCTGAACTTCCAAAGAAACGTTGGATGACTGCCGTCAGAATGCAGTTGACGGACAATGCACATCACTGGTGGCTATCTGAGGAAGCACGGCTCGGACCAGACCGAGTCACTTGGGAAGAGTTCTCTAGACTCTTTCAGGAGATGTACATTCCAGCTATCGCTCGATCAGAACTTCGGGACAAGTTCAATCACCTCACTCAGGATACTAAGACGGTGGAAGAGTACAATGCTGAGTTCATTCGTCTAAGTCGCTTCGCTCCAACGTTGATCCCGACAGAAGAAGAGAAGGCTGAGAAATTTTTCGACGGACTAAACATTGAGCTACAAAAATTAATTGGATCCGTTGCACCTACCTCGTACTCTGACGTCCTTGCTGCAGCGCGACGCATTGAGCGCGTCATCAGGAGAGAGACTAGTCTGAAATGGACTTCCACTTCAGCACCACAGAAAGAAGTTGCAAAAAGACCTCACGTACACCAGCCACCAGAAGCATCTCCACAGGCAATACCTGTTTGCCCATATTGTCACCGGCGAGGTCATATAGAAAACAAGTGCAGACGGAAAATGAGATTATGTTTGGCTTGCGGATCCAGTCAGCATTTACTGAGGGAATGCCCTGAGCGTCGAGACAGAGCACCAAAGGGTAACCAGCAAGCGTTACCAGTACCACGGTCAGCCTCTCCAGCATTGGAAGTACCGCAAACGGAAGTTCAAGGAGTCCTACCACCAGCTTCAGCAGGGTATCAGCCGAGGCCACCCTTGATACCCCAGGAACTACTCTTCCAGCAGGCTCAACAATAGAAGAATCGACTGCAAGGACGCGAGCTAGCCCTGACGATGACAGTGGAGGACGCGCAGACTCGTGGAGTAGCCAATGCGCGTAAGTGATTCGTAGTTATCCGTTTTTAGTCTTGTTGTAGCTCGTGCCTCTTGGTTCGTGACCTCAGCCCCAACCTAGTAAGTTGCAACTTGTTAATAATAACCTGGTTTTCATAAAAGTTGTAGATCTTTTGTTTTAACTAGATTTTCTGGAAGTGCATAACTTTCATTTTTAGGGAAACGGTATTTCCCTAAGTATCTTGTGATGTGTTTTCAAACGATGCTTGCGACCGCGTCATCTCTGTTGACCGGTTATTCTTTTGATTGCGAGGACACAATCCTCTTAAGGGGGGTAGATTGTAAACCCCCTGATTTTTCAAAATTTTAAAAACTGGATTTTTCACAATTTTCTGGAATTTCCTGGGATTTTTCTGTAATTAAAAACAGGGTTTTAAATTATTAAGTGATTTTTAATTGCTATTAAATGGTATTAAAATATTATGAAAATAATATTTTTGGGTGTAAAATAAAAAACTGGACTTAGGACAATTTTTTTGGAATTTATCGGACCCCAGACCTATTTCTAAATGCCTAAAAACTATTTATTTAATTAATTATTTATTTATTAATTAATTTACTATTTATTATTATTATTATTATTATTATTATTATTATTATTATTATTATTATTTATTATATACCAAGCCCGGCCCGCGGTCCGTTGGGCCGGCCCGGCCCAGCCCCACCCGAGCCCAGCCCTAGCGGGTCGGGTCGGGTCCGCCCGACCGAACCCGACCCAAATCCGACCCGGCAGACCCGTTCGCCCAGCCCCCCACTGCCCGCGTTTTCCGCCGGACCCGCCGGCCGCGCCGCCCGCCGCTCCGTCCGCTGGCCACGTCCCCGCGAGCCCCGCCTTCCCCGCGGCCACGACTCCGCCCAGGCTGCCTCCCTCGGCCCCACGACCACCCGCCGCAGCCTATAAAAGAAACCCTAAATCCCCCTCCGGTCACCCGCTCCGTCACCGCCTCCTCGCCGAACGCCGCCGTCTCCGGCCGCCGGCGACTCCCCAGCCACCGCGCCGCGCTTCGCCGCGCTGCCCCGGCCCCCTCCGCCGCAGCCCCAGCCGCCCACGCCGCCGTCTCCGCCGCTGGGTCAAAACCCTAACCCTAGAGTCAGCCCTGTGTCCGACACAAGTCGGACACGTGTCGGACACGGTTCGACCCCGGTTCCCGGGTCCCCTTCAGGTGCGTGTAACTTTTTATTCGTAGCTCCGTTTTCGATTCCACAAATTGTGTTGCGAAGCCTGTATGACCCTCTCGGTGTCCGGACAAACTGTTCGGGGCATCGCGTCCTGTGGTGATCGCACACCGCGATCCAAAAACAGGAAAAACCCAGACCCTGTTTCACCCCGGAACCGAGTACGCCCCGCCAAACGGGACGACTTGGTCGCGCGCGGTCTTCACAGATACGTGCGCCTCGTCGATACGGACGTGTGGGATTTCGCGGAAGTCGATTCGGGGGTGCGTGCACCCCGGAATCAACGCGTATCCGCGGACATCGCCCCGTATCCGCCTTTTCTGCATTTTGACCTAACATTGTGTACACAAGTCGGATCGAGACGAAACTTGCGCCATCGAACTCGTAGCGATACGCTGGTCCTGTGGGTCAAGTTTGGTTCGATTCTGAGAACGTTGACGAAATTGCGTGTCGTGGGCCCCGTAGGCCCCGCTCGACGGGCGATTTTGTGATCGGCTCATCGGAATTCAATTCTGAAAGTTCCGTTGGGTTCGTATCAGCGTTTCTGACCTGTTGACACTAAGTTTGGTAAATTTGGAGACCTTTGACCCTGACCCGTTTTTCGGTGCAAAGCGGGCCCACCGGTGGACCCCATTTTGGCCCGAAACTGCCGTTTCTGCCCTTGTTTCCAAATTGGACCCAAGGACAGGCATTTCTAGCTGATTGATATTTTCTGGATCTGATGGTGATATTTGTTTCAGCAACCGGAGTACCGCCTGTAATTCCAGCTGAGGTCAGAGCCGCAATTGGAACAGGAACCACAGGCAAGTGTACCTTGCCAAGCCCTGCAGCTTGCTATTTATTTTCTGGACTTAATTATGCATTAGTGGGCAAGTAAAGCTTGCCAATTCTCAGTAATTCTTGACATAGTATTTTACTTGATTTTTTGTGAAATTAAATGTAACTTGTTTTAACTGCTTAGTGTCCGATCACAATCGGGTGCCAACCCCGTACGCGGAGTTGGGTACGTTATTAGAGATGGACATTCGATACCCTTACTCTTGGTACTTGTCTTATCAAGTACTCCAGAACCCAGGACACTTGACACTATTCATGAGACAGAGTCTTCCCGAGATATTCGTGGTGATTCTGTATAGGATACAGGACTTGACAGAGGTATTTATTTACATACAGTATAACTTGTTGCATTAGCTATGATCCCGCTGGCATGAGCATGAGATGTTATGGTCATGATATACGTGATTACATTGGGTGGGGAGAGACACACAGGCTACAGGTTGATGTTATATTATGCCGGCGTCGTAGTCTCCCATTGAGCTAGACAACTACATGATATCACTGCTACCGGCTCCCCGACACAGAGCTTGTAGTAGTTTCAGCCTGAGTTTCTCGTGCTGCTCTCATATTGCATCTCACTTAGCTGGTTACATAGTTTGCCCTATTGCTTATTTAATTCTTGCACTGCATTTATTTTGGCTTGTATTTTCTGTACCTTGTTATGTCCCCTGAGGACCTGGAATGGACTATGTCCCCAGGTATAGCCGAAGAGATCCACCCAGAGCTACACCGTACAGGACCACTTCCAGGAGCTGTACCAGGACCTGAGGACGAGATCGCACCAGAGGACTTCTCCTAAGCATTGGCTGTATAGAGTCAGTTATCTCTGTTTCTATTTCCAGTTATTTATTTCCTGTCTATTTGCATGGTTGTACCAGACATATTCTCGGATTTGTTTCCCGAGGAATTTATTGAGATTTGATAGTTATTTCTAGTTACATTACTCTGTCTATTAATCTGTGATATCTGTTGTGGATGAGATTAGAATAACCTGAGACTGGTAACAAATGCTCTATTTTCTGTTGACTACAGCTTAAGCATGCCCTGATGGATCCATTAAATTGGGTTGTCCATCGGTGCGTGCTGCTGGCCATTGCTCACGTGCTCAGTCCCTCGGTATTTTGGGACTGGGGCGTGACAGATTGATAGCTGGTATTCTTATATTGTGTTGTGGTGTTGTACTCATATCGTATTTGCTCTTATATTCGAGTTGGTAGTAGATTTATTTCCATCCAACTATCATCCTTAGATACTTCTTATTGAGATCTAGTTTCATAGATACTGGTTATTTATTTCTATATGATTTTGGTGGATGAGATTTAGATTTTACCCTGTGACTTGTATTACATTTTATACCACTTGTGGATTTTGTATTCATATTACAGCGTACGTATGGATTTGGTTTCCATATATTATAGTTGTCATATCCATGCGGCTGGCATGCTTACGTGTTCCTAGTCCTACGTATTTGGGACTGGGGCATGACATGTTTTTGGATTAGATCGAGTAGCCTACCCTTGCCCATACGTCGAAAAGTTGTCCTCATTTGCATTCATATAGATTGTCCTGTACAGCGTACTTATCTATTTTTAAACATTATGCATGTTTACTGTATTCAAATTGGCTCGTATTTTCTGTATCTTGTTACGTCCCTCTGAGGACCTGGTCTGCTGCCAGGTGTATCTTTTCTTGAGTATTTGCAGGAGCACAGATTTGGATGGTTACATGTGATCCGAGGATGTCTTCTCATCGAGCTGTGATTGATAGCTGGTATTCTTATATTGTGTTGTGGTGTTGTACTCATATTGTATTTGCTCTTATATTCGAGTTGGTAGTGGATTTGTTTCCATCCAACTATCATCCTTAGATACTTCTTATTGAGATCTAGTTTCATAGATACTGGTTATTTATTTCTATATAATTTTGGTGGATGAGATTTAGATTTTACCCTGTAACTTGTATTATATTTTATACCACTTGTGGATTTTATATTCATATTACAGCGTACGTATGGTTTTGGTTTCCATATATTGGAGTTGCCATATCCATACGGCTGGCATGCTTACGTGTTCCTAGTCCTACGTATTTGGGACTGGGGCATGACATGTTTTTGTGGTGGCCCATGCAGGTCGAGAGCATATTGTCTCGGTTACGTTACTGTACCGAACAAGCCTGCACCTAGGACTAGAGTATAGGATCTCATCCACAATTGACTATGACTCATCCTTCCTTCCAATCTGTTCTATTTGAATAGCCGCATCCTGCTCGATTCATGTACTTCCCTAATAGTTCTTTAAGTATAGCCTTCTCCTATAATATAGAAGTTCCTGTTGTTAGATGATAATTAGAGTAGCACACCTATTAAGAATACAACGAGAATATAGACACACCACTAAGTTTAGAATATCTAGTGAACCTAGAATTCCTTATCTTTAGATTGTTATACCATTACCCCTTGATGTATTAAGAAGACTTGAGAGTAGTATAGACACTACTAGAGTTAGTTAGAAGTTTTACCATAATATTTGACACATAGTATCACATAGTCTTTTGACCTATTAATTGAAGTGTAACCGAATGATATTTATCGCATGCTAGCAAAAGACGATAGTGTTTATTCAGACCATAGAATTTAAAGGTCCTTGCCCTATTTGGTCGACTAGCGACTTAGATAAGGAGGTTATATGATAACTGTAGAGATTGTAGAGTCTTTTATTATTATTGCTTATGTTGTTTTTGCTTTTGCGAACTTGAATTATTTTATAACTTCTCACATCATAATCCAGCATTATATTTTCTGTGCTACCTTTAATCATGCTGCTATTATAGCCTAGTTTTTGTAAGCTTAATCTTATATCGAGCTTGTTCATGACATATGTGTTATTGGGGCCTGATCAACCACACTAATACAAATTGTCTAATCAGAATCAGTGTATTATGGTCTAGCTAGCCATAATGTGCTTGATTCGCCCTTCGCAATAGTATTTTACGTAGATTGAGATGTATAGTAGACCAGTAGACAAATATACTTACCCTCTAGATACAACAAAGCATATCATATCAAGTACATAACTGTACCGATGTGAGCATGCGAATAGGAAATTACCAAATTAAGATTTCAATCCACAACTGTCTTGACAATTCCCATTTGAATTCTTTAAACGCTTTGATTACCATACTTCCATTCTATTACCCCTCCTTGAACTCTTTTTCGTTGCTTTCCGTCTTCCCTTGTTTCGGAAAGACGAAATCTCGTGCTTGGATATAAGTGATACACGGATAGTACAAGATATACCCCATAGGCCAATCACATTATTTGGTGACTATCTTTCATAATTGATTAAGGGCATATCATATATGATATAGTTGGTGTTAAAGTTTTGAGGATTGAATGACATGAGAAAATAAATTGAGGAATATTTTTCTTAAGTGTAAGAGCCTTATGTGATAGATGGATAAATTCTAAGTTGGGTAGAAATTGCATTATTAAACTTGAGGAGAATTCTTTTAGATTGTGATCAAGTAGGATTAGATTGAGAGATTAAGTCCTTTTAAATGTGGAGAATTTAAAAGAAGGATTAAGATAATGAGGATTTAATAAATTTTAAAAATCTTGATATTGAGGACCCAATATTTATACTTTGAGCACATGATTTAAATTTTGAATATTGAAGGATGAATCATCGATTTAAATTTTTGGGATAAATATAGAATTTTAGACTTGAACAACTGGTGAATTAGATTTAAATTTTACAATTTGATGATTTGAATTAAAAGTTTAATTTTGATTGTTGGGTCACCTATTTGAAATATTGAGGATATAAATTGAGTTTAAATATTTGAAGAGTACAAAATTTTTAATCTGAGAATAGGAATAAGATTTGATTAGAATTATTTATTGTTCAAAGTCTAGAGGAGATTATGATAGTTGGAAATAGTGATATAAATTTTGATGTGGGATGTCATATAGACTTGAGTTAGATTTGAATGTTGATTATAAAAAAAAAATCGAGAAGAGATTACGACAGGTTGAATTTTGATTTAAACAGTGGTTATCTTAATTTTGAAGTGATCGCGATAGATTTGAATAGATTTTATTATTTAAATTTTTGGAAGAGATTGCGATTGATGTACCTTATGTACGAATGTGAAGGATTTAACAAATTATGCCTTATTTTAATTTCGAGGACGAAATTGTTTTAAGTTGGGTAGATTGTAAACTCCCTCACCCAAAATAGGTATTTTGTATGTATTTTATATTATTACATTTATTATAGTTTATTTTAAATATTGATTTTTTAGAGTATTCTCTTAGTTAATTAGAAAATAATTTTTTTAGTATATTTACTTATATAAATACTCATTTAGAATTATTTTAGTTTATTTTAGATTTTTGGAGATTTTTTAGAATTTTTGGTAATTAAAACTTAGAAAACATAAATTTCTAGGACTTCTATGATTTACTATACTACCATACTTGCATGTCGTTCCTACCAAATATTTATTTTAGTTTAAAATATTTAATTATATTTTTTATAATTTATTTAGAATTTTAAGAAATTTATTTAGATTTTAAAATTATTTAGGATTTATTTGGATATATATAGTCTTAATATTAGATAGATGCTAATTTAGTGTTAATAGATATTAATAAGATTTTATAAATTATTTGTATTATCTTTAATTATATTTAAGATTATAAATTATTGAGATAAATTCAAACTCTATTTTAAATTAATTCAAATCCTGAACCTACTAAGAAATCAACTTCATGCATATCATATCCTTATTTAAATTCATCATAATCCTATTCAAATTAATCAATCCTAGTCATATTTAATTAAGTAGTGTCCACCATTATAAATACCTCATCCTTCATTTTTTTTTTCCCCAAATTTCTCTCTTTTTCGTCAAAAAATAGTCAAAATTCGTTATAAATTCAGCCTCATTTTCTACTAGTTATGACGAATTAAAAAGACGATATCTCCTAGCTCCGGACTCCAAATGAGGCCTAGTTTTTTTTGTTAGAACAATAATGAGGTTAGATTTCTGATTATATAAATTGTTTTTCTAAATTATTAGTATTAAATTCTGGAAAATTCGTAGAGCACAGCATGTCCAAAAATAGACGTGTTTCGATATTTTTGCGATTCCGGGAGAACCAGGAATCAGAATCATGAACCGTTTAAAGTTTCAGAAAACTAATGTCGAGATCATCGACATATATTTTTCCCAGAATTTATTTCGAAGTATTTGTATACTGTTAATTCTGTAGAACTTCTAGGTTAGAATTTAACCATCGGTGCACAATACAAAATTTGTATGTGCCATAATTCCCAAACGAATTTGAATTCGGACGAGCCGTAAATTCCAGCATATTTTTTACACTGAAATCTATAAGAAATCATGCATGAAAATTGAGTTTGTGTCGATTGACTTTTCAGTCAACAGATCGCCTCGATTTGCGTGCCATGAGTCTCGAGTTGATAAAATTCAGTTTCTTTGGACAAAATTTAGGAATTAACATAAAAATCAGAATAATAAGATTAAAATAGGATTATAGAGTAATTATTCCAGAATTAAATAAATTAGAATAAATTATCTTTTGACGTGATAAATTTGTAATACATAGGCTATTTGGACTGTGACTTGGACTCTGATTCATACCAGCAGCAGGACCCCAGGCAAGATACCTTGCCAAATTGCTTATAGTATTTTGCATGCTTAGTATATTTATGTATATTTATTGCATTTCTGTTTATTGCATGTGTAGTTTCTTTCAGTCATTACTATATATTAGATATGTTGACACACACTTGCCACTTAGTATCATGAGAGGACAATCATTAGGCGTATGGGCTTTTAACTACTCTGGTAAACCATAGTAACTAGCACGCACTATGGTGGTCGTGTCCGATGGTCGCTACCCCCGAGGTATGTCGATTGATGGAGTCCGAGGGTCGCTACCCCAGAGATATGTCGGCTGATGATGTCCACTGACGAGCGTGAGGTTGTGAGGATTAGATCGAGTAGCCTACCCTTGCCCATACGTCAAAAAGTTGTTCTCATTTGCATTCATATAGATTGTCCTGTACAGCGTACTTATCTATTTTCAAACATTATGCATGTTTACTGTATTCAAATTGGCTCGTATTTTCTGTATCTTGTTACGTCCCTCTGAGGACCTGGTCTGCTGCCAGGTGTATCTTTTCTTGAGTATTTACAGGAGCACAGATTTGGATGGTTACATGTGATCCGAGGATGTCTTCTCATCGAGCTGTGATTGATAGCTGGTATTCTTATATTGTGTTGTGGTGTTGTACTCATATTGTATTTGCTCTTATATTCGAGTTGGTAGTAGATTTGTTTTCATCCAACTATCATCCTTAGATACTTCTTATTGAGATCTAGTTTCATAGATACTGGTTATTTATTTCTATATGATTTTGGTGGATGAGATTTAGATTTTACCCTGTGACTTGTATTATATTTTATACCACTTGTGGATTTTGTATTCATATTACAGCGTACGTATGGATTTGGTTTCCATATATTGGAGTTGTCATATCCATGCGGCTGGCATGCTTACGTGTTCCTAGTCCTACGTATTTAGGACTGGGGCATGACACTCTCAATGCCTTTGTACGACCTCGGACCCATATGTATAAAGTTTTTTACTGAACCAACTTTAGCTCAAGGTACTGGAGCTAGTGCTTGAGCTGGTACAGTAGTCCTTGCAGCCATCCTTTCAAGTGCTACTAGGAACTCTTGTCTTTGTTCTGCTGCTTGCTGTCTTTGTTCTTGTATCATCATCTGGAAAAATTGGAATAGTTGAGCCTGGCCATCCTGCGGTGTTGATGAGACTGGAAGGTTCCCATTAGGTAGAACAGGAAGATCAGATGGAACTGGATTGTGAATCTGTCCATCTGGTCCTGGAAATCTAGGAGTTTGTGAGGTCTCTCCTTGAGTCTGACCATTGACCCCAGGAGTGGTGTCATCATCAGTACATCCCTTCTGCATATCCATCTCTCTGTAGGTGATGTACAATGTTTAGAAGGAGTACAGGAAGGATACAGGCATTAGATAGAATGTAGAAGCATAAAATATGCTGGAGAATGGTCCGCGTATTTTACAGTCAAAATTCCCAATCATACATGAAGTTTCTCCCTGCATAAAATAGGACTTCAAGGTAGTTGGCGTAAAACAGGTTAATAAGCTTCCTGCGTAATGTAGTGCTTCAAGATAATTCGACGTAAAGTAAAGCTTCAGAGTGGTCCACGTAAAGCAGAGGAACATAAAGTAAGGATTCATAAATATCCGCGTAAAATAGAGATTCGAGACTGTCGGCGTAAACCAGTTTCAAAGTTAACCGCGTAAAAAGTCTGCTATACCTTTCTGCGCGTAAAAGTCTTCGTAAAAATCTGCGCATAAAATATATATATGCTGCATAAAGTCTTACGTAAAAGGTCTGTGTGAAAGGTTTCTTGCATAAAATCTGAAATAAGTTTTGCATTATAAAGTCTGTATGGGGAACTTGATGAATTTGTCAGACAAATCAGTGATCCTGACATCTGACAAAGGTACTGCACGATAATTGAGAGGATAGCTATAATGATGATTTTGAACAGAGACTCAGGTTGTCATTTAGTGGCATATTGATACAAGTCGTTTTTACGCATCCAAAAGAAAAGAATGGAGCCTATGGACAGAAATAAGTTTTTACGCTCAAGACTGAGATGAGTTTTTATGCTCAAGATAAGACAAAGTCAGACGCCACGTCAAAAGCTGTTTCTTGCACAGGGCTCGAGGCATATCTCTACATTTAATGCACGAGATTTGGTCATGGCTGGGGAAACTAAAACTTATGGAAAATACGCTTACATTACCATCCTTACATTTTACGCTTAATCAGCTACTCTACTCTGGTTATCTATTTATTCAGGAATCATCAAGTTTACGCTGGGATAGTTTACCTACATGGCTTGCAAAACGTCATATAGATTGAGAAGACTAAGAAAACGTAGTTTATCAGTTGTCATAAACACAGCGTAAAGTAAACAATCTTCTGAATAGTTTGGCTTTTACCCCCCAACAAATTGGTTACTCTACATAAAATAGAGGTCCCTGGTCTCAGCGTAAAGGGTTCCTAGTGTAAAACTTAAGGAAGAATGAGGTTTCAGTCAAGTATGGTTGAGATCCTTATAATCTATTCCTATACGCAGGCTTGCTTGGTACAGTTACGTAACCAAGACAATATATTCAGGACCTACATGGGCCACCACCAAAAATATGTCATGACCCAGTCCCAAAATACGTAGGATTAGGAATACGTAACACGCCCAGCCGTATGTATACGAACTCCAATATATGGAAATCATATACACACGTACGCTGTAAATGAATATGCAATCCACCAGTGGCAATATACGGTCACAACAAGTCACACACAATCTATATCTCATCCATAGCACAAATAATAAGTAGAAACAAAGAGCTGAATAACAACTGAATATCCAAGACAAGTATCAGATCTGATAGTCAGGTGGAAACAAATCCACTACAAAACAACTATACTGCAGTAGTAACAAAATCTCTAAACAGTGGAAATAATCACATCTACTCTGAGGGTAAGACCTCCTCAGTCTGGTAAGTAGAGTCATGCCCAGGTCCATACTCCTGTGGGTACTCCTGCTCGTCCATATCTGGAAATAGACCAGGTCATCAGAGGGATGTAACAAGATACATAATAACATGCCAATAAGTACTGAAATATAAACATCCAATGGGTCGCCTAACCGTCTAAGTGAATGCAATTTGAGAGCAACTTTCCCAACGCGTGGGCTATCTGGCCATAATGGGATTGGCATAATTCTCTAGAAGAATCAGGGGCCTACAAGCATACCATCTTTTGAACGGCGACAAAGGCCGCCTGCAATATATAGGATCACAACCACTCGTTTCTCCAGCGGAGAATCCGTGCGAACTAGGGAAAGTGTAAAGGAGCCCAAACGCCTTACTTGTTGTTCTCCCCACCCCATGCTCTAAGCATGCCACATCCATGACATAATAAAACCTCTAAATAACTGACAGGTCTACTAGCATACAAAGTTTCTATCAGCATTTATCCCTAACGCACGGCCAATACGTACAGGAGGCCAGACCTGTCACGCAGTCCGTGATCTATATGAGACTCATAACTCGTGTAACAACTGTGTCACAGCCAATGAATCTAATGATGCTCTATAATACTGGGGTGGTATCATAAAATAGGTCCAAAATCTATATAAATAAATATTTATATAAGCAGAATTAAACATGCATGTATTGGTTGGAATTTAAATATCAGTACAATGGCAATGTATACTTGCCAAGCAAAAGTCATGAAGAGTGCAACGTCCAATACAGTATTTTAGTTTATTGTAAGAAGAAGTGAGGTTAGGGTTTGGAAGAGTTGTAGTAACACATATATATATATAGTGATAAGAGGCGGTGGAGGTTACTTACTGGTTAAGAAACTACTGCCGCTGTTGTTTCTCTTTCATTGGTCTAGGTTTTGGTTGAGGGTTGTTTAGTAATAACAGGGATTGAGGCGGTGGAAATGAGGCGGTGATGTTTGTTTTACGCGCGGTGTAGGAATTTAAGCAGTTGAGTTCTATTTTACGCGCGGATCAGAATTTAGGCGGGTGGTGAGGTTTATGCTTGGGTCTGTTTTACGCGTGGAGAAAGGAATTAGGCGGGTGGTGAGGTTTACGCGCGGAATTGGGAATAGAAATTCGGTTTTGCTACTACGGCAGCAGATATTTTCCTATTGGGTTTGGGTTAATAGTTTTTGGGTTGAGATCTAATAGGAATCCAACCCATTTTCTTTTATTTTTCTTTCTAATAAACTATATATATATATATATATATATATATATATATATATATATATATACACTTAGAAATTTCTAGAATTTATATTGGTGCATATACAACTGTACAAAGGGTCTCCTACATGAAATAAATTTGGAAAAATTTATAATGGCTCCATAATACTCTAAATGCTCAAATATCTCAAAATAAAATCTATTCTCTCTACTATAAATAATAAATTACATAATTAATAATAGAGAAATATGGTTTTCAGAATTAGGGTTCTTACAATATATATATATTAGCACTAGTTAGCATTGGTTAGTATTATTTCTAGATTACCTTGAGTGGCACCAAGGTAATGAGAGTTGGGGTATCTTGGGTGCGGGCATTAAATATCAAGAGGTATGTTAGTATGTTAGTTAGTATAGTATTGTTATAAGTATAAATGCATGTTAGTGTATAGTTAGGTGTATGGGTAGTTAGCTATATGTTAGAATTAGGATTACCTGGTGATACCAAAGTAATATCAAGGTTTTGATTTATACTCAAGGAATTTAGTTTGTATATCAAGATGGGTGTGTAGGTGGTGTGATACTGCATTTGGTTCAAAGCCAAGGGATCCACTTAGCATTAGTTTGACTAGGAGATCTATATATATTGTCTTGTATATATATTATAGTATTTTTATATCTAATAACTTGCGTATCTTAGGATACGGTATTTTGTTGGTATCTAGTATCTTAGCATAGCTAGAATGGCCTAGTTATATAGTGTATGGACCCAATATCCTAGAGATGGACTCATACAACCTAGAAATACCTAGTTTGACCAAGTTTGACTAGTTTGACCTAGAGTTGACCTAGTTTGACTATTTTGACTTAGAAGTGACTTTATGACCTAGAATTAAACTAGTTTAACTTCTTTTTATTTTAAAATCTTGTATTGATACAATATACCATATATAGGTCTGTGTGACACCAGCTTGGGCATCGAGAGATACATCTTGCTCAGGACCTCAGCCGAGTATATTTTTCTGTTAGTTTTTATTTCATAATAGTGTATATATCTCATGTTCTAGAATTGTATACTTGATTCCGACACCGTGGTTTCACGGACTGGTACTACATGGATCATGTCCGGAGATGTTATTCCTTAGCGTATTCAGCAGGTACTCCTTCACATGTATTTTATCATGTGTATCGGGTATTGATTTATTGTATTTTGTGTTCATACACTGCTCGTATTTTGTGTGCTTATATTTGTGTACACACACTGCTTGTGTTCAGTATGTCCATATTCGTGATTGGATCCATTTGTATCAGTTGGGGCTGGGGGAGTAGGAGTTGATTATATGATCAAGTCCCAGTGTATTCATGTACATGTCGATTATATGCCATACTTGTAATCCAGTTACCTTATTGTATTCATGTTCAACCTAAACCGATTACATAATAAACTTGTATTCCATAGCATTAGTTATATTTCATTTATTTATATTATATTGCAGATATTCTATTGTATGTTTTTTTTCCAGTACATTACCTGTTCACTCTAGTTCATTTTATTCTATTATTTAGTTATCTTGTATTCTTTTCTATCATCTATTTTATATGCTCGATTATATATTTGAAACTGCTTTCAGAGGTATGTACTTCGCTCCAATCCTGACTGGATATATTTTTCTAGTTGATTGGCTCATAGATCAGTGTCCTATATTCTACGGACCGCAAGAGGGCATACCATTAGAGGATACTCCTGTAGACCAGGAGGACTTAGTACCAGAGCTTGTGGAGGTTTAATTTATTTTGGTGGACTTGTATTAGACTGTTATTAAGAATTTGGCATGTATATTATTTCAGTATTGTGGTTGTATTGTGATTATTTCCTTCGTTATTCCATTCGTGCTCTATCTTCCTTAGTTTGCACTGTGATTTAGTATAGTTACATTTATGAGATACCAAATTGTTTCTCCGTTTGAAGTTGAGATGATTGACAGGTACCATACATATATTGTGTGAGATGCTTAGTTAGTATAGTTGATCAAGACAATGTTCAACCGTCGATGTTGCGGCGTAGGCTGGACATACCCACGTAGTCGTGTCCGAATATCCGGGTGCGGGTCGTGACAAACCGCTAGCTGGGATCCAGCACCTATAGTTAAATCAAGATGATTAAGACTTTATAGAACAAGGATTTACAGAGAATCATTCACAACTATCTCCTGAATACAATATTGAGTCAAAATTATATTTTTTGTAACTAAAATGCCATACATCTTTTAATTCTAATCATTCTCTCTAGCATGTTTAACAGACAAAAAAATCACAGTAATTTTTTTTTGTTACAATTTTATCTTCTGGATATCTTAGAATATTTCTTGCATATATATGCTTCCACAAGTGTTTCAAGTAGGAAGTTTATATCTTTACAACTATGTAATTGCATGATATATTTATATACTTGGTTGATTAATATTTTTTAAAGTTAATTGATTCTCTTTATTTAATGATATATATAAATATAAGAATTAAATTAAATTAAATTAAATTAAATTATATTATATTATATTATATTATATTATATTATATTATATTATATTATATTATATTATATTATATTATATTATATTATATTATATTATATATCATTTCGGTTATATATAAATATACTTTTCTAATACATTTATATTAGTATATAAGTTTTTTTGTGAACAAAAGAAGCACAAAAACTGACTTTGGCCTGTTTTGGAAACCTATGGACAGAACTCGGACCAAGTTCTGACAAAGTTCGGGCCGAAATTGGTCACCCTGTTTTTAGAACAACGGCAATCCGAGCCCCTCTTTTTGAACCCTAAATTTAATACCAAAATCCTATTCCTTCTCATATTCTACCCGAAAGCAGCCCCTTGCCTCCTTTTCTTTCCTCCAAACCTTAAAACCCTAGGTTGGTGGATCTAACACCTTAGGTGGTCTCCTCTCTCCAAAATTCAAATTTGGGCTCTCCTCAAGGTATTCTTCCATCTTTACTATCTTGTTTGAGGTACAATTCTTTCTTTCTCTTCCAAATTCTTAATGGCTCGTAAGTTCTTTGGGATGAAGAAAAGAAATGTTTGTGATGCCTCATCATCCAATCATCCTCAAGAGATACCCCTCGCTCTATCTTTAGTCCTCAAATGCCCGAAGAGGGTGATTTCAATGGTTTTCTGTTTACATCCCTTGATGCACTATTGCGTGGTTTGGTGATTTTCGAGAATGGAACATCTGCACCAAAAACCTATTAAACTTTACTATGTTTCCAACATATCTTCACCACTTCCAGGAACTTGTAGAGGACTAGTTATGACACGACACCATACATATCTCAATGCCATTCGCATATTTTATTGCAATATGTCTTCTTCATACGGGACTATAGGAACACAAGTCGGCATGATTGATGTTAAATTTGATGATGATGATGACTTGGGTGAAATACTTGGTATTCCTAATGAAGGTGAAGCCCTAGTCGACATCACCCAATTTAATTTTCAAGGCGGCATGACTTATGTTTCATTTAGGGACTCGTTGTGTAATTCTAATCCCTATCCATCTAGATATCTCCGTCTCAGGAACTTGAACAACTGGTTCTATAATTTTCATCACATGGTATTCCCTTTTGTCTGCCTAAGTCTATTAACAAGGCTATGATTCGATGTCGCAAGAACAAATACAACTTACTTTATGCGATATATTTGCCCATTATTTTTTAGCATTTTAAGATTCTCATGGATGACTATCACTTCTTAGCTGAGCCAGCCTATCTTCACAAAGCCCGTAGGACTTAATCATTTCCTCATTCACCTACCACTGCTTCTCCTACTGAAGGTGACTTACCTGGTCATCCTGATGAACCTCCTGCATCTTCTCCACCTGCTATGTTGGACTCCATCCATGCCTTGATTTGGGAGCATTTCTGATTGCAAGACAATATGATCATAGCTTGTTTCCATGAGCAGGATGTGATGTTGAACACTCATTTTTATGATCAGGATTATCGTTCCACCATGGTTGCCAATGCTACCTCCAACACCTTCGTAGACATTCAATACACCCTTTCTCAGCATCCAGCCGGACCATTTCCTCTAGCCCATGACCATTCTCGTATTGGATATCATCTTCACAATCCTTTCATTCATATATAATTGGATCCTTCAACAACATATTATGATCCAAATCGATCCGCAGATGACGCTACGATCGATGACGACCATTAGTCTACTGACATGCTTCTGGAGTTCTAGAGTTCTTACTACTTCTGATTTTATAGTTTATTTTTTTTGGACTATGTATGCATTTTATTTTTCTAATAGATTTCTATTTTTATCTTTGTTAGTTGTATTGATTTACAGCTTTAGTGTTTGTCATTTCTACTAAAAACTAAAAGGCCTCATTATCTATTGATTTTAGTTTCTCATTTCCAATCTTGTTGTTTAAATTACTTTAGTAAAAGTGGTAGATACTTCAGTTCACATTCTACTGTTGGTATATGAAAATATATTTTTTTCTTAGTAAAAATGTTTAACACAAACTATTTCCTATTATATTGCATTTAGAATGATTCAAGTGGTAGTTAATTGGTATCAGTTAAAACACTTAACTTTCTTACATTAAAGCTAGTTGATATCGTGTCTAGTTCATTATGTTGTTTCCCTTTTAAACTATCTGTATATCATATTGTATATTTGTTTCTTTCTACTATTTTTTTCTTCATCATCAATTTTGGGGGAAGCTACTCTATTCTGATAAATGACAAATGGGGAGAAAGTATACAAAATACATATAGAGGAGAAAAGCGAGAAAGCAATACATGCCAATAAAGTCAACGGTACCAATACTGTGAAGAATAATCAGTATGTACTATGAACTACATGGGGAGCTTCTTTATTTTGCAAATGATCAGTACAAGTACTACAGGGGAGCGTGCTTAAGCTTCGTTCAGCTTCGTTCGCATCCTAGCATCCTATTGGAGTTACCATATCAGAATTTGTATTTTTATTGTTTGTCAATTATCATAATGGGGAAAATTGTTGGCACGGCGTGGTCAAAGTCCAAGTTGATTATGATAATTGACATAACCAGACTTAACACAAATGGACTACTATAAAGTACAACGATGATACATCTACCGAAAGATACCTGCTACAGTCATCTACAGTTTCTTGGTCTTTTATTTTATTCTGTATTTTATACTTTATTTGAGTCTCGGACTAATGTAAATTTTATCACACATGGAAACTAGATGACAATCAAGTTCACTCAAATAGTCTACGCAAAATCCAGTCCAAACCCAACTCAAACTAGACCTATACTTGCAAACTAGGTTTTGGAACAAGGGTGACAAAACTTGGCCAGAGTTAGGACTAAACTTGGACCGAATTTATTTAGACCCAAATCCAGCCTCATGGTGTTCAGTTCATCCCATAATTTTACGGTACAACGTTCAATATTATGAACGTTAGGGCATCCGAACTCTGCCCGAACTAGATCTTACTTTCTCATATCTAACATCCAAGACTTTGACTTTCCCATCACCAAGAGAACTATCTTACAGCCTTCTAATTCCTAGTGCATCATTTATTAGAAGTTTATTCGAGTTGTAAAATCTTGGATTTTAGCTACAAATTGTTAAGTCTAAAGGTCGTCGTGCACTTCACATCAAAGCACATGAGTCAGAAGTTGGTGAGTACTTCGGATCAAAAGCTCGTGTCTATAAGAAGTCTGCAAGCCTTCGGATCAAATCTTATATTGTACGCTATTCCACAAATAGTGGATTAAACTCCAAGCAAGAGTTCTCGGGATTCAACTAGTCCTCTATGAGGAAAACCAGTATAAAATCTCGGTGCTCGTGTTTGATTTTTAAACTATGTTTACTTTACCTTACTTATACTCTACTTATACTCTAATCTTAGTCTTACCCATTATAACAGTTTTATAAGTTGGTAATTGTCCTATTAATATTGGATTAGTGTCACACATACTTTATTCACCCCATCTAGAGTTACTATAGTTGCCCCTTCCAAATCAGGTCCCCATATATGAAAAATTATGTCTTTTGTAGGAAGTTTTTTGTGCTAATATCTGTTCTTTCCTACCTAGAAAAAAAAGTTGGATGAAAGTATGAGTTTCATGAAGATGTTGGAAAAATGGATCAAGATTCCAACCCAAAACCATAAAATTACTTACAATTAAGCAATTTGTTTAATCATAAGTATAATACGTGGTGAGTGTTAATCTTTATGATAGGGTGAGGGAACGACGCAAGTTGGATATTCCATCTACCTGCCCATCCCTTTTTATAAATAACCAGATAAAAAAATGATCACAATGAGTCGCTTGCATTGCAAATTATACCTTTATTCTCATGTAGAAGACAACAAAAGTACACTTCCAAAAAAATATTATTCTACTACCTTGTAGTCATTTTCTTGATCAATAGCTATCATGCGAATGACACAATCGAAGGCCTGAATTGCATATTCTCCAACCTTTTGAAGTAGTTGTACTTCTTAGCTAGGATATGTTAATTGTTAATAAACATTAAGATATAGGCCTAAAATTCTTTCAATTATAGTAGCATTTGATCGAAGTGATATAGACATTAATATATAAATATGCTTGTTTTGCTAACATACACCTATGGATGATTAGAGATTGATATGTTAAAATAAAATCATAGTGAATAGCTTATAAATTCATTTTGCAATATGTTGTGTTGATATAAGAGGATTCACTTATGAAGAGAAAGGTCTATTTTATTTTGTTTTCTGTACATCATAGAATACTAGAGCATCTTTTGATACTACGAATTTGGTAGGCCGCTAAAATGGATGTTTTATGCCACTTATTTATATCCATATTTCTAAAACTTGTATGAAACAAACTTAGAAAGACTTGTACTATTAAAGATATTTTGCCTATCTACTGTCCTGTGTATTTTAGCCTCTTGATGTTGATCTATAGGTAAGATCAGGGAAATGTATCTATCAGTCTGTAATTCATTTTTATACCTTTGAGGCAGTAAAGACTTGTACATCCTTTTAAGCACTTTACTATTCCTTGAAAGACTTGTATATCCTTTTAAGCACTTTACTATTCCTTGAAAGATTAAGCTCTCATTTACTTGCTATGGGTCAAAGAGATGAGTGCAATTCCCTATATCAAATTATTATCCTTGTGTTTATGAATGTAGTTCCCTTTAGGTTTGAGTATATAATGTTGATTCAAATAATGCAGAATAATGGTCCACGCATATCCATTCAAAAGAACATATAAACCCATAGCCAAAACCCCTATATGTACAAAATTATCACCTGTAAAAGCCTCTAATTGTAGAAAGCAAACATAGAAAATTTTCACTAAGTCTCTTTCTTCCAACTTCTCTCCTATACAAACAATAACCTTAAGATTCTAACTCAAGGCTCCATTTGTAAATCTAGACGATTGAATAATCTACCATCTTCTGGTGCAAAATATCCTGTAAGAGAAAAGGAAGCAAATATCATGATAATAGAACAAGACTTAAAAAAGAAATCAAAAGAAAAAGAAAGGATCGGGATCAGATTAAAACTTTGATGGATATAATGGGAGAAAAAAAAGATTATATGAACGTCTCCGTGTTTGTTGAATAAACTAAAGGCCTCCTTGAACTATGATATATGGTCGTCCATGAGGTGATCCGCCATTGCTGCTGTTATCCCTTTCTTTTCTTTTCTTTTCTTTTCTTTTCTTTTTCCAAACAAAGAAGAAAAAGAAGAAACAGAGGACCCAAGAGCCAGGTTGTCCCCGGTTGTCCCCAACGAGAGAGAGAGAGATGCTACCTGGTCGTACCCAATGAAAGAAGAAGAAGAAGAGGTCCCAAAGCCAGGTTTTTAGCCCCTTTCTCACCTCCCTTCCCTGCCACTATGCAAAATAAAACCAAAACACATAGTCCCTAGTCGTCTCCATCTTACAATTTCTTCAAATTAGGGCCAAAATTAGGGATTTCCATAAAATCATTAAAATTGGAACAATAATGAATAAAAACCATTGCAAAAATTAGCAAAAAATTACATTACCAAAATAATGTACTAAAATTAAGGTAAAACCTTCAATGGTGAGAAGACCCTGGTGGTAGAGGCTTTATCTTCGTGGGATAAGTCTCCTGCGTTGGCGACGATGGATGAGGGGAGGCACGAATGCGGTGGCTTTGGAGCTGTATGCCTCCAGACCTCGACGAGGAGAAAGACACAAGTAGATGAGAAAATGGGTTGTCGGCACCACTGCTACTACACTCTTCTTCTTCCTCCTCTTATGTTACCATATATAAAGAAGAAGATGAAAAAAAGGGGGAGAAGAAGATGATGAGGAGAGTGGGGAGAAGAAAACATAAGAGGAGAAAGTTCTTTCTCAAGAACAAGAAAGAGAGTATATGGGAGAATTTCTGAAGGAAGAGATCGAGTTGAGACTTGTTGAAAAATTATTTTTTGAACATTTTACAACAAAGCAGTAGGGCTCGGAAGGAGATGAGAAGATGAGGAGGAGGAAGATGACGAGGAGGAGAAGGGAGAGAGGGTGCAAAAAAGAGGGTTATTTTGTCCATCGGGGAAGTTGAAAAGTGAGCATGAGGTATTCGGAAAAAGTAGAAAATTGAGTGGGTTGAATAGGATTTTATAACTTTTGATAATGCTAGTGTGTAAAAGCATTATAAACGTATAAACAATATATAACGCTTGTAGAAGCATGAAAAATACGCTGGATAGCTATACGCAGCATGTTGATGCAGGGCAGCGTAAACAGAGGACCTCAGAGCCATCAACGTGCAACAGAGCTTTTCCGCTGAGCACAGCGTAAAGTATAAGCTCAAGGACCATCCGCGTAATGCAGTATGCCCAGGCTGCTTCAGCATAAAAAGGGTGCTACATCGCCTTTATGGCGTAGAACTCATCCGCTTTCAATGCAACATTGAAGTGTACGAGGAACACTTCGTATTCTTCGAAATGAACCTATCAGATCATGCAATAAACCTGACGTCTGGACTCCTGACAAAGAGTACTGCACGACTACCCAGGCGACGGCTATAATGATGGCGTGGCACTGCAACCCCGGCTGTCATTTACTGTCGTTTCCTTGTCATAAACCGCTTTTACGCATACAAAGGAATACGCTGCCTAGTTCTACACAGGCAGATATGAGATGTTTACGCTCCACAGAAGACAAACAGCCTGCCACGTCAAAAGCTGCTCTTTGTACAGGACTCGAGGCATGTCTCTGCATTTAATACGCAGAGTGATGACAGAACTCGAGGCACGTCTCTGCATTTAATACGCAGAAAGGGTGGCAGACCTTCAAAACACGTCTCTGCATTTAATGCGCAGGATAATGGCGGATCTCTGCATTTAATGCAGGAGATTTGATTAAATATCACCGAACCGCCGTTTAGTGACATCCCCTTTGCGTAAACTACTTTTACGCATACAAGGGGATACGCTGCCTAGTTTTACACAGGCAGACGTGAGCTTCTTACGCTCCGCAGAAGACAAACAGACTGCCACGTCAGCAGTTACTCTTCGTACAGGATTCGAGGTGCGTATCTGCATTTAATGCACAGAATGATGGCAAATCTTCAAGATACGCCTCTGCATTTAATGCACAGGATGGGGGCAGATCTCTGCATTTAATGCAAGAGATTTGATTATATCTCCAAAAGTCATAATTTCGGCTAAGACGTCCACATCATCACCTTGGCACATTACGCCAACTTAGGCCACAGTCAGAGGAGGAGGATCAGCTATCTTCTGCGTCCACTCGACTTCTATGCCTACTCGGCTTCTACGCCTAGTCGGCTTCTACGCCTGCTCGACTTCTATGCCTACTTGGCTTCTACGCCATGGTGACAGTTATTGGCTTCTACGCCAACCTCTTCTACACAATGGATAACTACCTACGTGGCTTCTACGCCATGATCTTCGCAGCAGTTATACGCGTTGTCCCTTAGTTGGACATGCGTCACACGCTCATTCAAAAGGTCATCTATACGCGGACAATGGTTATTGTAACCATCGTGTAAAAGGGTATTGTACTTTCTACTACTCGGTTTCTACACCGACTGAGTGGTCACTGTCACTAAAACTCTATAAATAGAGACCTCTATCAACAGAGGTCCAAGGTCAACAACTAGGAGAGAAAGAGGTTGGAAATTGGTCAAGAAATCCAGTATCAGATCCAAGGTCGAGATTTGGTCGCAGATTTCAAGAGAGAAGAATCCAGAGCTCAGGCAAAAGGTAGGAATCGACGACTTTGACATTGAGCATCCACTCTCTTTAGCAACCTTCGAAGCTGCTTACTGTCTTCTACGGCACTTCTTTATCATCGTGTGGTCCAAGGGACAAAGTGATCGACTGCAGATCAGACTCCTATAGCAATATTTACCCAGATTAAAAAATTATACTCGACATCCTCGTATAGGATTAATTGTACTGCTTGTTTGTAAACATAAAGAGCGGATTTTCGTATAAAGCCTTATTTCCATATCTTTCGTTTATTTTATCAGACAACAACGCTTATACGTAAAGAACATTATAATAGGCCAAAAATTCTTTCAAACCATCATATTAAGGGGTGTTCCTGAAACTTTATAACGTTTATATATAAACTATTATAATAACTTTTTTCAAGCATTATACAAGGGTATTTTTCTTGTAGTGATAAGACTGTAGAACTAATGACAAGGTATATTTTCCTGGAAGTTCAACTATTAGGCTCGTAAACTTACCCTCAATGTTGATGTAATCTAATTTACCGGAGAGTGTACTTTCATAACGTTATCAAATTCCAAGCCCGCCCTTTTAACAAAAGTTAATATTTAAATACATATGAACACTTAGTATTATTCTTGAGCTTCTATCAGTTTCATCATGCTACTTGATACTTGCTACTATTAGTTCATCATATGGCATGTTGTTATAGTACATATGTATATACTTTTGTTGGTTATGCAATTATTTGGTTATCATATTTAATATATTACTTACCTTATATTGTACTTGTACCATATTTAGCTTGAACTTGCACTTGCTCTAATCTTGATTGGATAACATTTTTAGCTTAGGTCACTCATTTTTACTTTGTAATGAGATCGATGTGGAGATCATGTTCATTCTTTCAAATACTCATACCTAAAGTGGTATATTTCTTTTCGTATACCTCATGACTAGTCTTGGTAGTTAGTTAATTCTTATATAGTTTATTGGATTTATTTCTGAATCTTATGATGTATTATTTTTTATATTAATCAATAATATACATGTGAGTCCTTTAGGCCTAATGTTCATACCTTTTCTTGATTAGTTTTATGGATGTTAAAGTATGGTGTTATATGATATTAGAAACTTGGTTATTATATACATGATGTATAGACAATGTAATATTGTTGATACTGCACATAGTAGATTGGGCGTAGTCACTTACCCATACCCGATTATTTGGGAGAGGGATGTGACATTTTTCTGGTGGCCCATGCAACTCTCATATTCTTAAAGAGTGCAAAGTTATTATAGTACTTAAGTTAGTCATACTATTGCGTGCCTGTGATTAATTGATAAATTAAGGATTTGAGAACAAACCAAAGATATGTTATATACATCTCGTAGGATCCCTTCACACCATTCTACTTCCTTTATTTTGATTTATCTTCCGTCTATTCACACTTTTGAATCTTGCCTTGACTTCCCGTTCATTCAATATTATTTTAAAATTTAGTCGAAGGTATGTTTGATAACCTATTTTGGCGAGACACTGAGACTTGCAGCAATTCGCTTGAATTATGGAGTAAAAATGAAATTATACTCCATCAAGTCAAATATCAAAATCTCCTGAATAGATTTATTAAGAGTAGTTTACATTCACTCACTACATCTATAGTGGCAAGGTCACTGGGATCCATTTCGGCCGAAAGAAGAAAATAAACTTATTTTGGGCCCTAAAGTATATTATTTAAGTTGTTTTCTTTATTTAGCACAAAGTACTATCTGACATATATCTTTTGTGAACCTACTGAGTAGATATAGATCCACCCCTGCACGTAGATACTGGATTGACATGAAGCAAACAAAATTTAGATATATCAATGGAACCATTGATCTTGGTTAAATTCATATGAATGTGCTAGCTTTGTTAGATATGTATAAGTAGGTTATTTATCTAATCTATATAAGGGGAGATCACAAACAAGATATTTTTTAATAATAGCATAACTATTTTATAGAGATCATTCAAAAGAACCATTGTGACAATATCGAGCAATCATTCAAATATCTTGATACTTCATGAAGCAAGCAGAGAATGCGTATGACTATGTCACTTGTTCAGCATATGAGGAGCAGTTGTGAGATTTCAAAAGTCACAAATAATCCTACAATCTTTTATAAGGATAATGGAGCCAGTATAAAGCAAATTCAAGTAGGCTTCATCAAGGAGACATGCATATAAATATATAGGCTGATAAAATATTGAGGTGGGATGTGATAATCAAATATATTAATTTGGGGTGACTTTTCGTCTATGTTGACGTAAAAACTTAATGTAATATATTTAAAAGATTTTGAGGGGGAGCATCCTGAAGATGTTAATTGGAGACATCCAAAATAATATCTTTGTGTATTGTACTTTTTTCTTATATGAGATTTTTACCACTTGATTTTCCATTCAAAAAGTTTTTAACAAGATAGTGTCAGTTGCACCTACATGGATTAATGACTTTGATATAATTTGTCTTCGAAAATATTTTGATGAGACAATGATTAAAGTGGACATCCAAATATGTGTATTATAAACCATATATTTGTGTGTAACCACAAATAAGTGGTTGTCATCCAAATACACACAAACCCTATTCATTTTCTTCTATATTTTTTTAATCATTTCCTTATATATATATATATATATATATATATATATATATATATATATATTTCCTGTAAGATATAAAGATACAATTTGTCAAGTTGTGTAAAAAAAGGTAGTGATACTGAGTAGATAGGGCAAAGAAGATGTACTAGAGAAGGATATTCATGGCAGTGGTGTAACTAACATTATCAACAAATTTTTATACCTTTTCCTAAAAACTAGAGAAAAGTCCTCATCGTTTATTCGGCTACAAAATATTCTCTCTTTCTTACTTTTAAAACACTTTTTAAATAAAATTACAAACAAAAATGCTCTATATGTATAACTAATAAGAATTATGTATTGGGGAATACTAAAGCTTGGATATTACTGATGGGAACGAAATACGAAAATCATTCCCCCAAATCAAGCAACTGCGAGAGAACCGAAGTAAATAACACAAAACCAAATTGCCAAACCCACAAAGATAAAGCCAAACGCAGACACAAGCAATTTTTACGTAGAAAACCCAGATAAAAAAACTACTGGACGATCGGAGTTCAATCCTTAAAAGCCTCATCTATTGGAATAAAAACTAAGGTAACTCCTTACAAGATTTTCATCTATCCAAACGGATCACCACAACTACTTGAAGTAAAGAATTGATTACAAACTCACTAAGAACAAAAACGACAAAAAAAATTACCTCTCTACTTCGAAGTACTCGTCCCCCTTTCTCTCTCTCTTCAAAAGTTATAAAAACTCATCTTGCTATGTTAATTAGGGTTAGGAAACAACTAATATATACCACTCATAACTGCAACTAATCTCGACCACACTATGCGATCCAATGGTGTATAAAAGTCCCCAAATCTTGCATAGTTCGCTGACAACCAAACTCGGCCAGAGTTTTATGTTTTTGAGCTAGCAAGGTTCTGACCCCCAGATACCGAACTCGGGTAGAACTCGGATGGAAATAGAGTTCTGGCTGAACTCTGTCCTTCCTAGATAGAAAAAATCTGCTACTCTGATTTCATGAGTTCCTCTGCTAAGCGAATGACACTCTTCACCTTCCTGAGCCACGCTCGATGCACTCCAGAGTTTCTCCACATAGGTTGAAAATCTCATCCAACTACAACAATTACAGTCTTTCAGTTCAACCCGCATTACAAAAAAAATGTAGTCTAATACGAGACCATAACCCACAAATACATAGAATCATTGTCAAGTTCAAATAAGTAGATTTTTTTTAAAGTTAAAGTTTTACGTTATAAATATGGGTGTCTCCCAAATAGGAATTTTTAGGATTTTGAGTGTTCGTGAAGTTCACGGAAGTTTGTTCATTAATAATTATTGACTTTGGAACATGGGAATGGGAATTGCCTCACCTTTGTAGTAACATAGAGTTATCTCTCTGATATACTTTTGTCAAGATGAGAAAACCTAACCGTCAGTGCCATACCACTACAAAAAAATAGCTAAATAGCGACTGAAATTTTAGTCGCTAAAATGGCCATTTTCTTCGCTAATAAGAAGTAGCGACTAACCACCGAGGAAAAAATTTAGGCGCTAATTCTAACGTCAATGTTTATATTTTGTCGCTAGTTCATCAGTTTACCGACTAACTATCAACAAAAATAGCAACCAACTTTTAGCGACTAACTATCGACTAAACAAAACGTCACTACATTAGCGACTAAATATCGACTAATCCAAACGTCGCTACGTTAGCGACTAACGATCGACTAAACATATCATCGCTCTGTTAGAGACTAACAATCTACTAAATAAAACATCACTCTGTTAGCAGCTAACAATCGACTAACAAGCGATGGGGTCTGATAATCCTAGTATCTCTAATACTTCATTGGCGACGAAAGTATTATCGCTTGTTAGTCGCAAGTTAGTCGCACTTTAGTTGATGTTTAGTCGCTTGTTTATTATTTTACATATTTTAGTCGCTACTTTGTCGCCGGTTAGTCACTCATCATTCGTTAAATTATTAATATTTTCTTTTTTGTTAGAAATAATGCAATGCACACATCTTGTGATAGATTAACAATAATATAAACCAATCCATAACATGCTTAGAAGCTAGAACAATAATAACCAACAATAATATATTCTAAAACAACAATAATAGAACACAACAAGTACACAAAGAAAGTAACTAATAAATATATATCATAGTCATGTCCATCCATTGACCATACACCATCCATACAACAAATACAAACTAATATGTGTCTTGTCATACCATACAAAATCAAGATGAAGGTGGTTGTATGTTGCCCATAAACTGCATCATAAGCATAAGAAATGTCTGTTACTGGCTCTTTGTAAAAACAGAAGCTAGAACAGAAGTAGCCGGAGGAGTAACAAATGGAGAAGTAGTCAAAGGCGCAACATCTGGAGAAGTAGTCGGAGGAGCAACGGAAGGAGCAGTAGTGTGAGTAACGGAAGGAGCAGCAAAAGTATAGGCACTACAAGAAAAATGATATTTGGTGACGGTCTTTTTATTGACGGTCGATAAAACCCGTCAACTAAGTTGTTTTACTTGATAATTTAGGCCTCGTGTCAAGTAAACCCCAGTTTTGTGTTAAGTTTAAAATATTGTACCCCTTTAGTTGACGGATTTTGGGGAACCGTAACGAAATCCACCTCTTTTCCTTGACGGTTTGGTTAAAGCCGTCAACTAAATTCAAGGGAAGGATTCTCGCAGCTATTTCAGCTGCCATTATCGTAAATATTCCAAAAATTTTGGGTTAGTGACGGTTATGATATATTAAGAAAATAGCAGCGGCACTGTTCAAGACCCCGCATCTCTTAAAAAAAATCCCCCTCTGAAAACCCCTTTTCTCCTCTCGTTCCTCTCAGAAAACTCCTCTTCTCCTTAAGCCATTTCTTTTTCCTCTCAGAGACACTCCACCTCCACTCCCTAAAACCCTCTCCTCAGTGTCCCCGGTCTCCTCGGAGGCCTACGTCCCCTCTTCAAAACCCTATCATCTACGACAACGTCACCATGCGGCATCTTCGGTCTTCACCATGCGGTAATATGCAATTATATTCCACATTTTCTCTCTGCAATTCGATTTTATGGTAATGCAAGTTGAAGTTAGCTTTTTTTTTTGGATTTTATTGAGAGTAGGATTTTTCGTCAGTAGGGTTTTTTGTGGATTTTCTTGAGAGTAGGGTTTCTTGTGTGTAGCAAATAAGGATTTTATTGACAGTAGGGTTTCTTGTGGATTTTATTGAGAGTAGAAATTTTTTGTGTCTGGCAACTATGTCGTGTTTAATTTATGAATCAGTAGAATTTTTTGTGGGTTTTATTGGCATACGCAACTTTGTCGTATCCTATTTGAGAATAAGTAGGTTTTTTGTGGGTCAATTTTAGCATACTCAACTGTGTCGTGTTCTATTTGAGAATCAGTAGAGTTTTTTGTGGGTCAATTTTGCCATATGATGAAGATTTTATTTTTTTGACAGAACTTAAACTGTGTCGTGTCCTAGGAATTTTTTTTCAATTTGTTGGTTTTATTGGCATACTCAACTGTGTCGTGTCCTAGGATTTTTTTTATTCACAGAACTGAAACTGATCTGCTGCAATACAGTATACAAATATACTAATCTGCTGCCTCATTCTTATTAAATGAAAGGAAGGAGCACCAAGATTGAGGTCGGAATTATGGTCATCTAACGTTGCTGCTCAGGTAGATTTATAACCTGGTTCTATAATCTGCTGCAGTAGAATTTTTTATTGATATACGTATAACATTAGCCAAGACAACCCTGTCTAAGTCATGGATGTCGAAGGTTAGAATGTGCAGTGAATATGAGGAAGGAGTAGAAGAGTTTCTTAAGTTTGCAAAGCTCTATTTGAATAATCCTATTTCTATTCGATGTCCATGTAAAAAATATGGAAATTTGATATTCTAAAAGCTAGGGGTATCGATCAAAGTTATACAATATAGATTTGGCATGGTGAGGAACACCTTAGCAGAGGATCGACAAGCATTACAGCAAGTGATGAACAAACACCTAACTATAAATGTGGCTCCTTTGAAGATGGTGCAAACGCTGTAGAAATGGTTAATGCGGCATATGAACATGTTTTCGGTGAGCCAAAGGCATTTAAATCTCTACTTGAAGATGCCGAAAAGCCTCTTTATCCTGGTTGTTCAAAGTATACAAAGCTATCAGGCTTGATAAGATTGTATAACATTAAAGGAAGATATGTGTGGTCTGACAGTAGATTTTCTGAGTTGTTGAAATTACTTCATGATATATTACCAGCACAAAATGAAATACATTCATCAATGTACGAGATTAAGAAGTTAATGAGTGCCTTGGGTTTGGAATATGAGAAGATTCATGCATGCCCCAATGGTTGCATACTTTATAGAAAATAGTATAGCAATTTATCCGAATGTCCCACTTGTGGAAAATCAAGATGGAAGAAGGCAAATGGTGGTTCTCATCAAATGCTGATTAAAAAAATTTCTTCCAAAGTTATATGGTATTTTTCTCCCATTCCCCGGTTTAAACGGATGTTTCAATCCTCACAGACAGCAAGGGACTTAACTTGGCATGCTTCTGAAAGAGTAGCTGACGGCAAACATTGTCACCCTGCAGACGCCTCATCATGGAAGCTAGTTAACCATAAGTTGCCAGATTTTGCGAAATAACCTAGAAACCTTCGACTGACGCTTTCAGCTGATGTCATAAATCCACATAGGTCCCTTAGCATTAAGTACAGTTGTTGGCCAGTTATATTGGTGACCTATAATCTACCGCCATGGTTGTGCATGAAAAGGAAATTCATAATGTTGTCGCTATTGATATCAGGTCCGCACCAACCGGGCAAAGATATTGATGTTTATTTAGTACCATTAGTTGAAGACTTGTAACTTTTAGGGGAAGAGAGAGTTAAAACTTATGATGCACAAAATAAAGAGTTCTTTACTTTAAAGGTTGTATTGTTGTGGACCATCAAAGGTTTACCTGCTTATGAAAATCTTTCTGGTTGCATTACTAAGGGTATTATGCTCGTCCCATATACGGGGAAGATACTTATGCGCCCATACTGAAACATAGTGGTAAAAATGTGTATACTGGTACAAGGAGGTTTCTCCCACGCCACCATTTGTATCGTAGTCAAAAGAAAATTTTCAAAGGTAAGCAAGAATTTCGTAGTCCTCCAACACCATTGAGCGAAAAGAGAGATTAGAAAAGGCTAGTCAAATTTTGAACTCTTGGGGTAAGAACATGAAAAGTGCAAAGCATTAAAGTCTAGTGAAAGAAGATGGCTGAAGAAGAAGTCAATTTTCTTCACACTTAGACTATTGGGAACACTTGCATGTTCGCCACACACTCGACGTTATGCACATCAAAAAAATATTTGTGAGAGCATATATAGTACATTGCTTAACATTCCCAGAAAGACAAAGGATAGAGTCAATGCTCGTCTTGATCTTGTGGATAAGGGGCTAAGGACCGAACTACAACCTGATTTTGAAAAAAATTATACTTATTTGCCGCGAGCTTGTTATACATTAACAAAGAATGAGTAGAAGATATTTTGTCAAACATTGTTAGACATAAAGGTTCCGGAAGGTTACTCTTCTAATATCAGAAATATTGTCTCAATGCAAGATTTGAAGCTTTATGGTCTCAAATCTCATGATTGTCATGCCCTAATGCAACAACTACTACCTGTGGCAATCCGTTCAGTCCTGCCTAAGCCGGTTATAGTTGGTATTACTCAGTTTTACTTCTTCTTCAATGCAATATATTAGTAAGTGGTGGATGTGAATATGCTAAACGATATTAAAAATGATCTTATGGTCACATTATGCATATTGGAAAAGAACTTTCCACCGTCTTTCTTTGACATTTTGGTCCATTTATCTCTACATATTGTTGCACAAGTTAGGATTTGTGGACCTGTTTTCTTGACGTAGATGTATCCTTTTGAAAGGTGCATGAAACTTTTGAAGGGTTATGTGCGCAATCATAACCATCCCGAAGGATGCATTACAGAATATTATATTGCAGAAGAAGCAATAGAATTTTGTAGCGACTATCTATTATATTTTGAGGCAATAAAAAATCCTCTTGCAAGGAAGAGCAATATTTAAGATAAAAAACCTTTGCCTGGAGGTCGTCTCGTAGCAATTAATCATGAAAAATGGCAACAAGCCCATTTATATATTTTGGAGAACACAGATAAAATTGAACCTTATATTGAGTAAGCTTATTTATCATAAATTTTCTAATTTTCTAATTCATTGTATGAAAATTGTTACATTGTATAATAAGTTCTCATAATAACTTGACAGTGAGCATATGGAGTGGTTACACTTACAACATCCCCTTAAGTCTAAAAATAGAAAGTGGTTGCAGGACAAATACAATCAAATATTCATCTATTGGTTACAACAGAAGGTAGTTGTTGAAGCAAAATTAACATATTTATACTCTTTCTTATTAAGAAGTTAAAAAATATTAATAATATTGAATTTGTATAGGTTGATGGTGCATTAAATGTGAAAGAAGATATCTCACAAATTGTCAAGTGGCTAGCACAAGAGCCTAGCCACCATGTACTTAAAAGTTCTGGATATATTATTAATGGTTGCCGCTACCACATGAAGGATCATAACAATGCTCGAGTTAGACAAAATACTGGAGTTAGTCTTGTAGCTACAAAAATGCAGATTGCAAGTTCGTAAGATAAGAATCCTATAGTAGGGGACATATGTTTCTATGGAGTTATCAAAGAAATTTGGGAGCTCAATTATTATAGCTTTAATATTCCAATATTTAAGTGCGATTGGGTCGAGGGTAAGGGTATTAAGGTTGATGAATTTGGTTTCACATTGGTGAACCTTAATCGAGTTGGGTACAAATCAGATTATTTTATTTTAGTTTCACTAACACACACTCTGGCCACTACACTATCCTACTTAATAGACTCTAATATACACTACAACTGATCCTAATAGACCCTCTAACTCTGATACCTTAACTTGTATATATCTTGGTGTTATATGGTGCTACATAGATCATCGAGTTTTGGTTGTCATTGATATTATACTAATGAAAGCGTACTACTTGGATTCTCTGAGGGGGTCGCATATGTGAGGGCCTTAAACAAATTGTAACAAGGTATGCATGAATATATCTGTCCCAAATCTTTATACAACTATAGTTAATGTTATATGCTTTAATAATGACAAATAATGTTGTCCACTTTAATTTGCATAGTAGGCTTCAGATGTATCATGCTCAATGTGGAAACCAAGTTAAAAAATTTAAATTGAATTGGTTATCAATTAAGGTATAATATATTTCTCTCGTTAATATATATAAATAAGAAATGAACAAGTGTGTAAGGACTTTACTTTTCTATGCATAGTTGCCAGAACAAAGTGGCGTTATCGAATGTGGTTACTACGTGATGATATATATGAAAGAGATCACAAATGATCCAAGCTTGCTTAATCCCAAGATGATGTTCTTCTTAATCAACATGTATGTTTAAAATATATTACGATCACTTATGTTTTTTTTCTTCCTATTTACAAACAGTACAATGAGAAGAGTGAGTACAGCTTTGACAAGATTAATGAAGTTCGTATTGAGTGGATGGATCATGTGTCACTGTTCTTGACCTAGCCATTCATAAAGATAATTTTTGGACTTTAGTTAGGATTTGCAATCATTGTGTGTTGTATATTTATGCATTATTGAATATAAGGATACTGTTTAGTAGTGAAGTATCACTGCTGCCCTTAATTCTTGGTTAGGATACTTGCTGATATTGATACTCATGATACTAAGCCACTACTAGTATTAGCTCGGATACTCATGTTCAGGATACTTGTGTTCAGAATACTTGTTGATATTATACCTAGGGCTAATTGCTGATACTCATGTATTAGCTCAGATATGATATTACTAAGCCACTACTAGTAGATATTAGCATCAACTTGAGCTATACTGTAGATATTAGCTCTGATACTAACTATACCTAGGGCTAATTGCTGATACTCATGTATTAGCTCGGTTACTTTGATACTACTAAGTCACTACTAGTAGATAGTAGCTCTGATATTTTGATACTAACTATACCTAGTAGATATTAGCTCTGATTCTACTAACTAGCAACTAATAAACAGGGCCTTATCACCACAATGCTCTGATACTTCACTTAAGCTTTGATACTTTATGAAGCTCTAATACATCTACTTCACGAAGCTCTGATACTTCTACTTCACTAAGCTCTGATACTTCTACTCCATAATGCTCTGATACTTCACTAATAATGTGTTTTTAATTGGCTATAGTGATTCGATGAATGATGGTTTGTGAAGCTGCGGGCTTCGGTTTTGGGTATTTTGTGTTTGTGAAGCTGTGTGCTTCGGTTAATGGTATTTTATTGTATTTTGGCACTTTAGTGAATGAAATGCGGTTGGTATCATGTACCAGTGTTCTATGAACAAATTTTTTTATTGATTATTGTACAAAAGTACTGGTTGAATATTGTATGAACATGTTTATTTTTGTTAATGTGATATATATGTATAATAAGTTATTTGATGTTTGTGAGAGTTTCTGGAATTTATATTATGCGTTTCTGGAATTGATATTATGCGTGGATCTAGTAACGTAAATGGGAACCGATAACGTAAATGGGAATTGATAAACATGGTCTCTTGATGGCTGATAAATATCAACAAAAATAACTTATGTTGACGGTCATCAACCGTCAACTAGGCCACAGTCAGAAAAAGTATGCACCTATATTGACGGTAAAAACACTGGGTTTAGTTAATGGCTAAAATCCGTCAACTAAAGTCACTCTGGCAACCATATACTAAAGTGGGGACTTTTGCTGATACTGGCCTAGCTGACGGAAGGAAAACCGTCAACTATACCCTTTGGCAACGAAGAAAATCGTCAGCAAAAGTCATTTTTCTTATAGTGTGGAGGAACAATTGGAGTACTGGTAGTACCATCATGAACACTAGTAGGAGCCACCAACTCTGTAATGTGTCTTAATTGTCTCTGAAAATCGAACATTAGGTTTGTCATCTGCTCTATAGTGAGATCAGTGCCAGTAGCAATAGTAGTTTGTGCAGGACATGCATTTAATTTTGTTGGTGGAATAGCTCTATAATATACTTATGGTTGCAACGCTAACGACCCGGTACCATACACGGTGCCTCCCTTTCCTCTTCCAATAGCCTGTACCCACAAGTCATTCATCTCAGTGAGCGTATGTGGCATACTAGTGCCAGCCTCCCCCTCCTGATCAGTGGCCTGAGAGACATGACTCTCCAATTTCTCGTAGGCCTCTTGTATATATATCACGTGGGTATCATGAATATATAAAATTACATTCAAGATTTACATGTAAAAAAAGAAATTTCAAGTATCAGGTTATATGTTCAATGTTCAATGAATCAAGAAACAGACCACTACTAAATCATGTTTTATTTCAAGTGTCACACTCCCATGTCTAAATCCCAACCTAAAAAAAAGTATATTGTAGGTGGATGTCTGTATCCACTATATTGTATTTTAACACTTACCTGATAGTAAATACCAAAAGGCTCAAAGAACATAAAAAATGAACATTACACATCACCTGCTCTGCTGCTTCTGATAGTCATAGTGTTGTCTTTATTTCTCAAAATAAATAATGCAAAATTATATTTCACATATACTAAAAAGTAAAAATAACAACATTGAGAAAAAATGCATCTAATAATCTCTACGAGCAATTATATCAGGAACTTGACAAACATTACAGATTATGCTTTGCTCCTTTTGTGTGTGTGTGTGTGTTGGGGGGGGGGGGGAGGGCAGCGTCACTATGAGCAAAACTGGAGAGGGCATCATAAGAGGCTACCTTCATTTCTTGGAACCAAGGACTGTAATCCAACTGATACAGGTAATGATGCTGGCACTTTAAAACATGGTATTCTTTCAATAACAGTAAACATTAAAGACCCAATAAAATTAGAATAATGCCAGGAACTTGACAAACTTCTTTAAAGGAAATTAAAGAACCTAGACTTGACATCTATTCAGAAGGGAAAGGTGTTGTTGTTGCAGCCATTGAAATGTTGCACAGTGATAACACTTACCGGTAGTGTCTGTAGTGGTCAACAAGGCCTCAAAAGAAACTTACTACCCCTTCAATTCAGTTTGAGAGAGTTGTTGCCTAAATTATTAAGAAGTTGTTGATCTTACAAGTGATGTTTAGATTTATATTTTCTTGACATCAAGGTGCTAGGACAAGAGCCCATCTCATAGTGTGCAAATGTACATTTATCTCATAGCATTTGCATTTTTGATTGGATGGTTGTTGCTCCATAAAAAGTATCATCTTCAGGCATTATTGCCTTTATTTATTGGTCATTATGTTTTAGTAATAATATGTCAACATTATAAGCTGTAGATGTGATTGTATATTTTGAACTACCATTCCCCGTTATATCTTTTTTTGTTTTATTCTTCAAATATCATAAATAAAAAAGTTAATATTCTTAACTAAGTAACTTTTTGACAATATGTGCATGATCAGGGAAGGAGGAGAATGAATAGCCATAACTTTTAATTTGGCTTAGTATTGACACCAGAAATGTTTTTTTTTGGGTTTTTTGTATTTGACACAAGGAAAGAGGAGAATGAGTGGCCAAAACTATTATTTTTCATATTTTCTTTCAAAATGTGACATGGTAGCTCAAATTTTCATCTCTAATTGGTGTTTTGAATCAGATATTTTCTAATATTGTAAAGAACTAATGCTTGAACAAACATACCACAAGATAAAAGCCATCATAAAAGGGGATTTTATAGTTGGCAACATAATTCTTTTTTCTTCCTAGGTGTTTCACAACATTGGTTACCATATATATAATATGCTTATTAATCAATTTTGTGTTGGATCTGAAACCTCTCTTCTGTATTGTTTTCAATATGCTTGTAGACGGTTCAATGCCTAACTATATGTTACTCATCAACATCGAACAAATGGTTGGTATGATAATAAGTTTAGGATTTCAAGTTAAAAAACTTAAATAATTAAGGGTATCAAGTTAAAATGTATCATTTTTAATGAGCCAAGCAGACATAAATGATAATATTTTATTCTCATTTAAGGCCAAGAAACTTGGGCAATGGCACTATTATACTATATGTCATCTCCTATCTAGTACATGATTTATAAAGGTGGTGATAAAACCATCACAAACATATATAGAATACTTACAAATGTTTTGGTAGTCTGTTCGTCTACTAACTTTCCATCCTTATTTCGGTTGTGGGTACGTCCGAATATCTTGAAAAAGTCGAAAGTACTCATATCTAAGCCAGCCTTGACTGCCCTCGTATTTATTAGTTTTATTCGTAAGATTGATAATGAAAGAATAAAAAAAAAATCTATGTCGAAAGTAACAAAAAAACTTCTACAATTACTACAAATTAAAATATGAAAACTTGGAAATTGTTAAACATTATTGATGACATTTCACAATCATTAAGCTAACAAATATTCTTTATTAAGAACATGATTAACATATACATCCTGCACAGGATTAAGTTATCTGACATGAAAAATTCCCAAATAATTGATTAACACAAAATTTAACACGTTTGTAGGATCCAAACACATATACGTATCCACATGGTTTACTGGAGTAAATAAGGGCTATTTCTGAACTTAATTTCCACTAATCTACCTTTATAATTTGTGATGGACACATTGCTGAATTAGGACTATGAGAGCAAATGTACATTCATTATGGTAAAGTTTAGCTCTATGGTATATATACCATTACGCAATATTATATACCATGCATAAGAGATTTTTTTTTTAGATGTCCGACGATACGCACGGGACTTCGTGCATGCTGTGTTGCAACAAGGAAGGATACCTCACAATTTTCTTGCAAGTTAAAAATTCGGTTACCATATCGATAATCATCAATTAGATATCAAACTACAAATTTTTAAACGTATTTGATAAACAAAACCTGAGATTATTTTTTTGAATTCATTGTATCCTTTGTACATTCTTCCATCAGTTAATAGGAATTAGTTGCATGATTCACTAAATATAGAGTTTTAATCATGTCATTCTGATAGAGTTTTAATCTATGAACAAATAAAATTGTTGCAATTTTTATCAAAAAAAATTGGAAATCAAAACATGTTACCAAATTTTGGCCATATCAATAAAATTGTTATCCAAGGGGTCGGCGAGTGGAGAACGACGAGTGGAGGCAACAATTGCATAAGTTTTTGAGATCTCTGTTTGTGCTTCAAGATACTTTGTAAATTAAATTTGCTTCCGAGTAACAAAGTGAACCATTAAATTACCAGAAAATTGCAATGGCAGCAACCAAATCAACCTAATACTAGACTGCAAAAAATAAAAATAAGCATAATCCATGTTAAAATTTTGCACGCAACTAGCAGTATAAATCTAGAAACAAAACTAACAAATCCAGGGCAATAATAAGGTGCATATGCTAGGGTCCAAATTCGTCCAATAATATTGTGGTACGAAGTGCCTCACTCATAATCCCTACATTCCAACAATAGGACAAAGCCCTTGGGTACAGAGTAGTGTAATCCTATCATTCTGATAGAGTTTTAGTCTATGAACAAATAAAATTGTTGCAATTTTTATCAAAAAATTGAAAATCAAAACATGTTACCAAATGTTGGCCATATAAATAAAATTGTTACCCAAGGAGTCGGTGGGTGGAGAACAACGAGTGGATAACGACGGCCTGGTGGTCGAAGGACGTGGAGGGGACTCGTCGAAGGATGCGAAGGGGACTCGCGGAGGAGACGGCCTGGTGGTCGTAAAGAGGGGATCGATTTTTATTCGCCTGTGGTCGCGGAGGAGACGGCCTGAGATCGACCGCGATGCTCGAGATCCCGCTGGCTGTGGATGCACGGAAACGACCGAGTGGACGGCAGAGGAGGAGGAGGAGTTGTGTTTTGGGGATCGATTTTTATTCCGCAGAGGAATAGGAAAAGAGGGAATAGAAAGAGGAATAGGAAAAGAGGAAAGATATGTGTTTTGGGGAGAAAGAATTTTTGTGCCCGCTCGTGAATTTTAGCATTTTGCACCAACTGAAACTTTAGTCGATAGAATGTCGAATCGAAAATTAAAAATAATACCGACTTCTTAGCAACTGACATGGTTAGTCGCTAAATAAGTTCAAAAAATTATCAACCCACTACCGGGACATATTTAACAAAATTTTCAGTTACATGCATTTAAGTGGCTGGTTAGTCGCTAAATAGCAACAAAAATTGGTTAGTCGCTATATTACCATAATTTTGTAGTGCACTGAGAGTTAGTTCGGAAAAGAAAAAAAAAAAATTACTCCTTGCTTGTACTGCCAAGCCACTACACCTTTCAACACACTGTTGGATTATTACACAGGAAGTCAAAAGATTTAAACCCATTTCACAATGAGAACCCAGCTACCTTCTGATTAACATAATGATGAATCAATAATTCATACACCAAAGGGTCCGTAGCATCTTAACCTACTTGAGAAATCAAGCTAAGCCAACTATAAAGCGACATAATAGATTATAGGACTAATTTCAGATCTTATCCTACTTAAGCCAGTCAGTAACTTTATATGGTAAGCATGATGTAAGAACATATATAGAGTTGACTTAACGCCCTATACAGTATAGAGCTAACATAAATAATACTTGCACAGTACGAATTTCTACGTATCATATTATATATAATTAGAAAATATTTAGATTTTACGGTAATAATTATATGTTCCAAAATTGTCTTTCCAAATCTTATATATATCAAAATAAATTTAAATTAACAAATGTAAATTATATATTTTCTCACTAATATAATTATTAAATAATAATAATTATATACTTTCAACTAGAATAAATATTTACCATCACAAAAATAAATATATTCTAAATTATTTTAACATTTTGTAATAAATTTACTCTAAAATATTTTAGACTACTTTAAAAAAGATTATTTTATGCACAAAATATATGTGCTTGGTCTATGCTAGGACTACAACCAAAATGTATAAACCCTCTTACAACTGTCACGTGACGGCCACGTAGCGGCCACGTGATAGTCACGTAGTGGCTACGTGGTGGTCGTTTATTGGAGGAGGGAGGAAAGATGGAAATCGGTGGCTGTTCGGATGATTATTACGTGATCGGAACGTCATATAACGATCGTTCATTGAAGAAAATGTGGAACCAAAAGTGGCCCACATATCAGGAGAGGGAGAGAGTTGGATGAAGATTGTAAGCATTTGGTAGTAAACTTAGCATTACTGTATGTGCTTACAAGTACATGCACTTCTAGTATTAATATAATTTCAAATGTCCATGCATTAAAATAATGCATTTCCTACGTAAACTTCTCCTGCTCATAAGAAAAGAAGACGCTACAGGTAACCGATTATAAGAAAGAAAAGTCAACCATAGTTTATACTCTCTCACTTTACACGTGAATGGTGGCTGGGATGATGTAAGGCTCTTGATAAAGGCACTACAAAAAAGACTATGCTATAACTACAATCAAATGTCTACAACTCTTTTACAACTGTCATGTGGCGACCACGTGGCGGCCACGTGAGGGCCATTCATTGGAGGAGGAGAGAGGTGGAACCCAATGGCTGTTCGGGTGGCCGCTACATGGTAGCCATACATTAGAGGGAGAGGTGGGACCGGGTGTGATCCACATAGCAGGAGAAAAAGAGGGTTGTAAGCAGATTGTAAGTATTTGGTAGTAAACTTAGCATTATTACTACAAAAATGATTCGGGACTAGTCCAGTATTGGTATTACTCCAGTTAGAAAGAATTTTTACACAGACTAATCCAAATTTTATTAGGGCTGCCCACCCTCTTCACCTCCCTCCTCCTGTTCTTCCCCCACCCCCACCCCATTCTGGTCTCTCCTCCTCCCTCCTCTCGCGATTTTTTGCCTTAACGCGTTGTTGACCTCGCCATCGACCACGTCGCCGCCACCAAGCTGCACCTCAAGCACCTTCCGGTCGGTTCCGTCACGAAGGCAATGAAGAAGAAGAAGAAGAAGAAGAAGAAGAAGAAACGTGTGGGGGGCTGCGCGCGACGGAGGCATGCGTTTGCGGGAGGCTGCGCGCGGCGGAGGCATGCCCTAGGGGGACCTGGGGCTACGTCTCGAGCCGACGACGGCGGCAACAACAGCAGAAGCAACAGCAACAACAGCAGCAGCGAACGCGTTCGCCTTCGTCTTGCCGCACCCCCGCGCAAGCACCTCTGCCTCCTCCCCCGCCTCCCGCCTCCTCCTCCTCCTCCCGTTCCTCCGCCTTGTCCCCCCCCCCCTCCGGTCTCCACGCAGCCCCGTCCTCGTTTCACCTCGCGTAGCCCTTTCCTCCGGACTGTCAAAATTTTGACATTCCTAAAAAATTAACATATTTTTTTAAGTCTGTCAAAGTTAATTTTTTAGGACTGTCAAAATTTTGACAGTCCTTTCAATTGTTAGGACTCTAAAAATTTTAACAGTCCTTTCAATTGGTGGAACTGTCAAAATTTTGACGGTCATGCTTATAAAAAAAAAAAAATTGTAAGTGGACAGTTCGATAAATAATTTTTGAGAGTGTCAATGATAAAAATTTGGACTGTTCTGAGTCTTTTTTGTAGTGCCTTTATCAAAGCCTTAATTAAATGTTTGATTGAAGAGAGTAAATAGAATCCAATTTGACTTAGGTTTTCTTTCATGACCTATAGTGGGCTCCATGAGACAGTACTATCACCTTTCCAAAAGTTGGAGAGTGAGGCAAGGTAGAAATTGCAAACCAAAAGGCAAGAGATAGTATTAATTAGGAATAGGAAAAGAATGGAGACTAATATATAAGCAACTAAGGAGAAGGGAGAAGAATTTGAGCTTGTTGCTCTTTGTCCTCGTCTCACGTTGGAATCTCAAGGCCTGGTGCGGGGTCTCGTCAGCATTAAGACGAAGCTTATGTGTTTGGAAAGAGCTGATGAAGATATGTTCAAAGAATAATTATAATCAAACGAATATAGGCAACAGATGATAATGGAGATTCATGGGCTTTTTGTTGGAACCAAACTGGTAGCGGTTTCAAAGTAGGCCTCACCATTTTCGTATTTATTCTAAAATAAATATTAAATCGGGTGTTTTATATATATATATATATATATATATATAATATGTGGGGGGGGGGGGGGGGGGGGGGGGGGCGGGGTGGGTTGTGGGTTTATGCAGTGGTCTCCTCTTAAATTTTGAAAAATAACTTCAAGTATATAATTAATGCAATCTTGTCCCTTCTCATTTTTCTTTTTGGTCCCCCCATAACCAACTAAATTTTCCTATCTAAGAATCCAACCTCACCTCCTCAAGCCCAATTGCAAATACAAAAGTTATACAGTCCAATAATAACACACAATCATGGGTACTGGCTTGAAGCTGCAAATACAAAAGTTGTCAAGCCCAATTGCCAATAAAAAAGTTGGAGCTCTCAATTCTTGCAACTCATTTGCTGCTTTCAACAAGGAAAAGCTGCTCCATCTTGCTCAATTATATCGAGATGATTTATCCGCAATGGATCTTGTGGCTCTTAGGTACCAAATTGAATTTTATATCACTGATATGCAAACTACAAGTATGTTTTTAGAAGTCCAAGGAATTACTGGACTTGTTGAAAAATTGGTGGAAACAAAAAATTATTCGGTATATCCATTAGTATATAAACTGATTAATTTGGCATTGACTTTACCCGTTGCGACTACGACCATTGAAAGAGCATTTTCAGCAATGAAGATTGTGAAACATCGAATACGTAATCGAATGGGAGATGAATGGCTCAACGATTGCTTCATTCCATACATTGAGAAAGAAGTGTTTGATCAAGTACCCAATGAAGTTATTATCCAGTATTATCAGTCCATGAAGACTCGAAAGAAATAAGTGTAACATGTAAAACGACATCGTATGAAATATTTACACTGATATTTTTGAGTATTCAATAGTTTAATATCTATTACTAATCCCCGAAACCCCACCCAAATATTTTTTGGGGGCACTGCCCCCGAACCCCCACTCTCCCCTCATCAAGAGACTTGGGTCCGCCCTATATATATATATATATATATATATATATATATATATATTGGAAATTGATAATTTTATATCATCAAACCAAACTACGTTTACAAGCCATCCACCTGTGGGATCCTTCGCTCCATACAACATACTCATGACATCAAACGCGATATTATGAATAATGCCTATACTAGAAGTATCTAACCTCTCAAATATCCGCCTGTTTCGCTCCCTCAATATGTGCCACACTACTGATCGATGCAAGTCGTATCCGAGCCTCCTTGCTCCATTGGTGATCCTTTCGTCGAGTCCTCGATAACATATCCATCACCCCGTCCAACATCCATGCACCTCCATGTGTAAGTCGTAGTTTACAAATCTGCTCATGCCATATCAATATCGAGTATGTGCCTTCGAAAAAGTGAATTCGTATAGTTTCATTACTCCTTCACATAGACTACAGCCCACACCATTTGTTTGGATATCCATTATCCCAAGTCGATCTAAGGTGAGTAGTCTACCCTGTGTCGCTTTATACATGCACAATTGTATTTTCTTTGCAACCCCTTTTGTCCAAATAAATTCCACCCATTCCTTGGTCGCATGATGTTTGCGTATTGAATTGTAGACTTTATTGTGTTCGAATGTACTAGTCGACGAGTTCCAGACCTAATAGTCAGCGGCTTGGGATGTATCAATTGGCACTTGTTGAACCTCTATGATGTACATCCGTGCCCAAATATGATTTTTTGGGCGCCAAGCTTCCTACATAAGAAAATATTCTACCCGTTGATATCTGGCAGCATTCCCGTCGGCCCCCCATCTGCTTCTGTTAAGGATGCTCTTATGGTGCAGCCATAGATCAAACCACAAGGGAGTTGAATTCCCATCCTTGATACTCTGAATGATTATTGGCTTGATTTTATCCCTACTACGAAGGATTAACTTCATAGGTACCGAGTAGTTATTTTTATAACAATGAACCCAAAAGTTATCCTTTCGTATATAGTTTGCTTTTATCCTGTAACCATCTAATTCTAGGAGAGGAGTATTTTTGTCATTTCACTATTGTTGAATATTATATTTATATAATTATAATTATAATATAATTGATATTGGTTATTGTGCTAGCTAATTAGAATGGACTAAGTGTTAATTATGGTTAACTAGTTCTATTTATGTTAGCTCATGACTTTGTTGGCTAGAATTAATTTAGTGTTAGCTAGTCTTAGTTAGTGTTGGTCAGTGTTAATCATGACTTAGTCATATAGAATTAATTAGGACAGTGCATGAATAGAATTTTTTTTTTTGTTTAATGTAGATACCTTTCCATTATTTTAAAGATTCTATTCATGACTACTTTTAGGAATAAGATAGGGGCATTATGGACAACTCAACTCATTAACCAACACTAAGCCTCGACTAATAGTGGCCAGCCCTATAGTAACAGAGGATTAGCCTCCATCATGACATTTCATTAGCCTCCATCTTTTCCAAATTAGTTTTTTCCCAAATCCAGCTCCATTTTTCTACCAAACCTTAATCAAATCCACTCATTCTCCTCCATTCCAATAACCAAGAAGATCTAGAAGCTTGGAAGAGCAAGGAGGACATTGGAGAAGAGCTTGGTGAGGAGGAGTTGTGTCCACAACATTGCTTTATGTCCATTGAAGGAGTTACATTGGGATTCCCACTCACAATAGGTATAATTTTATTCCCTCCATCAATTTATATGTAAATGGTCATAATAATCCTCTAGGAATCCATCCATGGCTAGGTACAACCCTATGGAAGAAGAACTAGATAGTAGAGGCCTTTAATTTGGTAGTTCTAAGTATTTTTGTAGCCATTTGGGGAAAACTCCGAATTGTGTCCACCAAGTATTTGTGTCGTGTCCTCAATACGATATTTAGTGTCTATTTGTATTTGTGATGGTGTATTGGTACCCATAATTGGAATATAGAGGCGTATCATGATACTCCATGTTACACATGACTAGATTTAGAATTCTCTTTGATTTGGTATCACATTGTGTCCAATACTCTATATTATATGTAAATTATTGTTTATATATATATATATATGGGTGATGTTCATTAGATTAGGATGTGGTATTTGTGTACTTGGTGATATTGGTATCATAAGGTTTATTGTGTATTATGATACCAAGTGATAGCATAGGGAGATTATGTATGGTGTGTGCTAGTGAGCACTAGGTATTTGATATTTATTGTATTGATTGTGTGGTATTTTGGTGTTGTGTAGTGGTGTCTATGGGTTATGTTAGTAATGGTGTACATATGGTGTTAGAGTAGTGTGATAGAGTATGGGTTATTATGTTCAATTATGGGGATTGAGGATCCTGTTGTCCATATCTACTTGTTGTGTTCAGCATGTGCACACTATGACAGTGTTAATGGGGAAGCTCGAAAAGACTCTATAGTAATGTGCATATGTTTGGGAGCAGATTTAGAGTATAAGTTGATCAAGTGCGTTGCTGTCGAGCTTGTTCTGATAAGTGGTATCATAACCCGTCTCCAGTATAGGGACGCAACTAGTGAACAACGCCTAGCCTACGCTGCGACATCGGCGGTAGAATACTGTTTAGGTAAACTTTCTATCTAGCAATCAAGATATAATATGCCACCAATGTAAATGAATATACTCAATCACAGATCTATAGATGGAATAAAGCACGAATATGATAAAAGAATAGAAGAGTCAGAAGAGTCACAAATACAACTCATGAGACAAATAATATCAAATGAGTCAGAGAAATACTAAAATTGAGCTGGAGACAAATCCAGTACAAAAGAAAAATAACAACTAAGCTACAAGTCCTGGGTCATCTGTCTCAGTCGGGATAAGACCCTCTTGAGCCAAGGTCTCTGGCTCTAAGCCAACCACGTCCTGAGGCCCGAAGTGAGGGGGATACCACTCCCCAGTGTCATCTGAAAAAAAAATATCCAGTCAGAAAAGGAGCAGAGTACATCTCTAACAGTGGTTCTAATAAATGATATAAACTATGTAGCAGTAAATAGATGTGAATATACAAGAAGCAATATATACAGATACAAGAGATATACAATAAATAAAATACTGAAAATAAATACAAAAATGAGCAATATAGAAATGAACAAAAAATACTAATGACTAAGTGAGTGAGTACCAGCTTTAACATGTGATCGGCTTAGAAACTTGATACAAGAATTATGGCCTGGCTAATCATACGTGCGGTGTATGATTAATACTATTCAATAAACAAGACTTAATACAAGTAGGTTATGATCACATATCTATACTACATACTTTCCGCCCCCGACTGTTATAGTGGATCCAACCATTATACGTTATGACACAAAATTCACTGGGTAGGTAGCTAGTCTCCCTAAGAATCGATGTATGTACATGTACAAGAAGAATAAGGAAATAAGGCTTGCACAAGATACACCATACATACCAAAAAATAACATCTAATGACGAGATCCAGATATACCAATCCGTATAACCATCGTGTCAAGAAATCAAGGATATCTATACTAGATACAAAGAAGATAGAGGATATCATAAATAAAAAACTATCAGAGAATGTACTGGCCTAAAATCTAGTGAACAGTATCAAAGATGTCTGGTACGGTGCCTCAAAAACCTAAATATGAAATACTATATCAATACAAGATTTTAGAATAAAAATAAGTTAAAAAAGTCAACTTCTAGGTCGTAAAGTCATTTCTAAGTCAAAATAGTCAACTAGGTCAACTCTAGGTCAAACTAGTCAAACTTAGTTAAACTAGCTATTTCTATGTTGTATGAATCTATCTCTAAGATATTGGGTCCATACACTATCTAACTAGGCCACACTAGCTATACTAGGATACTAGGAAACCAATAAGATACCGTATTGTAAGATACGCAATTAATAGATTGAAAAATATCATAATATGTATATACAATCAATAATATATAATATTTCTAACTAAACTAATGCTAAGTGGATACCTTGGCTTTGAACCAATGCGGTATCACACCACTACACACCCATCTTGATACTCAAACCCAATACCTTGAGTATCCATCAATACCTTGACATTACCTTGGTATCACAAGGTAATGTGAATTCTAGTATATAATTACTACCCAATATACTAAACTATATACTAACTGGTATTTACTAATACAAAACTACTATACTAACTACTAACATACTAATACATATATATATACACATACAACTACATATCACTACTAGTACACAAGTATACATATATATATATATATGTTAGTAGTAGTTAGTAGTTATATATATATATATATATATATATATATATATATATATATATATATATATATATATATATATAGTTTAGTACACAAGTATATATATATATATAACTACTAACAAGTAACTAACTTGTTAAACTAGTAATAAACTACTAGTAAAATAAATGACTAACTAACTATAAACCAACTAACCATCTCCTTACCTTACTGCCCACGCTCTTGCACTTGTTGTTGTTGCTCAAACTGTTGTTGTTGCTACTGGATCTGTTGTTGCTGCTACTGGATGTTCTATTGCTGCAGTGTGCTTGCTGCTGCATGCTGTGCTCACTGATTTGCCGCCTGCTCACTACTTTGCTGCTGTTGTGCTAACTGTTGGCTAATGCTTGCTATTACACTCCATGCTGTATGCTACTGGCTACATGCTGCTGCACTTTGCTGGCTTGCTGAATTTCTGCTGACTGCAGCTGCTGTGCTTTGTTGTGTGCTCGTGTAGTTGCTGCTGCTGCAACATGCTGATTTGCTGCTGCTGTTGCTGCTACTACTGCAGTGCTTTGCCGTGTGCTTGTGCAGTTGCTGCTGAGATCATCTTGCTGCTATGCTACTAGCTTGCTGTCCCGACCCTCTTCCTAGAACACACACACACACACATCTATACATATTTACATAATACTCTCACTCACACACATAAGTTTATATAAATACATAACTATACATATACACATTCATATATACATATCCATACATATATATCCATATCTATTTGTATACACATCCACATAACACTAGAGATACCAATACTTCTCTATATATATACATATCTATATATACATACATATAAACACACACATACATATATACAACTCTCTATGTATATATATATATATATATATATATATATATATATATATATATATATATATATATATATATATTTCTTTGCCTATTTCAAAATTCCCTATATTTTCAAATGGATAATTAAATGTGAATATAATCATCTGAATTTTCCTATTCTCGCCATTCTTGATCAAATGGTGGAATAGAATTAATGATAAAGATAAGGTATATATATATATATATATATATATATATATATATATATATATATATATATATATATATATATATATATATATATATATATATATAAGCACCAATCACTATATATATACATATATAAACATACAATTATAATACTCTAATAGCTATAAACAATTATAGTGAAATGCAAGAAAATAAACACGTGGAGTGTATCGCACCCGTATCACACTAGATCTATGACACGCTTACGATATGAGTCCACCACACAACCAAATATATCCCGAAGGACACGAGCAAGTCTAAAATAATATTTATGAATAATAAGAAGAGCTAATTATACATCTAAGTATCCGTGTCAAAATGTGACATGCTCAAACCCCCGTGTCGGAAGAAAACTCCCAAATTAATCCGTATCTCCAAATTATCGGGATACGGCCTAGATGTATCCAATTATGGATATGACACTAGCTACACACAATCAAACACATGTCAATTTGGTCTAATTGACAAACACAAGATGTGTCAATCTCAAATTTTTTCCAAAATTGACACAAAATAACCCATAACTTTCTCCTTATGCCTCCTATGAACCTAATTCTAATTTCTATGGGTAGCCTTAGCATATGTGGTGGTTCATAATGATTAAAACACAGATTTATAATCTAATTAAAGAGAAAAAATTGAATTGTATCTATTGTAAGATAGATTCCCAGTGAAACATTCAAATTGGATGAAAAGAGCCTTCAACTTGTAGATCCTTGCTCCTCCTTGTAGATCTTTACTTTCTCCTTGTAGATCCCTGCTCTTCTAGCCTCCAATGATGATTAGGGAAGGAATTGGTATGAAATTTGGGTAGAATTTGATGTGGGAATGAATAAATTTGGAAGAAAAAATTCTAGATCTAGATTTCAAATAAAAATAAAGAGAGAAAAACTTTCCCTACCTTGAATAATAGGCCGGCCAACAAACCCTCTCCCCAAGCTACTATGTAAAGTCTAAAATATCCCTTGAGGCCTCTCATGAAGAAATAATTAAGGAAGGAAGGTTATAGTCTAATGGATTTAACTTAATTAATCATCCTCCTAATGAATGGGCTTCTAATTGGGCTCAATTCTAACTAGATTTAAATGTTGGTCCAAGGATCTAATCTAAACTAGTTAGGTCCAATAACACAAGTCTAAAATAATAAATTAATATCTAACAATAAATAAATAATACAATAAATAAATATACAACATGCACAATATTTAATTAATTATAAATGACCAAAATATCATTTCCTAGAAATTATGGTAGTAACAAGTGGGAGAGTAAATGTAGTTACATACTACCTGTGTATATATTGATGGGGGTAGTGAGAGTGTTGTGAGCAATATGTATCATATGAGGTCGTGAGAGATCTGGGTGTCTGTGCACAATAATGTACTCAGTTTGAAGGTCTGTATCATTGAGTTTTGATTGATATAGTGTATCCAAGTGTGTTAATCTGAGAGAAATCTATAGTATCAGTAGTATACCAGGTAAGGGGTGTGTGTCTGTCCGAGTGTCTTGTAGAAATGCATGTATGCAAGTAGAACAATTCAGAGTGTGGTGAAGAGCATAGAGGTATAGAGGGATGCACTTGTGTCTGCAGGCAGTAGGTAAGAAGCAGCAAGGCTCGGGTATCTGGATAGTTGCAGCAAGGAGGGTGACATGATATAATTTATTTAGTAGGGGAAATAGTTTGTGCAAGCATTTGCAAACTGTAATGTGAGCATGCTCAGTAGCTCAGGATGCACAACAACTTGATATTCAGTGTGGTTAGATCTCAGTGCAGCAATGAGGTTGAGTGAAAGGGATTTGAGGTATGTGTAGTCAGAACAGTTAGGGGTTAATGCACTGAAGAAAGGGTTGTGAACTGGACACAGTGTGCAGACTTGGGGTAAGCCTATGCAAGTGGGTGAGTGTCGTATAGGTGCACATGTGTATGATGCATATGAGTGTCATTTAAGTGAAAGCTTATGTGTATAGGTAAGGGTTGTGATGCTTGTGTGGTATCATGCTACAAATTTAAAGAGAGTGAGATAAAAAATAAGATAAACTAAGATAGATGTTATTGGGTTGGTATGTTAAGGTATACTAATATATGAGAAGTTGGAAATCTGGATTGGACTAGTGCAGCGTGCAGTTGCACAACTGCAAGTGTTCAGTAGGATTTATGTATATGGGGTGTGTACTACTAATGCAATATATGAGATGTGTAGTGGTAAGTGTAGAGTATCGGTGATATGTATATACCATATTATATTAGTGTATGGGTAACTAGGTGTATCCTAGTTAGTGTCAAAGAGGTATGGATTGGTATTAGAGTAATGGTGCTAGGATATAGTTTAGATGTTAAAGATAGGCTAAGGGGTATGTGTGTGTGTGTGTGTGTGTGTGTGTGTGTGTGTATGTGTGTGTGTATATATATATATATATATATATATATATATATATATATATATATATATATGTGTGTGTGTGTGTCCTAGAATACTTAATATAAACCTAGTATTAACTAGTATTAGCTAATATAACCCCGTAGGTCAACTAATTAGGTATTCAAGAACCCATATTTGGGTATTGACCTAGTTTAACCCCAACAACCTAGTTTTGACATAAAAACCTAAAATAAAACTAGTTAAGTTATTTATGATTCCAAATAATCTAATTGACATAAAAATTCATATATAGGTCTTTGAGACACCAATTAAGACATTGTTTGATATTCATCACATGACTATAGGTGAGTACACTCTAATAGTTTTATTTGTTTGATAATTACTATGTTTATAGTATTATATTACTTAATTTCTCGACACGATCGATACACGGAGTAGTATTTATGGATTAATTTGAGATACGTGGTTTATACTTGTTGGTCCATCATGACACTTTTACTAGCACCACCTTTATCAGGACTCTTACTGTCATCACTTCTATTTTGGCTGGCACCATATTGATCTCCGTATCGGGACCTGGATCCATTAGTACTAGTCGGACGAAAAAATATCTTAGTAGACATGTAAACATTCATAAAATCAGGACCACTCCCTCAGGTCCAATCTGGAATGATAGAACTCGCACATTTTACGTGCGATCTGCCGTACATTATCCCCTAGATGTTTACATATCGAAAGTGGTATTTGAACACACTAGTTAGGTACTATTTTACAAGTTTTACTCTATATCTCTGGTTACATACTTACATGACATTCTTACCGGATTTTATATATCTGTATGTCTTTACTGCCTTACTTATCTGTTTATCCTATTTATATTTCCATGCTTCTATATTTATCTGTTTACTCTATTTTCCATATCCTGACTCAATGCTTATCGGCTCATCATGTATTACTTTTCTATTATCGTTTTATATTCTTTATCATTTAATTGGAACTACTATTAGAGTTGTGTTGTTCCATCCTGACTGGATAACATTTTTAGGGACATCCTGGTGAGTGGTATCTAACTTTCTATGGACCCTATGATATTGAGAGTGTAGACTTAGATCCTGTAGCACATAAATAGTTAAGAGATTGATGGGAGGTCTAGCCGGAGACTCTAGTTATTTTTGTTATTCTATTAGTATTTGGTAACAGATCTGTCTTCGACAACTATTTAAGACTTGGATTGTTATTTTGGATGTTAGACTTATTGTCTGTTGTTTAGACTTTTAGAACTTGTGTTTTGGATTCCCTCTCTTTCGTGCTTTATCTCTTTTAGATTATGATTGAGTATATTATTGTGATATATCATCTCGTACTCCTCATGGAGTTGGATATTGTAAACCCCCTCCCCCAAAATTATAATTTTGTGAGTTTAGATTAATTAAAATTATTTATTTTATTTAAATTATATATTTAAATATAGATTCTTAAAATTCTTAGTTAATTAATTCAAATAAAACCCTTTACCGTAGCTTTAACAATTAGAGTATGAGCTTTTTTGCTTCCAACAAGCTTTACCTTTTTTATCTAGACTAGCCAACCTACCTCACGACCTTGGTGTCACACCCAATTGGATTTTCTTGCATTTTTTTATTTAATAGATCACCGTGACACCTTCTTTTAGTTATTAATTGTCAAACTTTTATTTTTTCTCCAAAATAATCCAAATACCCAACCCAAAGCCATGAATTAATTTATTGGACACTAGTGGTATATATATATATATATATATATATATATATATATATATATATATATATATATATATATATATATATATATATATATATATAATTTATTTTAGGAGGATACAATTTGAAAACTTCTTGAGGTAGGGTCAACCTTTACATCTTATCAAATTTTAGAGCCAATCCAATTATAATATTTTCGTATGTGGAAACCCTCTACTTTAAATATTTCATCCATCCATTTTTGATAGCATCCACCTATTTAAATTCATGAATCAAATCTTTGATTTATTCTCCTATAAATTATGATCTTAATTAAATATAAAGTTTCCAAATTAGCAACCCATAAATCCAATTGATACCATGAGTCCCCCATGCCAAATTAGGCAACTTTTCTTTTTATGCAATATTTGGAATAGCTATTGACCAAATATTGCTACCAACCAAATTAAATCTTTGATTTTATTCCTTTAGAATCTCAAATTAAATCTTAATTATTAGTACCATTAGAATAGTTATTGACCAAATATTGCTACCAACAAAATTAGAAAACCACCAAACTAGGAAACACTCAAACCTATTCCTACCCCATAACCGAAATCTCCCCCATGACCGACCAAAAATCCCCCAAGGGGCCGACCCTCTCTCTCTCTCTCTCTCTTTATATATATATATATATATATATATATATATATATATATATATATATATATATATAAAACTTAAACCATAATAAATATAATTCTTTTCCACCCTTATCTCCTTCTAGCCGCCAACCCCAAGGCCGCCCACCCCCCTTCCGACGCGAACACCCCGAGGCCGACCACTCCACCCAAGATCCAGTTCATTCTTCCTTCTCTAGTAAGTTCTTTCTTCAATCCTCTTCTTCTTCTTTTCCATGATCTTCTTCTTCTCCATGGATTCTTGATAAAAAACCTAGTTTGCATGTTCTTGATAAAAAACATAATTTGCATGTTGTAGTAAAAATCCTAGTTTGTATGTTATTGATAAAAATCCTAGTTTGTATGTTATAGTAAAAATTCTAATTTGTATATTAATAAATAAAGAGCCAAACCCTAATCTTCTTTTGCTTAATGATAAACTAAGTTTTCTATGATATTTTTAAGAATTATATATGATGGTGGATTGAAAACCTATTTGTGATTGATATATTGTATGTTGAGAACCAATATTATGATTGTAAGGTTGAACCATAATTAGTTCTTGATGGTGAAGAAAATCCTAGTTTAGGTATTCTTGATGTCCTATAAAATCCTAATTAATATTTTATAAAAGAAAAAATTATTTATTATTTTTAATACTTATTTTTATATAATAAATTCTGATTTATTTTTATTTACAAAAATTAGAATTCTAGGTTTTTTTATGTAATAAGTTGACCTAGTTTTGACAAAAACTTGACCCCGATAATTTCAGACATAAACCTCGACCAAAACCCCCTATTTTTAAAATCTAAAATAATATTATTATATTTTAATTCTGATTTTTAAATATTTATTTTAGATTTACTTATTTGTTAAAAATTGGTTTTTATAACTTGTCGGTAACCCGTGATGACCTAGTTTTGGGTTCAGCTTGATTTTTGACACATAAAAAATTATAGGAGATGACCCTATCACTAAAAATTCTATTTTCCAATAAAATTCTAGAATTAATAGTTTTATTTAATTAATGATTTAAAAATAATTTTTGGGAATGTTTGATGACTAGTAATTATTTGGTGTGTAGCTACTTTCATGTGCAACTAATATAGAATTAATAACTAGATAATAACCTAATTTAAGTAGAAAAGTAGAGTCTATCTAGTGTAATAAATTTATAGGTGTTTGAGATGTTTCTGTGGATAGCTCCGGACCAGACTTGTTATGCTTGCAGCTTGGCTTAGAAGGCAAGTACACCTTACGTGATTGTATATTCAGTTTATATTATGCCTAGTTTTATTTGTTTAGTTTTGTGCACACGTCTTAGAGTAGCAGACTTACCTGGTATATTGTGAAGGTACTTGGTATCTTCTGACCTGACACTTGTTCAACACGTTCACTGAGTGAGGAAGTGCATGGACTAGCTTGTCGACTAATCATCGATATATGAGTTCGCATCTTGTGTTAGTGGTTGGTGTTTGGACTAGTTTTCTTGATTTATTGATATCATTTCATTATATCTACACTACATATACGGTTCAGATAGTACATTGGAAGGGAAGAATCAACTAGTGAGCGTATGTGACTTCTGTTTCTTCTGGTATAAATGGTATAAATAGTGTACCCCCGAGTTCTATCAAATGCATTGTGGGAGGAAGAATTCTTCTATTCTCACTCCTCATGTGCCCTTAGAGATATCTCGAGTGCATTTTACATAGATGGTTTAGTTACCCTATTTATTGTTTACTGCTTTACTTTCATGCATGTCAATTTCTTGTGTATTTGCTATGTCCCTCTGAGGACCTAGCACCTTTTTCAGATCCAGATGAACACTTGTACCCGATGGACTATGGAGTTGGAGATTTTACTGACGAGAACCTTGAGGTGGAGCCATAGGATGTTCTTTGAGAGCCATGGATGGTAGTTGCTTAGTGTCCTGGGTGTCCATATCTAGTTAGCTGGCACCAAAAATATTTTATTATTTTCTAGTTGTATTTTCTCTCAGTATTCTTTCATACTCATTTTTCATGGATAACACTCCACTAGACTTTATTTTGTAGTGGATACTGAGCCTTTATCTTTTTATTCAGTTCTTATTCTGTGATATTGTTGATGATACTAGATTATTACCTGCCTGTGATATTGTGACTTAGTTATATTTTACAACATACCACGAGTGATTAGGTCTATTAAATTGGATTTCTATACTTGTTCGTATAGCTAACATGTGTATGTATACCTGGTCCTACGTATTTTAGGACTGAGATGTGACAGTTATCTTTGTGTGAGATTGTTAGATATTTATAGATGACCTATACTGCGTTCTACCATCAAATTTGTGCATAGTCTAGGCGTACCCATGGCCATGCCCAATTATTCGGGTATGGGTCATGACACATTTTTATGGTGGCCCATGCAGGTCAGGCTTCCCAATTAGTACGATATCGTGGTAGTATTTATGTTAGTCGTACTACTATGAGCCTGCGAAAGGATATATGATATTAGGATGGGAGGGATACTCAATCACAATTAGGAATTCTAATTTGATTTGTATTTACTGACTTTTGTTCAAATTTGAATAATTTGATATCTTTTAATTGTTGTCCGTATTTGATAATATCTTATCTTGTACCATATTGATTTCTTTGCTTTTAATTTTTCTTTCAGCATGGCCCCAAGACTAGGGCCCATAGCTCAAGCGTAACAGCTTTCAAGAGGTCTGCTACTTCCCAAGCTGCTACTCGAGAGGTGGTAGATATTGTTGCTTTGCCAGTATATGAGGCTGGTCGAGCTACCTCAGAGGATATTCCTTCTCCACCATTTCAGTACCCAGCTCAGGGAGGTGTGCCTGCTAATGGGGCATAGTTATTTGAGCTGTTCCATGGACTGTTGGAGGCTCAAAGTGTTTAGGTTGCGGCTCTGCAACAGTAGGCCGAGACTATGAGGCAAGACATGAAGAGTGCTCATCTTGTTGTGTTAGCAGCAATTGAGAGGGTGTCGACTCAGCCACAGCTGGCCGCTCAGTCGAAGGTGGGGACTATCTTGGACTTTAATAAGATGGGTCCGAGAGACTTCAAGGGTATAAAGGTTATCCTATATGATGGTGAGTGACTCGAGGATATTAAGCGCATCTTTCGGGTTGCCCGTATTACGGAGGACCTAAAAATTGAGGCGGTGGGACTACAGCTCATCGATATTGCTCGCACTTGGTTCAGAAACGAGGCGAGTATTGCTGATCCTGATTAGAAGTAGGCGCAGTTCAGGGACCTATTACGAAGAAAGTTCTATCATGCCACAACTAGAGTAGTTTTGGAGAAGCAGTTCCAGACTTGGAGCAGAATGGGATATTTGTGGATGAGTACACTAAGGAGTACGATAGGCTGAGCCAATTTTCAGAGTATATAGTTAGGGATTCAGAGGATAGGGCAGGTCGCTTCAGAGAGTGCTTGATCCATGAGTTCAAGGTCCATATTTCTTCAGCCCATACTACTTTTGCTGTAATATTGGTAGAGAAATAGAGGGTCGAGGTGGATCTGGTCCTTCGACCCAAGAGGGTCCGTGATTCGGCTGGAGGTGTTGGTAGTCCAGGACAAGTAAAGCATCCCCATATTCAGCAGGGAGCTTTTTAGTATCAGCAATAAAACCACTAGCCAACTAGAGCTTTGGTTCATCAGCCACAAAGATAGATACTATGAGCAACCACTTGTGCTTACTGTAAAAAGTTTGCACATACCTGGAATATTTTTAGGAGAAGGCTGAAGGTATGTCTATTTTATAGTTCATCTGCGCACCAGATGCCAGACTGTTTCGCTGCGCCTCCTATTGGTGGAGCATAAGCTCAAAGGGGTCCAGTTAGGCCACATGTGGCACAACATCATGCCAAGCACCAGCTAATGGAGATACCCAAACAGGACAGGGATTTTACAATGTCGGTCGCGAAGACCGATGCTACGGGTCATGGGTTAGCTGGTTCTGTTCTTCTCTTTCTTCATTTTCATCTATTGATCTTCTTGATTCCCTAAGGCACTAGCCTAGGGGTAGTACGGGGGGACACCCATGGGTAGGTCCTGAGTTCGAACCCCCCTCTCCCGCCCCCTCGGACGGCTGGGTGGCTTATATAGCCACGACCCAGCTCAGAGAAAGGACACCAAAAAGATATTGATCTTCTTGATTCCTTAGTGCCTCATAGTTTGCATAAGTGATTTTCATTCTATAGTATAGTTAGTACTAAACTCTTTATAGAGACTGCAATATCATGACAGGTAGAGACTATAACCATGCATGTTGATATTCCCGAATAATTTTTTTAATAGAATTGTTTTTGCTTGATTTTAGATAGGACTTTATCAGACCATGAATAGATTGGAGTTGTGACCACAGATAGAGAAGACTAGATGATTGAGCAACACCAAATCTTGAATATTGATGTATCTTCTTCTTGATTATGTTTCTTTTATTTTGTGCTAGTTTCATTCTTTCAATTTTGAGGACGAAGTTATTTTAAGGGGGGTAGATTATAACCATTTAATTATGGGAGAAGAGTATTTTTATCATTTTACTATTGTTAAATATTATATTTATATTTATATAGTTATAATATAATTGGTATTGGTTATTGTGCAAGCTAATTAGATTGGACTAAGTGTTAGTTATGTTTAGTTAGTGCCATTTATGTTATCTCATGACTTAGTTGACTAGAATTAATTAAGTGTTAGCTAGTGTTAGTTAGTGTTGGTTAGTGTTAATCATGAATTAGTCATATAGAATTAATTAGGATACTGCATGAATAGATTATTCTCTTTGATTATTGTAGATACCTTTCATTATTTTAAATTCATTCTTTATTTTAAAATACTTCAAATGGTACTCGAAAGAAATAGGCCAATTTTGCAGCTTTTTGTTCAATTTCTCAAGAACCGCTCACCCCTTCACAGGAAATGACTTATGCTACACCAACCCAAGTAGCAGTTGGGGCACCCAAGAAGCAAGTACCGATTGGACAGCAAAAGTTAAGCGACAAACAGTAGGAAGAGGTTTAGGAATAAGTAAGAAAGCAACAAATCCTTACTCAAAGAGAGGGAGAGAGAGTTTATGATCGAAGACAGGAAAAAGTGCTATAAATTGATTCTAGATCAATTTAAGGCACATTAAGACCATTTTTATGACTAATATTAAATATTATTTATTCATTTGACCTTCCGTCCTTCATGGACTTCCGTGGTTGAATCTACCACTCTGTTGTGCTCCACTTTTGGATCGTTCAAAAAATTGATTCCTATTTGAAGAGTGCATAACCGCATGGATGATCTCACACTAATATGTCAATTTTGGAGCCAAATAAGGATTTTTTCGAGGGACAAAATAGATATGCTACTTTTTATCAGTTTTAAGCGCCCCAGCTTTCACGGTCAGCTAGCTGAATAGGCATAACAAAGCTACGTGAAAAAAGGCCAGAGATACATATTGTACCGAGCTGCGAGCTAGTAGCATACCGACTTTGGATCAAACCACTTATTTGTAAGAGCACTATATTTAGTAGAGACATATGAATCGAATATGGAAGGTAAAAAGATCGATTTAGAGGCATGTATCTGCTAGCATTATGGTTTGAAATATATTCTTTATCAATGGCCCATCCTTTCTATGAACCTTATCAGTAATCGAACTTACAGATATGAACTGAGTTCCATTTGATGAGTAAGATCGAACAAGCATGACAACTTTTAAGGATAAGAGAGGGGCAATGTGGATAACTCAACTCATTAACCAACCCTAACCTTAGACTAATAGTGGTTGGCCTATATTAAGGGAGGATTAGCCTCCATCATGACACTTCATTAGCCTCCATCCTTTCTAAATTAGTTCTTCCCAAAATCCAACTCTATTTTCCTACCAAACCATAATTAAATCCACTCATTCTCGACCATTCCAATCACAATGAAGATCTAGAATCTTGGGAGAGCAAGGAGCTCAAGATTTATATCCAAGGGATGGTGAACAGTAGCTTCCATTTCTTTTTCCATCAACAGAAAAGGATTTTATTCTTATATATAATATTTTACTCTGAAACTTTGTTCATGGTAAGTTTACATAATGATTTAAAGACTCACAATATTTTAATAAAAATGAGTTATATATTTTGAGATATGAATCTTACTATTTGATAAAATTCTATGGCAAATTGAATAGTATTTTTTAATTGAAAAGTCGTAACTACTAGTAAATAAATTCTATTAATGCTCTATTTTCTAGCCCTAGATGTTAGGATTCAACCAAAATTAGTAGGGGTGAAAAACTTCTCGGATCTATGAGTTATTCAAAATGTACATATGGGTTACGTTGAAATTATAATTTACTATTCGAGTTTTCTTGGCAATAAAAATAGTTTCTAAAATCTTTAAAAATAATTTTAAGGAACTAAACATATAGTGTTATCAGTAAATTTGAGAGAAAAATAAAACTTTTAGCTTCACCAAACCCTAAGTTTGTCTAAAAAAATAAGCTATTGTAAATGACAAAATAAAAAGGCATGGAAAGAAAATTAGGTTTAAAAATAAAATAAACGATGTATATGTATATACGGAGAGAGGGAAGTGTCCAATCCAGGTCAAAGAGGTAGTTTGATTGGGGGATGGGTCCCAGGTTGGTGGGTGGTAGTTGGGTTAGGATTGAATTTTGGTTTTGTTTTCTTATTCTTTAATTAATTCTAAAACTATTAATTAAATGTTTTAGGCTTAAATAAAAAATAGTAAATAAATTCAGAAAAATAGGAGACAATAGGAGAAAAATATAGTAAGAAATAATAACACTACTATAAAATTTTGGGAGTAAAATAATTTTATATGGTCCTATTAAAAATTATATATGATATTATTTAATTATAAAATAGTTTTTCTAAAAATAAATTCTAATAAATTTTAGAAAAAATTTAAATTCAAAAATATTATTCTAAGCTATTTTTTGATACTTGGGAATCATTTCTAACTCATTGGGTCATAAGTTGTCGTAACACAGCCTTATTGACAGGTTATGAGAAACATACTTCGTATACCTGATATTTCTAAATAATTTTTAATTTTTTTATAAAATCACACAAATTCTAAAATATTATAAAATAATATTGTAATCTTTTTGGGATTTATTTCACCATTATAGTCCCACAGTTCATCTATTTCAGTTATAAGCTCAGAGTGACTTTACGGTAATCCAAATTACTAAAAGACCCTTTTTTCTTATTTCATGAGAAATTTGTAAAAGGTTTTCTATTCAAATAAGAATGAATTTTTCTCCAATTCTCCTATTTAATTTCTAGGGTAGAGGATGCAATATCTTCACTATCAATCACTAAATATGTCGTTTGTGTCACATCCCAGATCCAAAATACTGGAGAGAGCGAAAGAATGAATCAGCCAACCGTACCTTACGGAATACCGAAGTAACCCGTAATGTATTATGGTTGTCTAGAGACAAGGGGGTGCATACTACAATCAAGTCTCCTAGGGTCTAGAATATCTATATCTTAATCATTCAATCAAGTAGCAATAACATAGAATATTTCAGAGTAGTAAGGCATCCCAAAAGCCGCACCAGAATGGTCTAGAGATCTAGCAATACAAGTTGATATGCCAGATACACAATCAAAAGTATATATGACAGCAAGTCAGCTGTAGCCTAAATATAATACAGTCATGTATAAAACTAGTGTCCATATTTATCGCCTAACAGGTATCGGTTGGCTAAATGCCCAAAAGAATATTTTTTACGAAAGACGAGCAGTGAAACAAGAAACTCACTCGTGACCCTCAGCAATCATCCTTCTAGTGCGTACCATCAGTGAGGGTAAACAAAGCTTTATCCTCTGGTGCTGGCTCTAAACCTGGCTATGCAAAACCAGTGGGGTCAGACACCAAATAGCATGTACCATAAAGGAAGAACAAAATAAAGAAACAAAACCAGATCTATAACATAAGATGCATGAGCCAACAATCAATGACATATATCCCATCCATGACATGATACGATACCCCTACACCAAACAAGGACAATAAGTGCCCTATAGTATCAAGATAGAATACGTCCCTTGGTTATAGTCAAGCTAAAATATTCTGTATCGTAGTTTCAGTTCATAGCCTATCGTAACACAACAACATAACCTAACAACCAAATAAGAACATAAGTTGAACTATCATGCCACAATAGTCTATGTCCCTAATTCTTCTCAATAGAATGCACAATACACAAGATGAGATATAATAAGAAAATAATAATATAGCTTCAGTCCATGGAGTATCATAACACAATGCCGCAATCCAACAACCAAACAAGGACATGTGTTGAACCATCATGCCATGATAGCCACTTTTCTGGCTATGCACCTATATAAAGCAGATTAGATAGTCAATAATGTATTACGGCTTGTTATATGATCTATGGGTTATCCTAGTAATGTAATATATAAGTATCTTCAGATTATATCATAATCGAGCAGGGCTGGCTGAACCAATGATATATAAGCAAGAATGTATGTAAATGATGCAGCAGTCCCTTGCAAAGGCACTAAGCTTAATTAATAATCAGTAACAGTTTTAGGCTTTCTATATGAAAGAAACTGGCTCGGTCTTATAATTAAATCAGATACTACACTCCACTAGTGCGGATGATATACAGTATCCGTGGTGTCCAGCATTTACTCTCAGCTAATTTAGGGTAGTTTGACAGGCACGATCTCGAGATACCGTTCTCTTCCAATGCTCTACCAATTATGTTGCCTGATTAACCTTAGGTTAATTAGAATCTTATGCCATGGTCACATGAATATTCTTTCTTAGATGTCGTACCTTAAGAACGATCACTCTTGATATGAATACATATTATCACTCAAAAGTTAAATTTGGATTCACCCAAGTGTGGTGCAACAATCAATACTATCTAGCCATGGCTAAAGTAATTATCCAACTACTAGATCCGTGCATAGAAATAATTACATATATCACATAGTAAGAGTATGTGGCATGATGACTCACTATATATCAAGTAGCACTCTTGGTGCGATCAAGGGTATCAGCACGAATACAATAGTCAGGGCGAGAACAAGTTCTAGAATGAAGATCATGGACAAGTTATCAGGTAGCAAGTTATTCAGGACAGGATAATCTATTACTGGTCACATCAATTTGTTACTTTATTATATCGATGAATGCGAATAAGAGTAGTACGAGAATCCTTCAAGATCAGATCCAGAATCCTTAAACCAAACAAGGACCGGGTTGCAGAACATCACCCGAGTTGAACTACGCCTCTTATTATATCCAATGTATAATAATATGATTAAGGAAAAGTAATCTAATTAACAAGTAAAATAACATATGCATACAAGACTAATTCTATAGTGCTTAACGGGTGCAAGAAATAGTAGTCGCACAAAGCAAGTTGGCACACTAAACGAGTTAGCACAAAAATGAACGAAACTGGACAGTGGCGCACAAACAAAGTTGGCACAGAAACTCCCAGAAACAAGGTTGACGCACAAATGCAAGAAAGTACGCAAGCTACAAAAGTCGACGCACTTTGTCAAGTTAACCAACATGGCTCACTTTGACAAAAGTGTGCAAGCTTTAATAAGTCGTGCACTAACAGAAAGTGCATGAGCTGGCTAGCTAAAATATAAATTACACAAACCAAGGTCAAGGCTCGACAATCAAGAAACTCGTCATTAGAGAAGCTCTCAAATAAATAACACAGGAATCGAGAAACCAAAGCTTCGTCCCTATGGAAACGAAGAGGGAAAATATGCGCGAGCTACCAAACATAAGAAAAGTGTGCCGCTGACGAAATATAAGAAAAGTGTGCCAGATTGCCAAACATAAAAAAATGTACGGGCTGACTGCGGTACACTTTCCCTTGGTTTTCCTAGGAGAACTTTGATGATATACGCACCAAAGTGCACCGACTGGGTTTTCTTCCAAAAGTGTGCCATTGACTCAAGGAGTGTGACTGGCGCACTTTTACTAGGAGACAAAGTACAATATGATTAGTACGCACAAATTATTGGGACAGCATACCAATGCGCCCAAAGTGAAATATACGTATTTTTATACAAAAAAAGCGGTTCTCTTGTATATTTTTCACAGAGAACTATTCTTCTTCTCCAGTTAGCCATTTTTGTATACGTATTGTATCAAGTTACAGCACTGAACTTCACTGGACTCGAAATCAAGTACGACAAATTTTTTTATATAAAATATGATGCTCTACACTATGAGCTAATTAGTTTTATAAAATACAAAGTATTGGGGGATCTATCCACAGGAAAGCAAAAGTGAACCCATAGACCCAAACTCTGGCCCATGCAATTTCAACCAAGAAAATCAAGAATAACAAATATTAAAAATGAATTGGTGCTTGGTCCCAACATCATGAGCTAGAAATAAACATATATTATTAAGAATTAAAGCATGCATAACTCCATGGTTCTTCTATTGTGCAAGATGTACTTGCCTACAAAGGAAAAAAAATCTAAGAGAGAGAAATGGAAAGGAAACAATAAGAAGAGAGAGAGAGAGAGAGAGAGAGAGAGAGAGAGAGAGAGAGAGGTTTATGTTTGAGATGTGGACCGTTGGATTACACAAACTCATCCAAGCCACACATTCCATCATTCCAACCAACCCACTCTTCTCCTCAACTCACGAAGCCGGTCTCAAACAAAGGCCGGGCAATAATAACAACATACTCCAAAGGCAATATATACCGGAAAGGGGGCTGACATCTCTATCCACCTTAAAAAATTATGTCCTCAAAATTTAAACTCAAGGCTAGCTAGAGATATCAAGACAAGCTACAAACTAACTACAAGCAATCTATACATATAAATCAGCTATTATAACAACTCATACAATGAAGCGAAGCAACATCATTTCATATAAGTGTTTGTTGATAATGGAATAAAAGATGCAAGGCATACGAAGGGAATATTCCTTATGAGTCAAATAGATATGGGTACCGAGATCGAATATTGTCCTCGCACTCCCACGTCAACTCCCCTAGGGAGTGATGGCCCCAAGCAACACAAAAAAGATGTACAGTCTGGTTCTTGAGTACCTTCTCTATCTGATCCAAAATGGACACAAGTTGTTCCTCGTAAGTAAAGTCGATACCAACGACCAACTCAAAGTGATCGAGTACATGACTTGGATCCTGGACATACCTACACAACTGAGACAAATTAAATACATTATGCACTTCACGAAGCAAAGGCAGAAGGCCAAGATGATAAGCAACATCCCCTACCCTCTCAAGAATGTCAAACGGTCCTATGTATTGCTGACTAAGCCTCCCGTGAATCCTGAATCTAATGATTCAATGGGTAGGCAAAATTTATAAAAATATGTGGTCGCCGACAGAAAACTCTAATGGCCTACGATACTGATCTGCCCAATAACGATGACGATCTTATGTAACCCGAAGCTGCTGCCTGATCTGTTTAACTACTTTAATTATTTGAGTGATCATTTTGGGCTCCAACATCTTTCGTTCACCAATGTTATCCCATACCAAGGGTGACCTGCACTTCCTTAAGTATAATACCTCGAAAGGAGCCACCTGTATGCTGGCTTGATAATTGTTGTTATACTATAATTCTACTAAGTGAAGGTGATCTTCTCAGGACCCACTAAAGTCTACGGTATAAGATCGCAATATAACTTCCAATGTCCGGATCGTTCTCTCTGATTTACCATCTGTCTCAACTTGGTACCTAAAAGCTCGTTCAAGCTTTTCCAAAAATGAGATGTAAAATGAGTATCAGTATCTGATACTATACTCGTTGGGTCTCCGTGCTGCCTTACTATCTATCGCAAATAAATCTCTACTAACTGCTCTGTGGACTACCTTATTTGGAAGGAAAGAAAATGTGCCACTTTCGTGAGTTGATCTATTATCACCCAAACTGTATTACGTTTAGTAGGGGGATCTAGATAAACCGGTCATAATATCTATTATAATGTATTCCTACTTCCACTCTGGAATAGGTAGGGGTTGTAACAATCTTGCTGGCCTCTGTTGTTCTGCCTTCACTTACTGACATACGATACATTATGAAATGAACTGAGCTCTCTTTTTTTTTATTTTGTTCTACCAGAAATATTGCTTGATATTATGGTACATCTTCATACCTTCGGATGAATAGAATACTAGAAACTATGTGCCTCGGTCATTACTTATTGTCGAATATCTCCACTTGGCATACAAAGAAGGTTTTGAAATATAAGTGTTACGTCTTCGTGAATCTTTAATTTCTTCCTACAACCTGACTCAATTCTGCCCTAAGCTTCTGAATCTGAGAATCTTCTACTTGAGCTGACTTGATCCTCTCCACCAAAGTTGACTGTATCTCAAGACTGACTAACACTCCCATCTCTTGATGTAACACTACCTCGATGCCTATCTCTTGAAGATCCTCTAGAATATGCCTCTGAGTTGTCAAGATGAATGTGCTACCTCTCCTACTTAGAGCATCTATCACTATATTCGTCTTGTCTGGATGGTACTGAAGTACCATATTATAGTCACCAAATAATTTTAGCTACCTCCTCTATCTCATGTTCAGGTCCTTATGGGTGATTATGTAATTGAAACTCTTATGATCTGTAAATATCTCCACCCGATCTCTATATAGGTAATATCTCCATAACTTTAGGGCAAACATTACTCCTACTAATTCCAAATTATGTGTTGGATAATTCTTCTCATGATCTCGAAGCTGCCAAGATGCACAAGCTATAACCTTCCCATGTTGTATCAATACACTTCCAAGTCATTTTCCAGATTCGTCATAATAAACTGTGAATCCTCCTGACCCTACTGGAAGTCTAAGGATCGGTGCTGATATCAGTTCCCCTTTCAACTTCTCAAATGCTGCTTGGCACTCTGTTGTCCAAATAAACTATACCTTCTTGTAGGTTGGACGAGTTATTGGTACTGAAATTCATGCAAAGTCTGCCACGAACCTCCGATAATATCTCGCTAATTTCAAGAAACTTCGCACATCTGCTACTTTCATTGGGACTAGCCAATTCTCTACTGCTTCAACCTTCTTGGAGTCCACTGATACTCTTGCTCCTTAGATGATATGTTCTAGGAATGACACATGATCTAACCAGAAACACACTTACTAAGTTTAGCATATAGTTGATGCTCCCTCAGAACTTGTAACACTTTTTGGAGTTGTTCTTCATGCTCTTCTTCACAGTTACAGTAGACAAGAATGTCATCTATGAATACCACTATAAATTGATCTAGGTATGGCATAAAGATATGATTAATCAAATTTATTAATATTGCTGGTGCATTAGTCAATTCGAATGGCATAACTAAGAATTTTTAATGCCCATATCAAGATCGAAATGTTGTCCTCGATATATCTTGCTCCCGGACTCACACTTGATAATATCCTGATTGAAGATCTATTTTGGAACGATCCTCTCAAGAATACCGAAGGGTCCAATGTACCGTGGACTAAGCTTTTTGCCTCCACCAAACCGAATTATGCCCTTGTCGGAGAAATCCTCAAGAATACCATATCGTCCACATAGAAAAAAATATAGCCTTAATACTCTATCAAAACAAGTAATCACCAGCAATGCAAATAACCTATACCTCAAACTCTAATGGTCTCTGGTGGCTATCGGCCCAATGTCGATGTCTGTCCTGCGCTATCCGAAGTCTATCCTTAATAAGTTTTACCTTCTCATCTGCATCCACGACCATCTTCGGTCCCAATAAGGCTCTCTCACCAATATCATCCCAAGATAATGTAGTATGGTATCTCCATCTATATAATGCCTCAAATGGTGATATCTTGACGCTGGCCTGGTAGCTGTTGTTATATACAAACTCTACCAAGTAAAGGTGATCCTCCCAAGTGACCCCAAAGTCCAATACATAAGTGCGTAGCATATCCTCGAGAGTCTGGATAGTTCTCTTTGACTACTCGTCTGTTTGAGGGTGATATGTGGTACTGAACTTGAGCTGGGTGTCCAAAGTAGTCTGCAAACTCCTCCAGAAGTAGGATATTAAGCAAATATCTCGATCTGAGACTATGCTCACAGGAACTCCATGCAATCTGACTAGCATATACATCTCCGCGAGCTTCTCCTAAGACGTACCCACTTTAAATGACAAAAAGTGGGCCGATTTGGTAAACTTGTCTATGATGATCAAAATTGCATCTTTTTCTCCTGGAGAACACGGAAGCCCCGAAAAAAATCCCATCGCTACATGCTCCCATTTTCACTCTGGAATGGGTAAAGGCTATCATGCCCCAAACTCCCGCGATCCCGATAGCCCCCGCAGGACGTGAATCACCGCCCCGATGCTCCTGCGAAACTGACATTCCCTTCGGGACATGATATCGTGCGAGCCTGGGGTTGAGCTCGCACAAGGCAACATCATTAAAGTTGTGGCTATCATTGAACCGATCGAGTACGTAGTGGAGGGACATTATTACAAACAAAAATCCATCTGAGTATTCGAGGCAAAGCTCAAGGCATGAGATTCTCTGAATACAATGGCATCGTTCCATACATTATATCCCTCTATACAAAAGTAGCTTAAAACAATCTTGATACAGCTCAAGGCATCGACACCAAATTTCTGGGTCCTGGGGATGAGGAACGGCTATCGCTTCCTCGGACGATCCATCATCTGCGAACAAGAAAACTGTTGGTGATTCAGCACTTTGGAGAAAGTACTGGGAGTATAAAATCAACAAACATAAACAACATTCACTAAAACTAAAACTAAGTAAACATGTTATACAATATTACATTACTACTGATCTTTTTAGTTTTACCTATGTTCATTATATGCAGTACGGGAACGAAGTCATATTACTTCTTTTTGAAACATCGTTGAAATCAGAATTCAGTTCAATACAACCAAGCATACAAGGCAAACAGTACAAGCATGATGTACCAATCAGGGTCTGTGCAGCATGTCTTATGAGCTATACTCAAAGACTCTAGGGACAAAGCAGCATCTAGTGGACTATCATTCTTTATACTACAAGTCGATCAACATATTCAAGCAAGCATGTAAGTCTATGTGCGATGTGTAAACCTTCTCACCCAAAAAATAGGTACCTTATGTGTATTTTGTATTTCTTGTATTTATTTTAGATTATTTTCAAAACAATTAAAATACAATAATTTTATTAGGACACTCCACCGTGGTTTGGACATTAATAATATAGGATGGCCCCAAAAATCTATATCTTCCTTCATAGGAAGTAGCCTACAAAGGAGACACTACCTGTAGGACCTTTTCGTGGCACAGAAATTTGATCCCTTGGTGTTAGTATGACATTAGTGTAACGACCATAGATTAATTATTAAATATTTAGATAATCTATATATAATTTAATTGTGGATATTTTTTAATTTCAATTTTTTTATAATTAGTAACCCATAATTCTCCGTGCCAAGTTAGGCAATTTTTTTTTTTATAGATTTGCATATTATTTACTATTAACCTATTTTGTGGATAACCATTTAATTAATTACTTAGTTAATTAGATAATATAATTATTTGATTTGTTATAACTAGATAAATAATTAATTATTAATTATAAAATATTATATAAAATTATTTTTAGTATGATATTTTATTAGAGCCCCCCAAAGTAAATTTCTAGAATTTATTTTATGTGCAAATATTATTTTTAGATTTTTATAGCCTCATTTATATATGTGAATATAAATAAATAAAGGTGTAGTTATTATTAATAATAATAATAAGAGTAATAGTAATAATAATAATAATAATAGTAATAATAATAATAATAATATAAAACTATTCCTAGTAATAATGAAAGAAAAGAAAAACAAAATAACAAAATAAAATACTAATACTAATAACTACTTAAACCTAAACTACTAACAAACCTAAAATACTAATACCTAAAACTAACCCAAAACCCCTTAAACCACAGCACCCCCCCATAACCCCGCCGACTCATCTCTCTTTCTCTTTCTCTTTCTCTCTCTCTCTCTCTCTCTCTCTCTATATATATATATATATATATATATATATATATAAACCATACCTAATCCCTAGCCCTAGCCCCGACGACGGACCGCCCCAGCCCGGGCGCCGACCGTCGTCCGTTTTCGCGCACGTGTACAGCGCAGCCCCGAGACCCCTATTCACTGTATCATATCTCCTTCAATTTTAATTAATTTAGCGTACGGTTTATTCGTGTATGCTCACAACGTAACCCTCTAGGATTTTTATTCAAGCGGGATGAGTTTTCGTGTCCCGGATTGGCCAAAAAATTGACCAAAAAATGACCGAAAAACTGACCAAAACAGTTCAGAATTTCGAATCCAAAACCCCATGTTCACACCCAATTTGCCATCAACCTGTTTATTATTTTCAAAAAACTAATTAAAGGGTTTTTCTTCTCCATATAATCAAGAATTTTTTTGTTCTTTTAGTTTTGTTAATTTGTTCTATGTGTAAAATTATTCAACCTCCAAATTAATAAAAACTTATTTTTAAAATTTAAAAAATTATGATACGGAGCATGTTCCGTCAAACGGGACCACCTCGTCGCGTACCAATTGCACCGAAAGTCGCGTATGGTATATCCTGACGTGTGGGCTTTCGAGGAAACTGATTTGGACGTGTGTGCGGATCGAAATTAACCCGTATCCGTAAAAAGTTCCTATATCGTAACTTTTGCAAAATACCACTCTATTTAGTGTACGCTCGTCAGAATGCGACAAAACTTGTGCCATTGGATTCATGGTATCACGCTGGTCCTGTGATCCAAGTTTTATGCGATTATGAGATAGTTGACCAAGCCACCGATTTGTGGACCTTACGGTTGACTTTTAGGGCAAATTTGTGTTCGGCTCACCGTAATCCAAAATTGGACATACCGTTGAGTTTGTATCGACATTTAGAATTTATTTGACCTATAATTTGTCCCATTTAGAGATATTTACCTCTAGTACGCTTTTCGGTACAGAGTGGCCCACATGTTTCTGATCCATTGTGCCTGACTTCTGGACGCTTATACTTTGTAGCTTTCTTGCTAGACAATATACTATGCCAAATTGCTTACAGTACTTTGCATGCTTATTATATTTTTATATACTTATTGCATGTGTATTTTCTTTTAGTCATAATTATATATTATATATATATTGACACACACTTGCCATATAGTACCATGGGAGGGGAGGACAATCAATAGGCGTATGGGCTATAACCACTCTGGTAAACCGTAGTAACTAGCACACACTACGGTAGTTGTGTCGCACTGGTTACTACCCTTGAGGTATATTAACTTTGGAGTCGCGCTGGTCGCTACCCTCGAGGTATGTCGATTTCTGATGTTCTAGACGTGTGTGTGAGTGGTGAGATTAGATAGAGTAGCCTACCTATGCCCATACGTCAAAAAGTTGTCCTCATTATGCATATTCATATAGATTGTCTTGTACATCATACTTATATATTTTTTGTATATTATGCAAGTTTTACTGTATTCAATTGTCATACTTTTATGTATCTTGTTACGTCCCTCTGAGGATTTGGTCCCTTTCCAGGTGTAGACGATCTTGATTATCGCAGGAGCACGGATCATGACTTGCTACTTATCTCGTTCGAGAAGGTCTTCTTTTCGAGTCTCATTGTTCATTAGATGTTCTTATGTGATTTCTCTTATATTCTAGTTTGGCAGTGGATTTGTTTCCATCCGACTATTATTCTTTGATACTTCATATTAAGATTCAGTTATATAGTAGATTGGTTATTTACTTATTTAGTTATTATGTGGATGAGATTTAGTTATGCCCTTTGACTCATGATAATATATATACCATATGTGAGTTATTATTTATATTACAGCGTACGTGTGTATCATGGTATCCATATATTGGAGTTGTCATATACATACGGCTAGCATGCTTGCGTATTCCTAGTCCTACGTATTTTAGGACTGGGATATGACATATTTTTGTGGTGGCCCATGCAGGTCGAGAGTATATTATCTCGGTTATGTTACTGTACCGAGCAAGCCTGCACATAGGATTAGAGTATAGGATCTCATCTACTTATTTAATCACCTTCCTTGATTCTATTTCGTATTCTTATTTGATTGCTTGTATTGCATCTTGCTTGATCCTTTCACAATGTCAATCTTATCTTTTCTTTCGTGCTTGATAGGGGTTAGGAAGATGACTTGTACCAGGTATATCCACTCTAATATTCAATAACACTATTAGTTAAATTCTTGTAAGTTTGGTAGTATGCCTCATAACCTAGTATTACATGGCCCTTTTGACCTATTAATGAAGTATAATTGAATGACACCAACTAAAGACTTGCATAAGAAGAAAGTATTTATCCAGACTGTAGAACTTAGAGGCCCATACCCCTATTTGGTCGATCAGAGACTTATATAAGAAGTTAGTATAGCAACTGTAGAGGCACAACACCGATCTTCTTGGTGAACTTGAATTATTTTTGTACCTTCTTTCATCATAATCTAGCATACTTATATTTTCTGAACTACCTCGACTTATGCTGCTATTATAGCCTAGTTTTGCAACCTTATTCTTTTATCGAGCTTGTTCATGACATATGTATTAATCGGTGCACACACTAATACAATTGTCTATTTAGAATCAGTGTATTATGGTCTGATCAACATTGGTGCGCTTGGTTCGCTCTTTGCATGACTACCTTACGTGGATTGAGATATATAGTTGACTCAACTTGTTAGATGAATAAACTTGCCCTCTAGACAAGTCAGAGCATATCATATCAAGTACATAATTATTCTGATATAAATATGTGAATAAAAATTTACCAAAAATAAGATTTCAATCCACAAATGCCTTGACAACTCTCTTTCGAATTCTTAAAATTGCCTTGAGCCCCGTACTTGTATTCTATCACCTCCTTTTTGAATTCTTTATTATTCTTCTCCGTCTTTTCCTATTTCGGAGAGACAAACGCTCGTTCTTGGTATAAGTTTGATACACGGAGAGTACTAGATATACCCATAGGCCAATCACATTATTTGGTGACTATTTTTCGTAATTAAGGGCATATCATATGTGATATATTTGGTGTTAAAATTTTGAAGATTGAATAACATTATTAAATAATTTGAGGAATATTTTTTTAAATGTATAGTCTTATGTGATAGATGGGTAAATTCTAAGTTGGGTAGAAGTTACATTGTCAACTTGAGGTAAATTTTTTTAATATTGTGATCAAGTAAGATTTGATTGAGAGATTTAAGTCATTTTAGTTTTGAGAATTTTTAGAAGAATGATTAAGATGTTGTATTTTGATATCATGATATTGCGGACCAACTATTTATACTGAGCACATAATTTAAATTTTGAATATTGAAGGTTGAATCATTAATTGAGATTTTGAGGATAAATATATAATTTTAGACTTGAATAATTGGTGAGTTAGATTAAAAATTTTATAATTTGATGATTTAAATTAAAAGTTAAATTTGATTGTTGAATCACCTATTTGAAATATTGAGGATGGAAGTTGAATTTAAAATTTGTAGAGTACAAAATTCTTAAGTTGAAATATAGGAATAAGATTTGATTATAATTGTTTAAAATCTATAGAAGATTATGATAGTTAAAAATCGTGATATAAAATTTGATGTGGGTTATTTAAATCTTCAAGATGTCATATAGATTTGAATTAAATTTGGATGTTGATTATTTAAAAATCTAGAAAAGATTATGATAGGTTAAATTTTGATTTAAATAGTTGTTATTTTAATTTTGAAGAGATTATGATAGATTTGAATAGATTTTATCATTTAAATTTTTAAGAAGATTACGGATGACTTGCCTTAGATACGAATATGAAAGATTTAACAAATCATTCCTTATTTTTTATTTTAGGGACAAATTTTTTGTAAATTGGGTAGATTGTAAATCTCCTCACTCAAAATAGGTATATTGTGTGTATTTTATATTTATTGTATTTATTTTAGATTATTTTCAAAATAATTAAAACTGAATGATTTTATTAGGATACTCCACCGTGGTTTGGACATTAATAATATAAGATGGCCCCAAAAATCTTTATCTTCCTTCATAGGAAGTATCCTACACAGGAGATACTACCTGTATGATCTTTTTGTGGCACATAAATTTGATCCCTTGGTGTTAGTATGACATTAGTATAACGACCATAGATTAATTATTAAATATTTAGATAATCTATATATAATTTAATTTTGGATATTTTCTAATTCTAATTTTTTTACAATTAGTAACCCATAATTCCCCTTGCCAAGTTAGGCAAATTTCCTTTTTATAGATTTGCATATTATTTACTATTAACCTATTTTATGGATAATCATTTAATTAATTACTTAGTTAATTAGATAATATAATTATTTAATTTATTATAATAAGATAAATAATTAATTATTAATTATAAAATATTACATAAAATTATTTTGAGTGTGGTATTTTATTAGAGCCTTACAAAGTAAATTTATAGAATTTATTTTGTGTGCAAATATTATTTTTAAATTTTTATAGCATCATTTATATATGTGAATATAAATAAATAAATGTATAGTTATTAATGATAATAATACTAGTAATAATAATGATAATAATAGTAATAATAATAATATAAAACTATTCCTAGTAATAATAAAAGAAAAGAAAAAGAAAAAGAAAAAGAAAAGGAAAATAAAAACAAAAACAAAAAAACAAAATACTAATACTAATAACTACTTAAACCTAAACAACTAACAAACCTAAAATACTAATCCCTAAAACTAACCCAAAACCCCTTAAACCACAACACCCTCCCTTAACCCCGCCGACTCATCTCTCTCTCTCTCTCTCTCTCTCTCTCTCTCTCTCTCATGATATATATATATATATATATATATATATATATATATATATATATATATATATATATATATATATATATAAACCATACCTAAACCCTAACCCTAGCCCCGACGACGGACCACCCCGGCCAGGCGTCGCCGCCCCCTCGCCGAACGCCACAGCCGCGCGTCGCCGCAGCCCGGGCGCCGACCGCCGCTGTCCGTTTTCGCGTGCGGTATCATATCTCTCAATTTTGATTATTTTTGTGCACGGTTTATTCGTGTACATTCACAACGTAACCCTCTAGGATTTTCATTCAAGCGGGACGAGTTTTTGTGTCCCGAATTGGTCAAAAATTGATTGGAAAATGACCGAAAAACTGACCAAAACAGTTCAGAATTTTAAATCCAAAACCTCATGTTCACACCCAATTTGCCATCAACCTGTTTATTATTTTCGAGAACTAATTAAAGGAATTTTCTTCTCCATATAACCTAATTTTTTTTTGTTTTTTAGTTTTTGTTAATTTATTCTATGTGTAAAATTATTCAACCTCCAAATTGACCAAAAATCTATTTTTAAAATATTATAAAATTGTGATACAGAGAGCGCCCTGCCAAATGGGACCGTCTCGTCGCGTACCAATTGTACCGAAAGGTGCGTATGGTATATCCTGACGTGTGGGCTTTCACAAAAATTGATTTGGACGTGTGTGCGCGTCGAAATCAACCCGTATCCGTAAAAAGTCTCCGTATCATGACTTTTATAAAACACCACCCCATTTGGTGTACGCTCGTTGCAATACGACAAAACTTACGCCATTGGATTCGTGGTATCACGCTGGTCCTATGACCCAAGTTTCACGTGATTCTGAGACAGTTGACTAAGCCGTCTATTTGTAGACCCCACGGTTGACTTTTAGGGCAAATTTGTGTTCGACTCACCGGAATCTAAAATTGTACATACCGTTGAGTTTGTATCGACGTTTAGAATTTGTTTGACCTATAATTTGTTCTATTTAGAGACATTTACCTTTGACATACTTTTTGGTGCAAAGTGGCCCACACGTGGACCCCGCTTTGACCCAAAATTATTATTTTGCCCCTGTGTCCAAATTGAACGAAAGGGTAGTATTTTCTGACTATCTAGCTTACTCTGGGAATGTTGGTGATGTTTATTTAGCTTCCAGGGATGTTCATTCTGATGTCATAGTTTCTGATCCATTGTGCCTGACGTCTAGACGCTTACACTTTGCAACTTTCTTGTCAGGCAAGATACCTTATTGCATGCTTATTATATTTTTATACATTAATTGCATGTGTGTTTTTTTAGTCATAATTATATATTATATATATGTTGACACACATTTGACACATAGTATCATGGGAGGGAAGGACAATCAGTAGGCGTATGGGCTATAACCACTCTGGTAAACCGTAGTAACTAGCACGCACTACGATAGTTGTGTCGCGCTGGTCGCTACCCTTAAAGGTATGTCAATTTCTGGATTCGCGTTTGTCGTTACCCACGAGGTATATTGATTTTTGATGTTCTAGACGTGTGTGTGAGTGGAGAGATTAGATAGAGTAGCCTACCCATGCCCCTACGTCAAAAAGTTATTCTCATTATGCATATTCATATAGATTATCTTGTACATCGTACTTATATATTTTCTGTCTATTATGCAAGTTTTACTGTATTCAATTAGCATGCTTCTATGTATCTTGTTCCGTCCCACCGAGGACCTGGTCCCTTTCCAGGTGTAGACGATCATGACTATTCGCAGGAGCACGGATCAGGACTTGCTACTTATCTCGTTCGAGGAGATCTTCTCTTCGAGTCTCATTGTTCATTAGATGTTCTTATGCGGTTTCTCTTATATTCTAGTTTGGTAGTGGATTTGTTTCCACCCGACTATCATTCTTTGATACTTTATATTAAGATTCAGTTATATAGTAGATTGGTTATTTATTCATTTAGTTATTCTGTGGATAAGATTTAGTTATGCCCTATGACTCGTGATAATATATATACCACATGTGCATTATTATTCATATTATAGCGTACGTGTGTATCATGGTATCCATATATTGGAGTTGCCATATACATACGGCTGGCATGCTGGCGTATTCCTAATCCTACATATTTTGGGACTGGGGCGTGACACGATGCAAGGCAATAAGCAAAGTAACATATCACGTATTATGTGGAGCTTATGTCTCACGGAACGGTTATCCCTGCAGCAGACATACAAGTTAGCAATAATTTGCATATATAAAAAAGGTTCTCTTTCCTATCCATCTCTTTATCAAACAGTTAGGTATGCAAGAAGGCTAGCCTAAAATGTGCCCTAACTACCTGAAATGCATCTATCTCTATGAACAGGCTAACTTCTCTAACTCAAACTCAAACTCTTCCCAACAGAAATATCGTCTTCCATCTAATAGCCATACCCTCAGGGCACACTATTAGTCTCACCCCATCAATAGTCTCCATCCCCCATTCTTATAGCCACGCCCCTAGATCCCGTAGAACCGGAATATCAGAGAACACTACTAGTTTTCAAACTTGTCATTTAGCCTCCATCCCCCACAAGCTCCTCGATAACAAGTATATCACAATCATAACACAACGTGATAATATAATCTTTTAATCTATCTATCTCTTATCTAATAGCTGTACCCCCTAGATCCCGTAGGATCGGAACATGAGGGCGGGCTACTAGTCTCTTCTCTAATAAGACAATCTATAAATCTTTATAACAATACAAACATACATTCAATCTAGCTTTTGCATCAAAGACAAGCAATTATATACACGATGACAACCAATCATATAAACGATCTTTAGTTTAAGCAAGCATGGCATGGGTCATCTATCTCTTCTAGTTTAGCATATAGTTCTACTCTTTCTTTAGTATGACATTGTTCATTCGATAACGGTATCAGTGTAACTAGAATACAACATTCATTTCTATACTTAGCATGGCAATGGTTCTATTTCTTTTTAGGCAAGCAGGTTCTCGTTTTAGTATTCTCAATACGAATATTATCTTATTAAGTAAACAAGCATTTCAAAAATTAGATTCATTATTAAGGCGTGCAAGAATTAGAGAATAAAGTTATGTCCACTCACCTAAATCAATCGTCTTGTGTTTCGATCAAGAAACTTTCCGAGAAGGCTTATGCTCGAACCACCAAAGTGATAACTTTTGTAAATAGTGCCAACGCGGAGCGGGACACTATATACTTACCCACCAAGAAAAAACATTTATCCTCAAAACTTCAAGAAGAAATTTTTGTTATCCCGAGCAGCGATAGTCCTCATCTCTCACCATCCTCAATCGAAAACACTAGCAATCAACAAGCACAATATCATAACTCTTAAGCAATAAATAAAATCTAAAAAACTTTTGCACGCATCTTTGAGAATATCTATGGACTTATTATTTGGAACACTCAACTCAGCAACGATATCAGTGTAAAAGGAACATCATCTAAGAACATCAACGAAATGGGTGTAAGCTAAAGAATCGAGTTGCTCTGATACCACTCTATCACGCCACGAACTCCCACGGTCCTGATCGTCCCCACAGGGCATAAATCATCGCACCAGCGCTCCCGCGAGATGGTTGTTCCCCTCAGGATGTGATGCCGTACAAGCCTGGGGTTGTGCCCGTACAAGGCAACATCGTTAAATTTTTGGCTATCATTGAATCGATCGAGTACGCATCGGAGGGACAGTGTTACAAATAATAATCCATCTAAGTATACGAGGCTAAGCTCAAGGCACAAGGTTCTCTGAATACAATGGCATCGTTCCATATATTATGTCCCTTTATACAAAAGCATCTCAAAACAATCTCGATACAGCTCAAGGCAACGACACCAGATTTTTAGGTCATGGCGATGAGGCATGGCTACCGCTTCCTCAAACGATCCAGTACCTGCGAACAAGCAAACTGTTGGGGGTCAGCACTTTGGAGAAAGTACTGGTGAGTATAAATTCAACGAACATAAGCAATATTCAATAAAACCAACACCAAGTAATTATGTTATAAAATATTATATTACTAGTGATCTTTTTAGTTTTACCTAGGTTTGTTACATGCAGTACGGGAACTGAGTCATATTACTTCTTTTTTAAACACCTTTGACATAAGAATTCAGTTAAGTACAACCAAGCATACAAGGCAGACAGTTCAAGCATGATGTACTAATCAGGGTGTTTGTAGTGTGTCTTGTGAGCTATACTCAAAGACTCTAGGGATACAGCAGCATCTAGTGGACTATCATTCTTTATACTACAAGGCGAGCAACATATTCAAGCAAGCATGCAAGTCTATTTGCGATGCAAGACAATAAGCAAAATAATATATCACGTATTCTGTGGAGCTTATTCCTCGCCGAATGGTTATCCCTGTAGCAGACATACAAGTTAGCAATAATTTGCTTATATAAACAAGGTTCTCATTCTTGTCCGTCTCTATATCAAATATTTAGGTATGCAAGAAGGATAGCCTAACATGCATCCTAACTACCTGAAATGCAGCTATCTCCATGAACAAGGTAACTACTCTAAGTCAAACTCAAACTCTTCCCAACAGAAGCACCACCTCCCATCTAATAGCCATACCCTCAGGGCACACTATTAGTCTCACCCCATCAATACTCTCCATCCACCATTCTAATAGTCACATCCCCTAGATCGCGTAGGACCGAAACATCAAGGCGCACTATTAGTCTCCAAACTTGTCATTTAGCCTCTATCCCCAACAAGCTCCTCGAAAACAAGCATAACATAATGTGATAATACAAGCTTCTAATCCAACTATCTCTTATCTAATAGTCGCACCCCTTTAGATCCTATATGACCAGAACAATAGGGCGGGCTACTAGTCTCTTCTCTAATAAGATAAGCCATAACTCTTTGTAATAATACAAGCATACATTCAATCTAGCTTTTAATCAAAGACAAGCTATTATATACACGACGATAAGTAAACATATGAACGATCTTTAGTTTAAGCAAGCATGGCACGGTCCTCTATCTCTTCTAGTTAAGCTTGCAGTTCTACTCTTTCCTTAGCATGACAAGGTTCGTTCGATACCGGTATCAGTGTAACTAGCATGCAACATTCATTTCTATACTTAACTAGCATGGTAATAGTTCTATCTCTTTTTAAGCAGGTTCTCGTTCTACCATTCTCAATGCGAACATTATCTTATTAAGCAAACAAGCATTTCAAAAATTCAGATTCATTATTTAAGTAAACAAGCATTTCAAAAATTCAGATTCATTATTAAGGCATGCAAGAATCAGAGAATAAAGTTTTGCCCATTCACCTAGATCAGTCGTCTTGTGTTTCGATTAGAAAACTTTTTGAGAAGGCTTTCGCTCGAACAAACCAAGCGATATCTCTTGTATATAGTGCCAATGCAGAGCAGGACACTACAAAGGCTGAAGTAGCCCACTTGGCCTCTGTCTTTCCGTCTTTACCTGCTGACATACTAAACATCTGGATACAAATTTCGCCACCTCCCGCTTAATATCATACCACCAAATATGCTCTCTTATGTCTCTATACATCTTCTTGGCACCTAGATACATAGAGTAGAGATATCGATGCACCTCTTGAAGAATCTTCTTGTGCAACCCTACACTAAGTACACATAATCTGTTACAATACCGCAATGATCCATCCTCTATAATACTGAAGTCCTCTGCCAATCCCATCCAGACTTGTGCTCTGATGCTCCTTAGAGACTTATCCTCGAACTGTGCAGCTCTGATCCTATCCTATCCTCGAACTGTGCAGCTCTGATCCTATCCATCAACTCTGACTTACAGAGCTGATGACTAGACTAACCAGAAAGGACATAAAATTCGTCTGGACTGAGGATTTTCAGTCAGCATTTGAGGAGCTGAAGAGGAGGTTGACTACAGCTCCAATCTTGACATTGCCATCAGGAGCAGGAGGATTTTCCATTTATAGTGATGCATCGAGAAAGAATTTGGATTGTGTTTTGCAGCAGCACGGGAAGATAATTGCCTATGCTTCCAGGCAATTACGCCCACATGAGAAGAACTACCCTACCCATGACTTGGAGTTAGCAGCAGTTATCTTTCCTCTCAAATTATGGAAACACTACTTGTATGGAGAGAGAGTGAAGATCTTCACAGACCACAAGAGTTTGAAGTATGTGTTTACCCAAAAAGAGCTCAATATGAGGCAACGGCGATGGTTGGAACTGATGAAAGACTTTAATATTTTCTTGCAGTACCATCCAGGAAAGGCCAACATAGTCATGAATGCTTTGAGCAGGTATCCCGTAGCTATGTGCTTGACAAGAGACCAATATTTATCGGCCGATCTTGATAGTTTGGGCATTGAGGTACTAGTTCCTGTAGTCACAGCATAGATATGGGGACTTTAAGTACAGTCAGAGCTGATAGACCGGGTCAGAGCCGAACAGTATGAGGACGAGTCTCTGAGGAGCATTAGAGCACGGGTTCATATGGGGCTGGCAGAGGACTTTATCGTCGCAGAAGATGGATCATTGCAGCACGGTACCAGATTATGTGTATCGAAAGGAGCATTGCACGAAAAGATTTTGTAGGAGGTGCATCGTTCTCAGTACTCCATGTATCCAGGTGCCAAGAAGATATATAGAGACATGAGGGAGCATGTATGGTGGTTTGGCATAAAACGGGAGGTAGTTAGCTTCGTATCTAGATGCTTAGTTTGCTAGCAGGTAAAGACGAAGAGACAGAGGCCAGGTGGATTGCTTCAGCCTTTACCCTTTTCAGAATAAAAATGGGAGCATGTTGTAGAAGCATAAAAAATATGCTGCAGAGTTATACGCAGTATTTCAATGCTGTGTGACGTAAGACGTGACTTCAGAACCATCGGCGTACAACAGAGCTTCATCGCTAAAATAACGTAAAATATAAGCTCCAGGACAACCCCGCGTAATACAGTATTTACAAGCTGCTCCGGCGTAAAAAGGTTGTTACATCGCATTTATGGCGTAAAACTCATCCGCTTTTAATGCAGCATGGAAGTGTACGAGGAACGCTTTGTATTCCTCGAATGAACCTGTCAGATCATGCAGTGAACCTGAATCCTAACAAAGAGTACTATACAACTATCCAGACGACGGCTGTAATGATGGTGCGGCACAGAGACCCAAACCTTCGTTTAGTGACATTTCCTTGGTATAAACTACTTTTACGCATACAAGAGAATACGCTCCCTAGTTTTACACAGGCATATGTGAGCTTTTACGCTGAGCAGAAGATAAAACGAACTGCCACGTCAAAAGCTGCTCTTCGTACAGAGCTCGAGGCACGTCTCTGCAGTTAATGCGCAGGATAGGGGCAGATCTCTGCATTTAATGCACGAGATTTGGTTCTATTTTCAAAGACTGGGTGAACCATAATTACGGCTAATACGTCCACATCATCACCTTTGCACATTACGCCATCAGGCTATTTTTAGCTATAGGAGCACGCTGTACGCTATCTCTTTGAAATATACCGATCTGGCCATTTTTAACTATAGGAGTACGTCGTATGCTATCTCCTCGGAATACGCCAACTCAGGTTATATTTGCATTTTGTGCATGATAAGGCTATTTGGTCCAGAATACGCTCAAGACCTCAGTCAAGGAAGGAGGATCAGCTATCTTTTACGCTAACTACCTATCCATGTAGCATCAGGCTTCTACACCTACAAGGCTTCTACGCCTACTGGGCTTCTATGCCTACCTGGCCTCTACGCCAGTTTGACAACTACTCGGCTTCTACGCTAGTTTGACAACTATTTGGCTTCTACGCCATGGTGATAGTTATTGGCTTCTACGCCAACCTTTTCTACGTGAGGGGCAGTTACCTACGTGGCTCGTATGTCATGATCTTCACAGCAGTTATACGCATTATCTCTTAATGGGAGATGCGTCACACGCTTATTCAGAAGATCATTTATACGTGGATGGCAGTTATTATAACCATCGCGTAAAAAGTGCCACACTCTCCACTGTCCGGCTTCTACATCGCTTGGACGGTTACTGTCACTAAAATCCTATAAATAGAGACCTCTATGGATAGAGATCCAGGGTCAAAAACTTGGAGAATAGAAGTCAGAAAGGTCGAAAAAGAAGTCAAAAAAATCAAAGAACAGAGAGAGAAGAGCTCAGACAGAGAGTAGTGATCGACGATTTTGGCATCGAGCATCCACTCCCCTTTGCAATCTTTGAAGCTTCTCCGTCTTCTACAGCACTTCTTCATCATCGTATGGTCTAAGGGACAAAGTGATCGACCGCAGATCAGACTCCTATAGCAATATTTACCCAGATTAAAATTTGTACTTGACATCTTCGTATAAGATTAATTGTACTTCTTGTTTGTAAACCAAAGAGAGGGTTTCGTATAAACCTTATTTTATTTCTTTCCTTTATTATCAAACACAAGATGGCAACTCTGCTGGGGACTTCTTTCTCATCTGATAAGAAAGCAATTGCTCAACACGATGTAGAAGGATCAATGAAGAAGACCTTGGTCGTCCAGTTCGACCAATCCGCCTACAAAGATATGCTTCGAGCAGGGGGTAGCTCTCACTCTCTCTCTGTCCAAGACAACAGGAAATTACGTAAGGTGTGGATGCCCCGGACATCCCCTACCATTCCTGTCGACTCTCTGACCTCTCCGACCAACGAGGTTGTAGCATCGCTCCCTCCGTGCCTTCCGCGTAAAACTCAGTCTCCTGTCACTGACGGGGCAGACAAAACTTCTGACAATGCCTTAGCGCTAATCCAGAAGTCCACTTTGCACCTTGTGCGTAAAACTCAGTCTCCCGTCGCTGACGGGGCAGACAAAACTTCTGGCAATGCCTCAGCGTCAATCCAGAAGTATACATCGTGCATTGTGCGTAAAAACTCGTCTTTCATCGCTGATGGGACAGACATAGTTTCTGACAAGGCCTCAGCACCAAGTCAGAAAATTCGAATACGCTCCGCGCGTAAAAATATCTCTCTCACTCAAAAGGAGACAGAGAGTCCCAGTAATCTTCGCAAGGGAAAACAAATGGCAGATTTCTTGACTTCTCGGATTGTACGCCATCAAGAGAGGAGTCTGCCCACTCTTCAGATTACGCGGAACGCTGACAGCCGATTGAGGACTTCCTCAGTTTTATGCCAACCTGAGCAGAGTTCCAAATTATGCCAGGAGAAGCCCCTCGGCGTAAAGAAGACCCAGTCTGTGGATAGATACGCTCCTCGGAGATCATGTGCTGCTCATATGGCTGAACTGCTGTATTCCTACGGCGGAAAAAGGGTTGGGGTGCCCAATATCCGCATTCCAAATGATGTAAACAGGTGGAACATGCCTTCTTCCTATTCTTCTTTCGTTAATACTCCTGACTTACGTGAATTTCTGATCCAGAAATGCAAAGGTAGGAGTCATAAACAGGCTTCAGTTCCCCTAACTGTCAAACGTGGGGAGATCAAGTGGAAAGATGCGTCAACATCTAATATCGTTATGACATATGGACCACATGAAGATTCAGTCTTTATTGTTCCTCCAACTCGCGACGACTAATACCAATAGTCTTTGGTCGCATACGGAATATTCCGATTTTATAAGAAGAATTTCGCGAGTCTGAGGGTGGCAAAATGCAAATCCACAGGTATAGCCCACAAGCTTTAAAGATTATACAAAGCATGGGTTATGATTTGAAGCTGAAACAAGGCCTCAACTATGGAAAAGGCAGACGAACACCGTTGTATGGTAATTCTTACTATCAACAAGCTCGTTTTGGGTTGGGGTATACTGCATCTCTTGCAAACCCCAAATCTTCAGAGTCTGATCCGGTACAACCAGAGGCAGGTCCTTCTAAATCAACTTCTGAGGACAAATGCCACGACATGTCTGGGGGTAGCCTACCTCGACAAAACGAGCAGCATCCAAAGCTGGGGATAGAATTCCCTCAGAATTCGAAGATGATGCAACGATGACGATCTTCCCGGAAGACCGTAAAACTCAAGCATCGGGAGCCCGAAGGCCAAAAGGGACTTTCTCATTCAATGAAGATGACATCATTGAAATCTTTAATATGTTGATAAAGGAACATAAACTTCAGCTACCCAACATCAGATACCCTGAGAGAACTGGCAAAGTCGATGACCCAGATTATTGTCTCTTCCATCGGTACGTTCATCACCCTACAAGGGACTTCTATGTACTAAAAAGGAGAATTCAGGAGTTGATCAATGCCAAGGTCATCACTCTGCATCTATAAACGAGGGGACGATCACTACAAATTGATTTCACTTTAACGTGATAATTTGCTCCCTCAAGAAAGTACCGGATGATGAATCCCTAAAGTTTTCCCAGTGGATTCTTCAGGTCTATCCCCATTCAAGAAATTACTCTACAGTGAATTTTTCGGACATGAGTTCATGTTCATATTACCTCTGAACTATTGTCCAAATGTTTCGTTATCTCCCCAGCTAGGTTTGTCATGTTCATATTACCTCTGAACAAACCTTACGGGTCTTACTATCGATTATCATGTCCATATTACCTCTGATATCGGTTGTCATCTCAACTTAACACCCGTACTTAACTCTAAGTACGCCAGTGGTGTCAAGTCCACAAAAACTGCCATGTCCATATTACCTCTGAGCAAATATGTACCTCCATCCCCAATGGAGTCACAATCCAAAAGTTTGTCATGTTCATATTACCTCTGAATAAACTTTTCGAGTTTTCGACTATCGATAATCACGTCCATATTACCTCTGATATCGATTGTCATCTTAACACCCGTAATTAACTCTAAGTACGCCAGTGGTGTTAGGTCCACAAAAACTGCCATGTCCATATTACCTCTGGCAGGGCTTGTTCTAAACCTATTACTTGCACTAATGTGCGTAAAAAGTAAATGGGTCCACTAAAAATCCCCCAGTGGGATGTCCTCAACAAATACGGTATCGTACTACGTCCATATTACTTCTAGTACAATATCCAAAATTTGCGCAAAATAATCATAAAGAAATGGTGGGTCCTTATATGATTGCAAATGGCATTCATAGATTAGCCAAGTCTAATAGAAATTTGGCAATGGCTCCTATCAACTGCAAATTCTCGCAGAATTACAATACTTGATCTCCTTCGTTTAACGGAGTATGACGAAGATCTTATTCCGACGATACCATACACAAAGGTTAGCTGGATCATATTCTACCAGGTTTATGTGACCTTAGAATAGATATCCTTAACTAATTTGTAAACCTATCATGTTAATGATACCTCTGATAGTGTTTAGTATACAAATTTAGTTGGATTATATTCTTTCAGGTTCATGTTAACTCTGAATAGATTTACATTTAGCAAAACCTTAACGAAAGAATGTTATGTTAACGATACCTCTGATTTCACTTTCACCCTAGCCTACCATATTCTAAAATGATGGGCCCACAAAGTCAAAAAATGTGTCTTTATTATCTCCGAGAAATTACAGGAGAAATAAAAAATATATCATTTGGGAGGAGCAGTCAAATCACGGATCTGCTGTGCCAGTGCTGCCATCTTCTCATTCCTGGAGTTCAAAATGGTAGCGCGAGCACGCTCCAGTCGTACCTCATCATTGCTCAGGAGGGACAGTTCAGACTGAGCCTGGATAAAACCGGCGCAGGCGACTCCTGCACGTGCCAAGTTCTGTTGAGCTATATCCAGTCGGCCATTCACCACATCTAAAGCTTCCGATGACTGAGAAGCCCACTCCTTTGCCTGAGCGAGTTTGGCTTCCAGTCGGCGGACCCTCGCTGCATTTCCCTCATGTTCGGCCTGGCACTTTGTTTGAAGAGGAATAACCTCCTCCAAGATGGCTCTTCCTTCATCCATCTCCTGCTACTGTGTCTGGATGAATTTATTTAGGCCTTCCATCTGTTCAGCAAACTGCGCAGTCAAAGAGTCATATTCAACCTGGACCAGGTCGTCAATGCTGCCTCGAGATAGTTGCAAATAATCGTTAATGGGTTGTTCCAAACCATTAACTATTTGCTCTAGCGTATCAGCTCTGTCATTATCGTTGAAGTATCTAATCTGCGCTATACTGAAGTTGGAGGACGACTTCAGAGCCTCAAAGCTTAGATTCTTCTCCAGCACCATCGATATCAGCGTTTTCAAAGTGGCGTAGAAAATGCTTGAGAACTGCTCAACTAATATGGCGAGATTCGAATGGGTGTTGGGAGTGGCTGCAATATCAGAGAATCCCCTTCCAGGAACGACTGCAGAGGGAGTCGTCACAGTTGTCGCTTCAGTAGAGGGTGCGACAAAGGTAGAGGCACCGACAACGGCTGAAGTCGCTGGCATACTCAAAGGAGACATAGTCGTAATGACAGGCTCATCCTCCTCTCGAGATATCGGGGTTGTTTCGGGCGAGCCGACACCCAAAAATGTTTCCTCTTCGAAGTCGGGCACCTCCATGTCACCGGCAGGAGCTGCAATAGAGCCAAAAGGCGCGTCGACACTGCCCTCCCCATAGATGTCTTCCCCTGAAAAGAAGACAAGAGAAAGTTAATATCAACATGATGTTAATTTTTCTAAAAGAGGCATAAAGACGACATTTACCCCTGGCCGATAGTATATATGGCGCGTTTGTAGTCAGTACAGCTAAATCATTTCTTAATGATGCTAAGCGAGCTGTCATACCTGGAGAAGGGGGTGTGCCAACTGACACTGGCAGGTATTCTTCCAGGTCTTCACCGAGATCCAATCGAGGTTCATCAGGTGGAATCTCATTGGGTATACTTACAGACGCGACAGGGGTTTCTCCCGTTGTTGGTCTGGATAAAGATATTCTTATTTGGCTTGGCCCCGAATGCGATCTCGTACCACTACCTGAAGCGGTAGCAGCGACAGCAGCCTCGAGCAAAGATTCTCCGGCACTGCCAGCCAGAATTGTGGAGGTTCCCTCTCTAATAGGCGAGGGACCTCTAATAAAAGGATCATCCCCAACAGGGGAAACAGCAGACTCACTTCGAGGAGCCTCATGACTGAAAGTCCTGACATGACCACTAATAGTCTTCTTTTTCTTGTGAGAAAAAGTCTCCTTCAGAACATGAGCCCTTCGCTTACCAGGGATAATCAGAGGCTCTGCAGGCGGAGGTATTTCGCCTCTCGGTACTGTCAGCAAAGGCTCATCTGGATTGACAGAGTCTTCACCTTTATCAGAGGAAACTGATGGGATTTTGTCTCTTCCCGCGAACTTAGAAGAGGGCATCCTAAAACTTCCACGCATATCAAAATCGCGATGGATGGTATTGATGGCCACGTAAAACTGGGCGTACAAGTAGAGGATGCACAACTCCATGGAGAGAGAAGTCGCTGGTATAGTAAAGGCCGCTCCAGTACAACCCATTATGAAATACCGCCATCCTCTCTCTCCGTCAATAAGTCCACCTCTGGACTTGAAGCTGGTGATGGCGTTTCCCACGTGCAACTAGTCATACCCGAACTGCCTGGCGAACCGACTAGGCAGATAGGGCTCCAAGAAGCAATGGTCTTTACTTCTGTACAATAAATGGGAAGGTCTAATGCAGACCAACCAATAAAAAGCTTTAGGAGAAAGAATGATCTTTCCTTCACCTAAATCCTGAAGTCGCGTCCCCTGTTGATTGAGATGTACAGTGGGGACGGTGCAGAAGATCTTCCAGCTGTGAGCAAAATTTAACGCTCGCCGACAGTCTAAAACTGTGGTCACGTTCCAAGTGGAATTCTTGTAATTCAACAAGAAATTATTTCTCGAACTACTGGCAGAGCCGGAAGACATCACTCTGGGGTTATGAAGAATTAGCTATCCCATCAAATACAGGAACGATAATTCTACCCTGGGAAAGCTGTCACGCCATGTTTCATCGGCAAACAGCCTATCAGTAATGGCCCTCAGGCTAGCTTGTATCCGGCATACCATGGCAGGGAGCAAGCCCAGTCTTGCCCCAAATACGAAATGCACCGCGGGTCATAAAGTGTTACGGTGAATGCGATCCAAAGATGCAATGTCGGGTACTACCATTTGGCCTAGCCATATGGAGAGAAAGCCAGCCAGTTGATCTTCCCTTGACAAAGGCCTGCGGTAATGCCTTAAATAACTATAGGCCTTAGTGCCTGCAGGATATTTCCCTATCCCTTCATCGAGAATTTGATCTGAAGCCCCAGCGTCTTCAATAAGGTCATCGACTACTTGAGCACTAAGCACGCTCAGAAAGCTCAAGGGCCAATCCCTGCTATCCACAACTTTGTCTAGCTTAGCACCTCTAGCCTGATGGAAGAAGAGGTAGGACGCCTATTTGTTGGTATGAGCCAAATCAGAGGGCTCATTATAGAAGGCGGTGCACGCTAAATAGTGGCACATCAGCTCCTGGTACACTGCCACTACCCGAGGGTCTGTATCCCCCAGCTCCCTGTTTATGGGAACATACTCTTCATAAGGAGTATCTCCCATTGGCAGTCTTGAAATCTCTGCCATTTCGTGAAGGGCCAATCCCAACTCCCCTAGTGGAGTGGCAAAAGTCCCAGTGAGCGAGATATACCGCTCCATCAAAGCCAAAAATATGTTGGGATTGAGAGGTAACCCAACACTGGTAGCACTCACAGCTTCAAATAGACCAATGCTTCCCAGCTCCGTCTGAAAGTTCCTCAAGGCCCAGGGTCTGTATCCCCCAGCTCCCTGTTTGTAGGGGTAAGCCACCCATTGGTTCAAGGATTAACCTTGGGGTATACTCCTCCTTGTCCCATGAAGTCGTTGCAGAAAGTCGGCAACTGGACTGGCTGAAATAGTGCAGTGTCTTCACTCGGGACAATACGTGGAAATAATCCCCTGAAAGGGATGACTGGACCGGAAGGGCGGCTCACAAATAACCCTTGGTCTGATCCCTTCTGATAAAATATCTTCCCCGGCTGGCCGTGAAGATTGGGAGTCAGAGTCCACGACATCCTCCTGGGATGCGTGGCATGGAAGAATGCCGAAATAGGGTAATCTCTCAGCATCTTGGGCAGATACAGGACCAGGCCCCTGGCAGGAAAAACCTAATTTTCTTTCTTGGGCTTCGTCTGGGATTGTTTGTCGATTATATCCCCGAAGAGGAAAGCCGGTTTTATGTATTTGGCCCCGTCTATATACGTCAGGGGCTCTCCGTTGATCATGCTCAACAGTATTCGCTCGCCTTGAGACGATATCAGGATTTCCCTTCCTCGTCAGCAGCTTATGCCAAAGAGCAACAGTCTGTGCTTTTACGTCAAGACTGTAAAAACTTGAGTTTTTATGCTGGAATCTCATTCCAAGGCGTAAAATTCAAGATTGGCAGTATACACAAAAATCTGACAGTCTGTGTTTTATAACAGATTGCCAAAGTTTGAGTTATTACGCCAAAATTTTTATCCAGAGCGTAACACCCAAAATTTGTAGTATACGCCAAATTTCGACAGTCAAAGCTTTTACGCCAGACTGTGAAAATATAGAGTTTTTACGCTGACACAATGGGAATGTGGGCGTAAAAGATAAAATATCTCTATGCATCATCTTCCTCGAAGAGGCTATCAGCACAGAAGATGACCTAGCGCGTTCACGTACAACGTGTGCGAAGGGTTTTCTTCGTTCTTGTCATCCTAAAAGCTTTACCTATAACGCCCGGTGCATAGCTTGATGGTGGGACACTTTGTTCAGAGCGAGATTCGCCCTGCCCGATGGGAGTCGCTCTTTCTTGGGCAGAGGAGCGAGAAGAGGAGGCATCCTTCTTTCCCTTAGAGGAGGAGATTGGTTTTGGTGCCATTGCGAAAAACTTAGAGTGCTCGGAGAAGAAACGAAGGAGAGTGCTCAAAAAGACGAAGATTTTTTTCTCTTGCAAAAGACAGGTGAAGAGTTTTCTCTCTGAAGGCCTTGGGATATATATAGAGTTCAGATAAACTTTTCGAATCCCTAACAAAATCCGATATTTAATATTCGGTTATGATTGGGGACCACGTCAGCCTATTACTCAGGGAAGGCGGACAGCCATCAAATTCAAAAAGTTTTTCATGCAGAGCAGATTTGTGATTTTATGCCAAGGAGCTTTTTACGCTCGGGAAGCTACGAATCTACGGTTTTACGCTCAGAGGCTATAAGTCTATGGTTTTATGCCCGGATGCTTTTACGCTCGGTAGCTTTTACGCTCGAGAGGCTACAAACCTACGACTTCACGCTCAGAGGCAATAAATCTATGATTTCACGATCAGAAGCTTGTTACGCTCAGAGGCGACAAATCTACGACTTCACGCTCGAAAGTTTTCTTTTCAGAGGCTATAAATCTATAGTTTTACGCCCGGATGCTCTTATGCTCAGCAGCTTTTACGTTCGAGAGGCTATAAACTTACAATTTTATGCTCATCCACACTACGGATCTATGACTTTCTGCACATTTTAAAATACGTAGGCCAGATTATGCGTATATCTGAACAATTCTCAAGGCGGTCAATTACAAGGGTTCACGCAGAAGATGCTCCTTCTTGGCCTCAAAACACCCCAAGTACCCAAAGCATACAGAGTTCAGCATTGAATACGACTCTTCTCCTTGGGTCGATTGGAAGTTCATCCAAAATCCAGTCTGAATATTTCCTCTATAGTTCAAGATGGCGACTCAGTTTTGACAGCCATTTCTCGCCCTATTTCAAGGGATTTTTGGGAAATCATTCTTGAAGACGAGGGTCTGAACAAAAATTCTTCCTCTCAGAAGAGTGACAGTTCAGAATTCTACGCAGTTCCCCATTCCTAACAGCAGGACAGTTCGAATATTCGACTTAAATGCTAAGCAGTCTTCTACGCATCGCCAGTTACACGTAAAAGACAGGACGGGATCAAATACTCTTTTTATCAGAGTTGGCGTAAAGTTATTCAGACGTGTCGAAGCTACACATATTCAGACTTTATCACAGCAAAAAAAAGGCAAATCATCAGATGCGTAAAAGAAGACAACTTTATTAAATCATGATTACATATGCGGGAAATCCAGTCTACAAAGGGTTTTTCATCTTCATGATTACATATGAGGGAAATCCCGTCTACAAAGGGTTTCTCATCTTCATTTAAAGATCACACCAGAATCTGTTCTGCCAGGTTCTCGTATTGGTGGAGATCTGTATCCGTCTTCTTCAGCAGTTAGTCGGTTTCCGCGGCCGATTAATAAAAAAATGATTAATGGCGGGAGGATACACAACTGGGCTTGTGTAAATTATTCGAGAGCCTATCCTCATACGCCATGACAGATTGAGTTGAGGTTTTAGACCCAACTCAATACTGAAAGACATGGCTAGTTTGTCTGCCCTCGTCCACGAACGACGGGAGAAAATACAGCTTGCAAGCTGTATGGTTGAATGTGACCCTTCCTCTCTCCTAGACGAATCGCCATATGAAGTTGCTAATTATCCCGAGCAAAGGAAGCTATGATATCCTTCCATGATCCATCGTTGCAGAGGACTTTTGCTCGAAGACGCCTTCTTTTTTGGCTCCTTACATGCTGGAAGAGCATGTTCTTTTTCTTCCTCAAGTTGACCCAACGAACTCCGGCAATCATTTCTGTGTGGTGAAGGAAATGTGGGAAGAACAGGTTAACTCCTCAGCCTTTATATAGGCAAAAGAGAACACACCAAATCCCAACAAATCCCCAAAAATCTGCCAAGAAATTATCCTCGAGGAACGAGTCAGACTTGACCATTTCATGCTTCATTCAAAGTGTTTCAAATTACGAGGAATTTAAAAACTTTGAAGGGGGTCTTGTAGAAGCATAAAAAATACGCTACAGAGTTATACGTAGTATTTCAGTGCTGTATGGCGTAAGACGTGACTTCATAGCCATCGGTGTACAACAGAGATTCATCGCTAAAATAGCGTAAAATATAAGCTCCAGGACAACCCCACGTAATACAGTATTTCCAGGATGCTCTGACGTAAAAAGGTTGTTACATCGCCTTTATGGCGTAAAACTCATCTGCTTTTAATGTAGCATGGAAGTGTACGAGGAATGCTTCGTATTCCTCGAATAAACCTGTCAGATCATGCAGTGAACCTGACTCCTGACAAAGAGTACTGCACAACTATCCAGACGACGGCTGTAATGATGGTGCGGCACAAAGACCCAAACCGTCGTTTAGTGACATTTCCTTGGTATAAACTGCTTTTACGCATATAATAGAATACGCTACCTAGTTTTATACAGACAGATGTGAGCTTTTATGCTGAGCAGAAGACAAAACGAACTACCACGTCAAAAGCTGCTCTTCGTACAGAGCTCGAGGTACGTCTCTGTAGTTAATGCGCAGGATAGGGGCAGATATCTGCATTTAATGCACGAGATTTGGTTCTATTTTCAAAGACTGGGTGAACCATAATTACGGCTAATATGTCCACATCATCACCTTTGTACATTACGCCATCAGGCTATTTTCAGCTATAGGAGCACGCTGTATGCTATCTCCTTGAAATACGCCGACCTGGCCATTTTCAACTATAGGAGTATGTTGTATGCTATCTCCTCGGAATACGCCAACTCAGGTTATATTTGTATTTTGTGCATGATAAGGCTATTTGGTCCAGAATACGCTCAAGACCTTAGTCAAGGAAGGAGGATCAACTATCTTTTATGCTAACTACCTATCCATGCAGCATCAGGCTTCTACACCTACAAGGCTTCTACGCCTACTGGGCTTCTACGCCAACCTGGCCTCTACGCCAGTTTGACAACTACTCGGCTTCTACGCTAGTTTGACAACTATTTGGCTTCTACGCCATGGTGACAGTTATTGGCTTCTACGCCAACCTTTTCTACGTGAGGGGCAGTTACCTACGTGGCTCGCATGCTGTGATCTTCGCAGCAGTTATACGCATTATCTCTTAATGGGACATGCGTCACATGCTTATTCAGAAGATCATTTATACGTGGATGGCAGTTATTATAACCATCGCGTAAAAAGTGCCACACTCTCCACTGTCCGGCTTCTACATTGACTGGACTGTTACTGTCACTAAAATCCTATAAATAGAGACCTCTATGGATAGAGGTCCAGGGTCGAAACGAACTGCCACGTCAAAAGCTACTCTTCGTACAGTGCTCGAGGTACGTCTCTGTAGTTAATGCGCAGGATGGGGGCAGATCTCTGCATTTAATGCACGAGATTTGGTTCTATTTTCAAAGACTGGGTGAACCATAATTACGGCTAATACGTCCATATCATCACCTTTGTACATTACGCCATCAGGTTATTTTCAGCTATTGGAGCACGTTGAAAGCTCTCTCCTTGAAATACGCCGACCTGGCCATTTTCAACTATAGGAGTACGCCGTATGCTATCTCCTCGGAATACGCCAACTCAGGTTATATTTGTATTTTGTGCATGATAAGGCTATTTGGTCCAGAATACGCTCAAGACCTCAGTCAAGGAAGGAGGATAAGCTATCTTTTATGCTAACTACCTATCCATGCAGCATCAGGCTTGTACGCCTACAAGGCTACTACGCCTACTGGGCTTCTACGCCTACCTGGCCTCTACGCCAGTTTGACAACTACTCGGCTTCTACGCCAGTTTGACAACTATTTGGCTTCTACGCCATGGTGACAGTTATTGGCTTATACGCCAACCTTTTCTACGCGAGGGACAGTTACCTACGTGGCTCGCATGCCGTGATCTTTGCAGCAGTTATACGCATTATCTCTTAATGGGACACGCATCACACACTTATTCAGAAGATCATTTATACGTGGGTGGCAGTTATTATAACTGCCGCGTAAAAAGTGCCACACTCTCCACTGTCCGACTTCTACGCCGACTAGACGGTTACTGTCACTAAAACCCTATAAATAGAGACCTCTATGGATAGAGGTCCAGGGTCAAAAACTTGGAGAATAGAAGTCAGAAAGGTCAAAAAAGAAGTCAAAAAAATCGAAGAACAGAGAGAGAAGAGCTCAGACAGAGAGTAGTGATCGACGATTTTGGCATCGAGCATCCACTCCCCTTTGCAATCTTTGAAGCTTCTCCGTCTTCTAAAGCACTTTTTCATCATCGTGTGGTCCAAGGGACAAAATGATCGACCGCAGATCAGACTCCTATAGCAATATTTACCCAGATTAAAATTTGTATTTGATATCCTCGTATAGGATTAATTGTACTTCTTGTTTGTAAACCAAAGAGAGGATTTCGTATAAACCTTATTTTATTTCTTTCGTTTATTATCAAACATATGTGACCATAGATTTTGTATCCGGACTTTCGCGTTCTCCGGGAGGTAAAGATGCGATTTGGGTCATCGTGGATAGGTTAAAAAACTAGTCCACTTTCTGCCATTCAAAGTGGGTACATCAACGGAGAAGCTCGCAGAGATGTATGTATGCCATATTGTTAGATTATACGGTATTCTAGTAAGCATAGTCTCAGATTGGGATAATCGCTTCACGTCCCACTTTTGGAGGAGTTTATAGGCTAGATTGGGCACTCAGCTCAAGTTCAGTACCGCTTATCACCCTCAGACTGACGTACAGTTGGAGAGGACTATTCAGACTCTCGAGGACATGCTACACACCTGTGTTTTGGATCTTAGAGGTTCTTGGGAGGATCACCTTCACTTGGTAGAATTTTTATACAAAAACAGCTACCAAGCTAGTATCGAGATGTCACCATTCGAGGCGTTGTATAAACGGAGATGCCGCACTCCGTTATCTTGGGATGATGTTAGTGAGAGAGCTTTATTGGGACCAGAGATGATAGTGGATACAATCGAGAAGGTAAAGTTTATCAGGGATAGACTTCGAGTGGTACGGGACAGACAACAACATTGAGCTGATAGCCACCGAAGACCTTTGGAGTTTGAGGTATAGATTTTTGTTTTATTTTTCTTGTGTTTGATTGTTTGTTTTGTTAGAGTGCAAAGGTTGTGTTTTATGCTAGGTTGGCATTCTAGTTTTCTTAGGGATTTCTTCGACACATGGCATGATTCATTTTGTTGGAGGCGGAAAGCTTAGTCATCGATTCATCAGACCTTTCAGTATATTTGAGAGGGTCGGTGCAGTTGCATATAGACTAGACTTACCACCTATATTGGAAGGAGTGCACAACGTATTTTATGTGTCACAGCTGAGACGGTATATGGCAGATCTCAGTCATGTGTTGGATCACTCAGAGATAGAGGTAGGACCTACTCTTAGCTATCCAGAGCAGCTAGTGGAGATTCTGGATCGGAGAGAAAAGGTGCTAAGGAACTAGATGATTCCTTTGGTGAGCGTCGCGTAGAGACATCACTTGCTAGGAGAGAGTACCTAGGAGCGAGAGGCTGAGATGCGCGAGCGATATCCATATTTGTTCGAGCCGTGAGATATAATTCTTTCTTACATTGTATTGTTTGCTTTTGGTAGTTAGTTTCTTCCTTAATTTTGAGGATGCAATTTTTCTAAGGTGGGTAGGATTTTCACCCTCATATTTTCATTTAAGGGTAGTTTGAAAATTAACATGAGTAGTTTATTTTAGGATTGATTCTTATTTAAATATTGTGCATGCATGAATATTAATTGTTATATTATTTATTTATTGTTAGTTATAGATTTATTTTAGACTTGTGTAGTGGACCTAACCATTTAATTTGATGCATGAAACCAATATTTCATATGAGTTTAGGTTGAGCCCATGAATTAGGCCCAATATTTAGACTAGAACTTTCCTCCCCTAATTAATTTCTTCATGAGAGGCCCCAAGGACTAATTAGGATATTTTATACTTTCTTGGGGAGAGGGCTAGGGCCGGCCATAGAGGGAGGAGAGAGAGTGCCTTTCTCATTTTATTTCCAATTCCATTTAGTTCTAGTTTTTCCCTCTTCCAAATTCCTTCATTCCCTCATCAATTTTCCACCAATTTTCTCATAAATTCCTTCCCTATTCTTCATTGGAGGCTTCTACATCAAGGATCTACAAGAAAAAAAGTAAGGAGCAACAAGAAGGAGGCCAAGATCTACAAGGAGAGGAGCTACATTCTATTTGGGGACTTTTTATTGGAAATCCATCTCCCAATAGATATATTTTAGTTTTTCCTCTTCTAGTAGACTCTAAATCTGATATTTAACCATGAGAAACTAACCCACATGAATAGGCTACCCATAGGAATTAGTTTTAGGTTCGTAGGAGACCTACGGTGGAAGTTATGTGCAATTTGGTGTCACTTTTTAGAGAATTTTGAGATTGACACATGTGGTATTTGTCAATTGCTCTAATAGATCATATTTATATATGATTGCTTCTTTGTTACTAGTGTCGTATCCAAAATTGGGTACGTGTAGGCCGTATCTCATTAATTTGACCAAACGGATTAATTTTTGGGGTTTTCCTCCGACACGGGAACTTGTGCATATCACATCGTCACACAGACACATAGTTGATATAATTATTATACATAGTATTCATATTTAGTATATTAGTGTGATACGGGTGCGGTGTACTTCATGTGTTTGGTGTTTTGCTCTTAATTCTATATGTACATGTGTATATATATATATGTATGATATATTTTATATAATATATATATGCATATGAGCATGTATATGATTAAGTATATATGGGTGTGTCTATATGTGTGTGTGTAAGTGTATATATATATATATATATATGTGTGTGTGTGTGTGTGTGTGTGTGTGTGTGTGTGTATTAGTATTTATATGTATATTTATGTGTGTTTGTGTATATATGTAAGAGTGTATATATTTATATGCTTATATAGATATGTGTATATATATATATATATATAGTTGGATTTATATATATAGAGATGAGTATATACATAGAGGTATGTGTATGTGTATGTGTTTGTGTGAGTGGTTGTGTGCATTTTGTTTGTGTGTGTGTGTGAGGGAACTCGGGCAGTTGGACAACAAAGTATGGCTCAGCAGTGCTCGAGCATACTGCACAGTAGCAGTAGCAGCTCAGCAGGAGCCCGAGCTGTAGTAGCAACCTTGAGTTGCTCGAGTAGCTGTGCATCTACCAGCAGCAATGCACAGCGGGTATCGGGCTTTCACATGTGCCAATTTCCTCAATGCACAGCAAATGCACTGCTCAATGAGAGTACAAGAGCTCGGGTATACAACAAGGGGGACTCGGGCTATGCACAACCAGTGTGTGCAGCACTGTGCCCAGTTTAGCACAGTGCCCGTATCAGTGTATCCATATTTTCAGTACAGTTTCAGTATCAACAACACTATGTATCAGTGCAGCCTTTATAGTACAGGTATCAGTGAGTATTCGGTTTAGCTTGGGTTTGGGTATTTGGTTAGTCTGGTTGATTTCTATATTAGGTAGTTAATAATAAATAGTTTAATAGATAGTATAAGTAGATTAGTTGTTTAGTTACATTGGTTAGAATGTTAGTAAATAATTAGTTATATATGTATCTATCTATATAAGATATTGATTAAGTCAGATTAGTATATATAACTATTTGTCTAGATAGTTAATAGTAGATTAATAGCTATGCTTAGTATATAGTTTAGCTACATATATATATTGTATTAGTTGTGGTATTGTATCGATTAGTGGTTAGTAGGTAGTATATAGATACATATTATATGTTAGTAATTTAGATACATTATATAGTTAGTACTTGAGGTATTTTATATATGTGTATTAGCTATATCAATAGTGTTTTGGATTACCTCGGGATACCAAGGTAATACCAAGGTATTAGGGTCGATACTCAAGGTATTGACTTTGTGCTTGAGTATCGAGATAGACGTATTGGTGCAAGGCCAAGGTATCATATTTTCATTGAATTGTTATAGTGTTATGAATATTGACTTGTTTATATATCTAAAATACTATTTTCATATACGAAAACTTGCGTATCTTAGGATACGACTTTTTTGAGTGTCTCTTGGTATCATAGCTTAGCTAGTATAGTTTAGTTTCATAGTATATTTGACTTAGTGTCTTAGTGTTAGACTCTTTCAACCTAGATTTAATCGGTTTAACTTAGAAATGGATTATTGACCTAGAATTGCATCATATTAACTTATTTTTATTTCTGAACCTTGTATTGATGCAACATATCATATATAAGTCTGTGTGATACCAGCTTGGGCATCGAGAGACACACCATGCTCAGGACTTCAAGCAAGTATATTTCTCTGATAATTTTTAATTCATAAAAGTGTATATATGCATGTTCTAGAACTGTATACTTGATTTTGATACAGTGATTTTATGGACTTGTACTACATGGATCCCGTCAGAATATGTTCTCCCCTACCGTGTTCAGTGGGTACTCATGTGTATGTATTTTATCATGTATATTGGGTATTGATTTATATTTTATATTCACACACTGCTCGTGTTCAGTGTGCTTATTCGTGTATACCCACTGCTCATGTTGAGTGGTTATTATATTCGTGTACACCCACTGCTCGTGTTCAGTAGTTATATTTCATGTTCGTAGCGTGTCGTAATTGGATCCATTGGTATTAGTTGGGGATGGGAGAGTAGAATTTGATTATGTGATCAAAGTTCCATTGTTACATTGTGTACATTCTGGTTACATTCCTCACTTATAATCGTTTACCTGATCATGTTCACCCAAACCGATCACATAATGAACTTGTATTCTGAGGCACATTAGTTCGTTTGTAGTTATTTCATCATATTACAGATATTTATATTGTTGATCTATATTCTCGTACATTACCTGTATATCTATTATTCATTCATTCATATGTTAGTGATATTGTATTTAATTTCTATTATCTATTTTATATGCTCGATTATATTATTGAAACTACTTTCAGAGGTATGTACTTTACTTCAATCCTGACTGTATATATTTTTCTATATGACTGGCTTATAGAGTAGTGTCCCACATTCTACGGGTCGTAGGACGGCGTACCTTTAGAGGATACTCCTATAGACCAAGAGAACTTAGTTGCAGAGCCCGAGGAGGTCTAGTTTATTTTTGTATTGGCTTGTATTAGACTATTATATTTGTGGTAAGTCACAATTTGTATATTATTTTGGATTATGGATTGTAGCTTATTCTTTCCTTTGCTATTCCATTTGTGCTTTATCTTTCTTAGTTTGTTTTGTGATTGAGATTAGTTATACTTGTGAGATACCATATTGTTCTTTTGTTTAGAGTTGAGATGATTGACAGGTACCATATTATATTGTTGAGATGTTAGATAGTTAGAAATGACCCAAACAGTGTTCTACCGTCGATTTTGTGGCGTAGGCTGTACGTAACCACGTACTCATGTCCGAATATCTGGGTGCGGGTCGTAACAAATACTCCATTTTACTTATGTAACAAATGCTAATTAGACAACAACTTAGTTGCTGATCCTACCACTAATGCAAGTGCTGATATCATCTACTCTAAATCTACCCTAACTTAAGATTGGTTACAGATGGCAACATCCCTCTTTACTGGCCTCCTAACATGACCCCAAAGTTACACATTAGTGTACTCAACCACTGATACAAACATGCATACTCAACCGATACTCACATGTATTAGTTGAAGGTAATACATCCAAGTATCCCCCAAATATCTGATACCCTCGTATATATACTGTAATTAACACACAACACCCACAAGACACACCTGCAACAATGCACTCACAACACAATCACACCACCTCCACATAATTGTAAAGGGAAAGATTTGTTGGAGTGGGTGGGGTTCCCAACCTATGTAAAAAATATTCTGTAGTTGGATTGAGTATTCCTACATATAATAGGAATACCTCAATATATTTGGATTGGGTATTCCTACATATAATAGAAATATGTCAATGGATTTAGATTTGAATTGGATATTCCTACATATAATAGGAATATGTCAATGGATTTGGATTTGGATTGGGTATTCTTATATATAATAGGAATAATAGTTGTGGGTTTGAAGCTATATATATTAGGTGTCTCCTAGCCCTAATATATATCTCATATCTCAAAATTATTGCAAAAGTAATCAAGAGTGCTTTTACAATATTGGAAAGTGCGAGGAAGGGATTGAAGCCTATTTCGAAGAGGGGATCGGTTTCGGGTAATTCTTTTCTTGTCATCTCCGTTCTTTGTTTGTATGTGATCTATTTTCTATTCTAAAGAGTTGTGGTGATCCGTTTGGATCGGTGAGAAGTTTGTAAGGAGTAAGTGTATTTATTATTCTATTAGTGGAGGCTTTTCAGGGTTGGACTTTGATTATCCCGTAGATTTTTCTACTTAGGTTTTTCATAAAAAAATCTCTGTGTCTGCGATTTGTTTTTGGCGTTTTTTGGTTTGTGTAATTTTTCTCGGTTCTCTTGCAGGGCTTCTTGGTTTGGGAAACGATTTTCGCACATTCGTTCCAACAAAGATGACTCATCCAGGAAGCTTTTTAGTTAAGGTTTTCATAATCTTTATTCCCTTGTAATATAATTGCCCACTATTTTTGTAATTTCAACTTTTATTGATGAATCATGTGAAGGATAAAAAGGAAGCTCTTGGTGAAGTTCGGAATAGGGATTGCCTAGTCGATGCTCCCTACAAACGTTACTTTTGTATCGACCATGATTCTGAATCTTTATGCAATAATTTCAAAACAAGGAACTGTAAGGTAAACCAAATTTGTAATGGCTTGCTCGTATTGAACTGAAATTAAAAAAGTTACTTAAAGGATTGACAAAGAGATTCAAATTTAATTATTTCAGTTCAATACGAGTTTATATGCATATACACTGATTCTTGACATTTCATATCACCATTGTTTGATAATGCAAAAGAAATGAAAGGATTGGCAAAGATATTTATAGTTTATGACCATCTTCTGTTCCATAAAATGAATTGAACAAAATCTCTCTATTATAAGGCCATTCAATATGCATTTCAGAATCAAGATGACTGGATTGAAATTTATTTGTGTTCTGATCTATAATTTTTGGAATTGAAAATATATGATTCTTTATAGACTAGTGTTTCTTCCTAGTCCCTTGGGTCTATTCATGTCATTTTGTTTAATGAGAAAAGTGGGCACACAGTTGCTTTGCTCCTCTATTTTTTTTCTTAAGGTTAATCTTTTGTTAAGAGATATTACTTAGAGTAATAAAATTGTATTTAATGGCAGCATATAGTTAAAGATTAGCACGAACACCATGTACAAACTTCTATGTCTGGCATTGTCTTGGAAAGGCTTTTTTTTTTTTTTACTTTCTATTTACTTATTTATTGTCTCATACTTTTAGTTCTGCCAATTTTCTCTATTCTTGTTCCTTCTAATTCAAAGCTTACAAGCACATACTTGATGCCAACCCTGAATGAACTTATGATAGCAAGCATTAATTCGTTATTTTCTCTTGTGTAATTCTCAGGTTTAATTATTTGACTATGACAAGTGTTTACTTGAATTAGTTTGGCTCTATGATGGCATTGAACTCCATGAGAGGCATCAGAAGATATTGACATGCTTGTTGAGCCAGGTATTTTTATTTCCAACTTGATATCCTTACATATGGATGGAACTAGAATTTGTTGCTCACCTTTATGTGCAAAAAATAGTGGCCTTTAAGAAATAGGACAATGTTGCTCCTGTTAAAAATTCTTGATTTGTTTAGGATAGTATATCTTCCTAATTTTTTTTTTTTATAGATATATAAATATATATGGATATGATACACTAATTCAACAAGTTTTGTTAAGTCTTATTATCAAATGTTGTGTCTAATTAAATATTTGTTAAATGAAGAACTTTTGCAAGTTCCTTGCGTGATTATAATTAGCATTCGTAGCTCATGCATGTCATCCTGCATGAAAAAATCACTATTCATTAACTAAGTAAACCCATCACGTGTCTACATTACTCATGTATAATCTTGTTATCTATAATTCTTTATTAACTTTTACTTTATTTATTTGTTTCTTGCCATATTTTACATAAAATGGTACTTGTTACTTTACCACATTAGCATACGTCTGAAAGTCCTGTCTCTCATAGAATATGAAGTTGAGGACACAATAGTAGAAATCCTACACTCATTATTTTTATGAAGCAACTATTGGTGCTGGCCTCCTAATCATCAATACATTGCAGGGACTGCTTGAAAGTGCTAATTGTCACGCCCCAGTCCCAAAATACACGGGACTAGGCCACGTGGCAATGGCCAACTAATATGACTTCAAAGGATTTTCCAAGTTAATGGACCCGACGGAACGTACTACGCTGTCCTAAAATACTATCAAGTCCAATATGCTAACATGCAGCAGGTAAATATCGAATCTCATCCAAAGAATATAAATAAGAAGTACTGAAATAAATAGTGGAAATAAGTATGGAGTTTGAATCTCATAATACAACACAAATAAGTTTGATGAGAATAAACCCACTAAATACAATACTGAAATAAAAGTACGAAAGGACAGATAAGATTACTAGACTAGAACATCGACTAGCAAGATAAAGATGCTCTAGCCCAAGGCAGCAGTGTACCCCAAATCACGGAAACTCCTCTGAAAATGCCTCAAAGTCCTCAGCCACGAATTCGGTCTCCACTCCGGCTCCTTAGATGGTTGGGTACTAGTGCTTTTCCGGATTTGGAAGGGAACCAGGTCCTCAGAGGGAAGTAAAAAGATACAAAAGGTACATGCCATAAGTAAATAATATGTAAACTCGAGGGTGATCTAACCAGCTAAGTAAAATGCACTTGAAGACAACCTTGGTACGTATGGGTAGGTAAAAGATATAAAGCGTAGCGTCAAACCAGAGGCTTAGTACCTCGCATTAGCTGTAAACTGGATGCCAAAAGTATATGCTGACTACATCACCGATCATGATAGCACGCAGCTAGTAACCTCTGTCGAATGTATCGACAAGCATATACGCCCATAACCGGGTAGCACATAGCCCATAATCGGGTAGCACATAGCTCATAACTGGGTAACAATGAGGCTCACGACCCCGTAGTTTACTCTGAAACTACGAAAGCCAAATGTCTGTCTCATACGCCTACTAATTGTCTTCCCCGTCCAATGCCAATGTACAAGTCGCGAATACGACGTGAACATCTTGTATTGTAATGCAAGTCACTAAAGAAATATACAACTATGCTAAATACTGTTACACGTGCTGCTCACACCGATGGCCAGTCAAGTATGAAGCTTGCGTCTCGATATGAACTCACTCCGTGACGTGCAATGATACGTGACAAGGGCCAGGGAGTCATAATAATAACTCCTCAACTTTAGCTGCGTCTATTAGACACTAGGTCAAACACAGATCCTAACGTCAATGCCTTCGTCGACTGCACCCGAGTAATTCTCGGACGTGCACAGTTATATAATATTTAAAGAAATAAAATATGCGAACTATACTAACTAAATTTAAACAGTACAACTAGGCAAGGTATACTTGCCTGGAACTCTGATGTGAACAAGTAAGGATCTGGAATCCGCAGCCAAGGTAGAACCATCTTGGGTGCCTATGAATATATAACAATAAATATCAATCACTATATTACACTACTCTAAGCATGTACAATAGTTCAACATACGCAACGTCAAGAGTCACGTAGTGTCTAGACCAAATAAGCGTTCTAAATAAGTAGGTTGGCTAATGTTGACTAGTCAAGGACCAAGGAAGTATTTGTATACTTAGTCTACTAGTCACCTAAAATTTATAAGTCCTCTAAAAGGATAATTTCTTATATGACACAATCGCGGTCACAACTAGAACTTCCGTAGGTGCTAAGTTTCACCTCTAACACATAGGTTACTAGTGTTCTCTCTCTAGGTCTCTGTGCACAAGTAAATAAAATATTCTCAAATATTGTGCACAATAAGTCAACTAGCTACTATGCTATTAGTAAGTGTTTATAACTCAAAGTATTGTGTAACACTAATCATGTGTCCTAACTATTAGGTTAAGGTGTATATTTTATATATATAAAATTATCATTACATCCTCTAAAATATAAACCATCATCAACCCTAATTCCTATACACTTGCACACAACAACAAGTGCACATAACAATTTATATCTATTCTAACTTGTTACACTAGCATGGTACTATGCATATATCAAACTAGTATACAACCTAGACAACAACCACATATACTAGTATTTCACTAACAAGTGACTTGGTACAAAATACAACACTTAAACTAATCATCTGATCAAGTAATAATCTAAAATTTAGAGTTAAAATTGGTTAAACATACGGTAGTAGTGTCAAAACAAGTGATTATATAAATATACATATATACAAATGTATATATATATATATATATATATATATATATATATATATATATATATATATATATATATATATATATATATATATACAACAAAATAAGAGATCAAGTGCATGATTATATATATTACAAAAAGAGAATAAGAGGTCATGCATATACATACACATTAGGATGAATAACAAATTAATATGTATATATATATATATATATATATATATATATATATATATATATATATATATATATATATATATATATATATATATATATATACAAGAGGAAGAATAACAAGATCAAGAAAATTATATACATAGGTATATATATATAAGAAGATAGGATGAAGAGGAAGAGGAGAGCATTACCTAGGGTTTAAAGAAATAGAGGGGAAGCTAAGAGAGAGGGTGCTCGACTAGGAGGGGGGTGCTCGGCCTGCGACCCGTAGTCGGCATGTCTCTGGCGGGTGAATGGATGTTCCGGCCACTATGCTCGGCAGCAGCAGTAGCTTGTAACAGGAGCAATGGCTCACCAAGGGGAGGGGAAGATGGTGGTGTATGATGGTCGTGAGGGAGGTGGTGGTGGTGGTGAGGTAATGGTGGTGGAGGTTGATGTGTTGGGTGGTGGTTAGGTGATGGTGGTTGATGATGGTGGTGGAGGTCGGGTTGGAGTAGGAGGAGGTCGTGGGTGGTCTGGCAGCTAGGAAGGAGGTCGTAGGGATGGTGAGAAGGTCGAGGGGTGATAATGAGACTGTGGTGGTGGTGGTCGGCTTCTAGGGGAGGAGAAGAGGAAGAAAGAGGTGGTGGAGGTGATGGTTTCGATTTTCTTGAGGGAAGGTGATGGTGAAGGTGGCTAAAATTTGAGGGAGAGAGAGAGTGTATTAATGAAGGAAAGAGAGAGTAGTAAGCATGGGGATTAGGGTCGGCTACCTCCCCCTATTTCTAGGGATGAGGGAAGGCTTGTCATGAGGGAATAAGTGGTGGGATTCAGGTTAATTTTGAATGGAGGGTGGATATTAAATGTGGGTGTAAAGTATTGTATAGTACAAACAAAATGGGGAGAAATAGAGATGTGAATGGTCAAGGCATAAAAAAGGGCTTTCTTTATTGTTTTGCTCCAATGGGAGGGGGACACCCAGTTTTTTATTTGTACAAAGGCCCCCAACAGTTTGGAAATTGCACAAGCAAAGGAGAATTAGGATTAGATGAGAAAAATTACCATGTTTGGTGTATTATAGTATAAAAAATTGGTGTGTGGTATTTTGTATGAACCATGAGGGTGTGAGTGGGGGTTTGGGTTGGTGTTGGGTCTAGTTTTGGGTTAGGTTGAGTCATTGCACCAATTTAGTTAAAATTAGTGTCAAATGTGTTCTTTAATTAATTGAAAGTGCATAGGATTTAAATTGGGTAGGATACAAGTGTCATAGACGTAGTAGACTCGGAATAAAATATTATCATAAATTGGGATGCATAAAAAGGGTCGAGATTGTGTCTCCAATTTTGATAGGAACAGACAAATTTGCAAAAGTTGGATTTATTTAGATTTAAAAATAGAAATTTGTAACGAATATTGTACGACTAAAATAAAGCACAAGAGAGAGTATTTATGAGTTACACAAAGGTCAGAATGGAAGGCTGGCATGTCTAGATCAAGTGTGTTAAATTTGTTTGAAGGTAGAAGCTAGAGTAGCTCTCCAAACATCGAAGCAACGGTAAGGTACATCAAGGGAATTAAATTAAAAGAGGCAAATTAATAACTCCATTAACTAATTCAAAATAACCCTAAATGAATCATAATCCTAGTTTTGGGTCAGGGGTTTACAACCTACCAAACTTATAATAATTGTGTCCTCAAAATTAAAACAAACACATAAAGCTATGAATTATCAAACAATGCTACGGACATACCAAAGACCGGTGGAACTGGCCTTTGCACTATCTGTTGGGCCCTATTGACATACTGGAAATACTCCTGAGCCTGATGTTGGTTTGATTCATACCTTAAACATTGTCCTAACCTTTTCTTGCAATCTTTCTAAACATATCCCTTCTTTCTGCAAAAGTGACAAGTCGGTAGTTCTCTCTACTGATACGGCACAACCCTCTGTTGCTTCTGCACTCCTGTATGACGGATCGGTCCTCCTACTCCTGGTTGTGACTTAGATGGTATAGCTATACTGGGATGCCTCTGACTCATCGATCCCTTGTCAATAGTCTCTTGGATTCTAGCCTCTGTCAAGACCTCCTAGTAAGTGATCCTCGTATGTGTGGTAATGTACCTCTGTAGCTCGTAAGTCAAACCATGATCGAATTTCCTAGCCTTCTCTAGATCATTGGCATCAGGGCGGTACCAAATCTACTAAGGTTATTAAACTCCATGTCATACGCGTACACTGTGCTCTATAGATTCCTACCAGTAATAGGCATTACCTTTTAATTGGGCCCTCACTATGGTCATCCAAAGGTCCGGAGGTAGGTGAGAAGCCTCCAGCAGTATCTCCGTATTGGTGACCCAATCGGAAATCTTCTCTGCGATCTCGTTGCCCAAAAAAGTATCTGGCCCATCTGACAAAACCCTCAAATTATACCAGCTGGCTGAACAGGTCCTGGTGCGGGTGCTGGGGTAGGTGGCCTCTCCAGAACTTCCATAAAGCTTTGTCTTATACTCTCGGCCTGATGCCACTGTGCCTGCATCATGGCCTAAAAAAACTAGAATATCTGTGGCTGTCCCTCTGACTGTGGCATCTAAGATAGAAATGGTGGAGGTGGTGGTAATGGAACCTCCGGCTGTGCTGTAGGTGTCTCCTGAGACGTAGGTCCCTCGGGCTGCAGTATCGACGTGGCCCTCGAAGTCGGACCCTCGAGGTGTTTTATCGGGACAGCCTATGAAGTCTGGCCCTCGTGCTGCTACGTAGGATCGGCCTGAGTCTGGTGCCTGTGTATCAACGGGGCCTGAGGTATCACCGGGACATGTGGTGGTGGCTGCTCTCCAGGTGGTCCAAGGGATGTATCCTCCCTCTAAGCGGTGGCGGATGGCACAATGGCACTGTATGCCTAGCGTCTGTTACACAAGTTTATCTCTTTGCAAGATATAGAACTACATTAAAATAGTACGAAAATAAACAAACAAGATGCATATATTCAAATAATTATATACGAAGGAGGTTCAAAGACGGTAGTCAAGGTGGAGGAGATTTAATAATTTTTATCCTATTGCAGGCTGGCTGGACATGATACTATACCACAAGCGATAAACAGAGACCTGCATGGGCCACCACTAGAACCATGTCATGCTTCAGTCCCAAAATAAATAGGACCAAGCCACGTGGCAATGGCCAGCTAATATGACGTCGAAGGATTTTCTAATTTAATAGACCCGACGAAACGTACTACGCTGTCCTAAAATACTATCAAGTCTAATATGCTAATATGCAGTAGGTAAATATCTAATCTCATCTATAAAATATAAATAAGAAGTACTGAACTAAATACTGGAAATAAGTACGGAGTCTGAATGTCGTAATACAACACAAATAAGTCTGATGGGAACAAATCCACTTAATATAATGCTGAAATAAAACTACGGAAGGACAGATAAGAATACCAGACTAGAACATCGACTAGCTAGATAAAGATGCTCAAGCCCAAGGCAGCAGTGTACCCCAAATCACGGGAACTCCTCTAAAAATACCTTAAAGTCCTCAGCCACGAATCTGGTCTCAACTCCTACTCCGTAGATGGTCGGATACAAGTGCTCATCCAGATCTGGAAGAAAACCAGGTCCTCAAAGGGACGTAACAAGATACAAAAGGTACATGCCATAATTAAATACTGCGTAAACTCGAGGGTGATCTAACCAACTAATTAAAATACACTTGAAGACAACCTTGGTACGTATGGGTAGGTAAAAGGTATAAAGCATAGCGTCAAGATAGAGGCTAAGTACCTGGCATTAGCTGTAATCTGGATGCCAGAAGCATATACTGACTACATCACTGATCATGATAGTGCGTAGCTAGTAACCTCTGTTGGATATATCGACAAGCATATACGCCCATAACCTGGTAGCACATAGACCATAACCGGGTAACACATAGCCCATAACCGGGTAACACTGAGGCTCATGAACCCGTAGTTTACTCTGAAACTACGGTAGCCAAATGTCTGTCCCATACACCTACTAATTGTCTTTCCCGTCCAATGCCAATGTACAAGTCACGAATACGACGTGGACATCTCGTACTATAATGCAAGTCACTAAAGAAATATACAACTATGCTAAATACCATCACACGTGCTGCTCACACCGATGGCCAGTCAAGTATAAAGCTCACGTCCCTATATGAACTCACTCTGTGACGTGCAATGATACGTGACAAGGCCCAAGAAGTCATAATAATAACTTCTCAACTTTAGGTGCGTCAACCAGACACTAGGTCATACACAGATCCTAACATCAACGCCTTCATCGACTGCACCTGAGTCATTCTCGGACACGCACAGTTATATAATATTTAAAGAAATAAAATATACAAACTATACTTACTGAATTTAAATAGTACAATAGGGCAAGGTATACTTGCCTGAAACTCTGATGTGAACAAGTAAAAATTTGAAACCCACAGCCAAGGTAGAACTGTCTTGGATGCCTATGAATATATAACAATAAATATCAATCACTATATTATACTACTCTAAGCATGTACAAGAGTTCAACATACGCAACATCATGAATCATGTAGTGTCTAGACTAAACAAACGTTCTAACTAAGTAGGTTGGCTAATATAGACTAGTCAAGGACCAAGGAAGTATTTGTACACTTAGTCTACTAGTCACCTAAAATTTATAAGTCCTCTAAATGGATAATTTTTTATATGACACAATTGCAGTCACAACTAGAATTTCTGTAAGTGCTAAGTTGCACCTCTAACACATAGATTACTTGTATTCTCTCTCTAGGTCTCTATGCACAAGTATATAAAATATCCTCAAATATTGTGCACAATAAGTCAACTAGCTACTATGCTACTAGTAAGTGTTTATAACTCAAAATATCGTGTAACACTAATCACGTGTCCTAACTATTAGGTTAAGGTATATACTTTATGTATATAAAATCATCATCACATCCTCTAAAATATAAACCATCATCAACCCTAATTCTTATACACTTGCACACAACAACAAGTGCACATAACAATTATAACTATTCTAACTTGTTACACTAGCATGGCACTATTCATATATCAAACTAGTGTATAACCTAGTCAACAACCACATATACTAGTAGTTCACTAACAAGTGACTTGGTACAAAATACAACACTTAAACTAATCATCTGATCAAGTAATAATATAAAATTTAGAGTTAAAATTGGTTAAATATGCGGTAGATAGTGTCAAGGCAAGTGATTATATAAATATACATATGTATATATATCTATATAATAAAATAAGAGATCAAGTGCATGATTATATACATTAGAAAAAGAGAACAAGAGGTCATGCATATACATACACATTAGGATAAATAACAAATTAATACATATGTATATATATACAAGTGGAAGAACAACAAGATTAAGAAAATTATATATATAGGTATATATATATAAGAAGATCGGATGAAGAGGAAAAGGAGAGCATTACCTAGGGTTCAAAGAAATAGAAGGAAAGCTAAGAGAGAGGGTGCTCGACTAGGAGGGGTGGTGCTCGGCCCGCGGCCCATTGTCGGCCTGTCTCTGGCGGGTGGATGGGTGCTCCGGCCACTGTGCTCGACAGCAGCAACAGCAATAGCTTATAGCAGCGACTTGCAGTGGTAGCAATGGCTCACCAAGGGGAGGGGAAGATGGTGGTGGCTGATGGTCGTGAGGGAGGTGGTGGTGGTGGTAAGGTGATGGTGGTGGAGGTTGATGTATTGCAATAGAAGGAAAGCTCGGGTGGTGGTGAGGTCATGGTGGTTGATGATGGTGGTGGTGGTCAGATTGGAGTAGGAAAAGGTCGTGGGTGGTCCAACAGCTAGGGAGGAGGTAAGGTGATGGTAGTGGAGGTTGATGTGTTGGAGGAGGAGGAGAGCTCGGGCGGTGGTGAGGTGATGGTGGTTGATGATGGCGGTGGAGTTCGGGTTGGAGTAGGAGGAGGTCGTGGGTGGTCCGGCAGCTTGGGAGGAGGTGAGGTGATGGTGGTGGAGGTTGATGTGTTGGAGAAGGAGGAGAGCTAGGGTGGTGGTGAGGTGATGGTGGTTGATGATGGCGGTGTAGGTTGGGTTAGAGTTGGATGAGGTCGTAGGTAGTCCGACAGCTAGGGAGGAGGTTGTGGGGATGGTAAGGAGGTCGGGGGGTGATGAGGGCACTGTGGTAGTAGTGGTCGGCTGCTAGGGAGGAGAAGAGGAAGAAGGAGGTGGTGGATGTGATGGTTTCGGTTTTCTTGAGGTAAGGTGATGGTGAAGGTAGCTAAAATTTGAGGGAGAAAGAGAGTGTGTATTAATGAAGGAGAGAGAGAGAGAGAGAGAGAGAGAGAGAGAGTAGTAAGCATGGAGATTAGGACCAGCTACCTCGCCCTATTTCTAGGGATAAGGGAAGGCTTGCCATGAGGGAATGAGTGGTAGGATTGAGGTTAATTTTGAATGGAGGGTGGAGATTAAATGTAGGTGTAAAGTGTTGCATAGTACATACAAAATGGGAGAAAATAGAGGTATGACCGGTCAAGGTATGAAGAAGGGCTTTCTTTATTACTTTGCCCCAATGGGAGGGGGACACCTAGTTGTTTATTTGCACAAAGGCCCCCAGCAGTTTAAAATTGCACAAGCAAAAAAGAATTGGGATTGGATGAGAAAAATTACCATATTTTTTGTGTTATAGTGGAGAAAATTAGTGTGTGATATTTTGTATGAACCATGAGGGTGTGAGTGGGGGTTTGGGTTGGTGTTGGGTCTAGTTTTGGGTTAGGTTGAGTCATTGCACCAATTTAGTTAAAATTAGTGTCAATGGTGTTCTTTAATTAAATGAAAGTACATAGGTTTTAAATCGGGTGGGACACACATGTCATGGACGTAGTAGACTCAAAATAGATTATTGTCATAAATTGGGTTGCACAAAACGGGTCGAAGTTGTGTCTCCAATTTCGATTGGAACGGACAAAAATGCAAAAGTTAGATTTATTTAGATTTAAAAATAGATATTTGTAACGAATATTGTGCGACTAAAATGAAGCACAAGAGATAGTATTTATGATTTACATAAATGACAGAATAGAATACTGGCACGTTTAGGTCAAGTGTGTAAAATTTGTTTGAAGGCAGAAGGTAGAGTAGCGCTACAAACATCAAAGCAACGGTAAGGTACATAAAGGGAATTATGTTAAAAGAGGCAAATTAATAACTCCATTAACAAATTCAAAATAATCCTAAATGAATCCTAATTCTAGTTTTGGGTCAGGAGGTTTACACTAATAATAATTTGTCTATAAAGGGTATTTTTAATTTAGTTATTGTCTACTATTGTCAAGGATTTTAGCTATAGGAAAAGCTTGAAAATTGTGCATTCCGATATATGGAACTATGACTGGTATAAGTTCCTTTAATCATCAAAATATAGGAACATTTGGTTCTTCTATTTGAACCTATAGAAATTGGCTGCTTAATTAACTATGTCGTCGTTTGTTTGCTTTCTTTATGTTAGCACAATAGATATTTGAGTTATATTTCAACCACTTTAAACAGGACACAAACTAGTGATGCGGTGGCCAAAACTAAAGAGACTGGATTTAGTGAGCCTAACCATAGAGATAATGTATCAGGAACTGATGTTGCCTGAAAGGTAACCATCTCTAAGAATTCCCTGCCTTTAATACAGAAGGATAGTTGAGTTTGTGTGCTTTGTAGTGGGGGGTGTCAAGCCCCGATCCTGCAAAGGCCATTCGTCCTCGCTTGGGTCCTTATGGGACTGACCATCCTTGCACGGATGTGATATCGTGCAAGCCTAAATTTTGCTTGCACAAGACCAAATCTTGAATAAGGACAAGTAAGCTATTCAAGACGGAAGCAGCGGCACGTTTTGCAGAAAAGTAAAAAATATAATGGCATAAGAAAACAAGCTCTTTTATTGATATTCAAAAGTGTTACAGGCGGCGCTTGGATGAGGTTACAATTTGCTCAAGTACTCTCTCGAATTCAATGACATCGTTCCATATATTATATCCCTTTATACAAAAGCAACAAAGCATAACTCGTTACGGCTCAAGGCATCGGCTCCAAAATTTTGGGTCTTGGGGATGAGGCACGGCTATCGCTTCCTCGGATGATCCAACACCTGCAAACAAGCAAATTGTTGATGGGTCAGCACTTTGGAGAAAGTACTGGTGTATAAAATCAACGAACAGAAGAAACACTCCCTGAAACCCACACTAAGTAAGCATCTGGCAAAACCTTACATTACTAGTGATCTTGCTATATTTACCAAGATTTATTTCATTCAGCACATGATTATAGTCAGTTTACATCTTTTCAAAAATATATCTTTAAAATCAGTTTGAATATTCAAACATTTTAAGAAAGCTATAGGGACAATGTTCTATCGTGCAGTGCGCAGCATGTCTCGTGAGTTATATGCGATCTCTTGGGAACAAAGGTTCTCTAGTGGACTGTTCATCGCAAATCGAGACAAAATGCATCAGGTGGACTATTCAATTCAATGCAATAGGGGCCAACAGTGTATTCAAGTAAAACAGATATGTCTCATTTAGCATTTATGATAAAGAATATAAGGAAATACAAGTGATCACTTATTCAGTGATCCTTACCCATGGCCGAACGGTTATCCCTACAGCAGACATACAAGTTAGCAATATATATATATATATATATATATATATATATTCCATGTCCATCTATTCATCAAATAGTTAGGTATGCAAGAAGGTAAACCTAGCATGCGCCTTAACTATATGATGGTCCATGAGTCTACTTCCTCATGAATAGAAGTAGCTGGGACTACAAGCCCAGGCTAACTATTAGACAGGACACCCCCTAATCGTAGTGACTACAAGTCTCAAGGTGTTTCAATTATCTCCCCCGAGAAGAACGATTCCCAGTGCCCCAGGAATCCGTTCAAGAGACAGTACATTGTGCACAAGTTGTCCAAAAAATGATACAATGCATGTGATTCTATCAGATAAAAGATTATATAATGCACATATCCATAAATAAGCAAATAACATATCAAGCGATAGAGCTGAAGCCCTCAATTCTCTTCTTTTCAATCTATTTGATAGGTTCGATCATTTTGATAAGTTCAATCTTCTTTCTTTCTTTCAATTGATAGGCTTAATAGAACACGATACAAGTTATTCAAACAGTTATATCTCTTCACAATGCAATCAATAAAATATATTCAAGAAATCTAGCTCTTTTAACAAGTAACAGGCAAGAACAGTTCTATATATCTAGCATGCAAATTCTATCTCATTTAGCCAAGCATACAGTTCTACTTTTGTTTAGCATACGATAAAAATATATGAACATTCTTTTATTCGTGTTTATTAACATGGCAGTGGTTCGTTCGATAGTGGTGTCCGTGTACTAAGCAGGCAATATTTTTATCTTTTCTTAACATATCAATGGTTCTATCTTATAGACAAGTATTCAAATTCTCTAGTTAGGCAAGCAAATTTATTTCAATGACAAGCAATACAAGTTCCTATATTAAGCATGCAGAGTCAGGTTCTATCATTCTTCTTATAAAACTATCTTCTTAGAACAAGCAGTAGAAAACTCAGATTCATTATTAAGGCCTGCAAGAATCAGAGAATATTGTTCTGTCTACTCACTTTAGATCAATCGTCTTGTGGTTCAATCAGAAACTCTCCGAGAAGACTTTCACTCGAGCAAGCAAAGCGATATCACTTGTACATAGTGCCTACGCGGAGCGGGACACTACATACATACCCACCAATAAAAAGTTTTATCCTCGAATCTTAAGAAAAAACTTACAAAAATCCAGACCAGCGATGGTTCTCATCCCTCACCATCCTCAATCGAAAATACAAGCAAATCACAAGCACGAAAGCACAACTCTCAAACAACAAATTAAATCCAAAAAACTTTTGCGCGCATCTTTGAAAATATCTATGGACTCATTGCATGGAACATTCATTGCAGCACAATATCAGGCACATCTCTGAGTCAAAGGCAACAGAATGGGCAAAGAATTGAGTCACTTTGATGCCATTATGTCACGCCCTGATCCCGTAGGGGCCATTCAGCCTTGCTTGGGTCCTTACTGGATCGACCATCCTCGTACGGGCTTGATGTCATGCAAGCCTAAATTGCGCTTGCACAAGGCCAAAGCATGAACAAGGACAAGTAAGCTATTCAAGACGGAAGCAACGACACATTTTACAGAAAAGTAAAGAACACAATGGCATAAGAAAACAAGCTCTTTTATTGATATCCAAAAGTGTTACAGGCGGCGCTTGGCCGAGGTTATAATTCACTTAAGCAATCTCTCGAATTCAATGACATCGTTCCATATATTACATCCCTTTATACAAAACCAGCTCAAAGCATAACTCGATATGGCTCAAGGCATCGACTCTAGATTTTTGGGTCCTAGGGATGAGACACGGCTATCGCTTCCTCGGACGATCCAACACCTGTAAACAAGCAAACTGTTGGTGGGTCAGCACTTTGGAGAAAGTACCGGTGAGTATAAAATCAACGAACAGAAGTAACACTCCCTGAAACCCACACTAAGTAAGCATGTGGCAAAATATTATATTACTAGTGATCTTGCTACTTTTACCTAGATTTATTTTATGCAGCACAGGATTATAGTCTGTTTATATTATTTCAAAAACATGTCTTTGAAATTAGTTTGCACATTCAAACATTTTTAGCATGCTATAGGTACAGTGTTCTATCATGCAGTGCGCATCATGTATCGTGAGCCATATGCGATCTCATGGGAACAAAGGTTCTCTAGTGGACTGTTCATCTCAAATCAAGACAAAATGCATCAGGTTTTTTATTCAATTCAATGCAATAGGGGCCAGCAGCATAGTCAAGTAAAACAGATGTTTCATTTAGCATTTATGATATAGAACATAAGTAAATAAAAGTGATCACTTATTTAGTTATCCTTACCCATGACCGAACGGTTATTCCTGCAGCAGACATACAAGTTAGCAACATATGAATATATATATATGAATAAGGTTCTCTTTTCCTGTCCATCTCTGCATCAAACAGTTAGGTATGCAAGAAGGTAAACCTAGCATGCGCCCTGACTACATGATGGTCTATGAGTCTACTTCCTCATGAATAGCAGCAGCTGGGACTACAAGCCCAGGCTAACTATTAGACAGGACACCCCTCTAATCGCGAGGACTACAAGCCTCAGGGTATTTTGATTATCTCCCCCGGGAAGAATGATTCCCTGTGCCCAAGGAATCCGTTCGAGAGACAGTACCTTGTGCACAAGTTGTCCAAAGACCGATCCGATGCATGCGATTCTATCAGATAAAAGACTATATAATGTACATGTCCATAAACAAGCAAATATCATATCAAGCGATAGAGCCAGACTCCTCAATTCTCTTCTTTTCAATCTATTTGCTAGGTTCGATTATTTTGATAGGTTCAATCTTCTATCTTTCTTTCTTTCAATCGATAGGTTCAATAGCATATGATACAAGTTATTCAAATAGTTCCATCTCTTCACAATACGATCAATGAAACATGTTCAAGAAATCTAGGTCATTTAACAAGTAACAGGCAAGAACAGTTCTATATATCTAGCATGCAAATTCTCTCTCTTTTAGCTAAGCATAAAGTTCTACTTTTGTTTAGCATACGATAAAAATATATGAACATTCATTTACTCTTTTTTATTAACATGGCAGCGGTTCGTTTGATAGCAGTATCTGTGTAACTAAGCATGCAATATTTTTATCTTTTCTTAGCATAGCAATGGTTCTATCTCATATAGAAGCATTCAAGTTCTCTAGTTAGGAAAGCAGATTCGTTTTAATGATAAGCAATACGAGTTCTCATATTAAGCATGCAGAGTCAGGTTCTATCATTTTTCTTATGAAACTATCTTCTTAGATCAAGCAGTAGAAAACTCAGATTCATTATTAAGGCATGCAAGAATCAGATAATGCAGTTTTGCCCACTCACTTAGATCAATCATTTTGTGGTTCGATCGGAAACTCTTCGAGAAGACTTCCACTCGAACAAGCAAAGAGATATCACTTGTACATAGTACCTACATGGAGCGAGACACTACAGGAATGGTGCAGGTTACATTTACAATTACTATTATTCTTGTAGGTCATAATCCTTGCAAGGGAGTCAGGTTTAAAACTTATGCCTTTTGATACCAAGATTGTGAACCTTGTCCCGAGCTCTTGAGAGTAAGTTAAGGCTGCCAAAGGGTCGTATTTTAGTTGGGTTTATTTTTTGTAGCAAAGGAAAATGTAATACTTATATCCCTTGTTTTAATCACACGTAAATGTTGTCAAACAAAGAATTTATGCATACTTTTGAAGTTTGATGTGGACTTGACAAAAGAAGGAAATAACATGGAGGCTGCTGGAAAGTGAGTTATTTAATTCTTTTGCATTGACCCCCTTTTATTTGTTATGTATCAACCTCCCATAACTAGTGTTTAGTGAAGAAAGAGAATCTATTATGCAACACCGTAAAGCTAATTGGTTGAAGTTTCAGTTCAACAGATATTAATCTAGGGAGAATTTTTCCTATTTTTCCTTTATAGTTGTTAGTATATGTTGGGTAGTTAATGTTTGGGAGTTTCGTGCCAATCCATAATGGTATGTAATGTTTTCTTTTCTTTTCGCCCCATATCTCTATTAAGAAATTTGATTGAAAGATCAGAGATCCTCCAAACTGAGTTTCAGTACATGTAATATCCCAAAATGATGGCAAGAACTTGTTGTTTGGGTCTTGTTTAAGACTACAGAGTTTGTTGGAATTGGTTGTATCATGTAATATCGCAGGCTTCAGTATATATATATATATATATATATATATATATATATATATATATATATATATATATAATGTAAGTAGGAAAATTTAATTTGTATCTTGAGCTCTAATTGTAAAGTTGCTAAGGTAGTATTTTAGACTTAATTAGTTTCTCAAACCTCATTTATTTTTATTTTTGGTTGTTTGTTAGGCTACAACATATTATAAAAATATCTTGCTGACTAGTTATGCTTAGATTTCTTATTAATTTGCTAAATGCCTATAAATGAGATGATACTTTATTGTACTTATTTGCCAATGGGTGCTGCATTAGATGGTCATTTTTAATCTTTTTAAATGATTATTTGTAGAATTTTCTCTATGTAATTATTATCATTGTCTACAAATGATTGCTATCATTCTTTTTGTAATTATAAATGAGATGGTACTTTATTCTAAAGGGTGCTACATTAGATGGTTATTTTAATCTCTTCAAATGATTATTTGCAGAACCATCTTTATGTAATTATTATCAGTCTACTAGTACAATTTTGAGATAGAGTAAGTGAACCACTTTTCTTCTTTTTGCAAAACAGTTCCTTTTACTTCTAAATTATCCGAATGCTTTTTCCACGTAAGTCCTATCTGGACTTAATTGTTTTTACAATTATAGCAAAGTGCTCGACAAATATTAATTTCGTTGCTTGTAACTCCTGTTTGGACTCAAATTTCTTATTATTGAGTTGTCGATCTAAAATTAAAATGACAAAGAGGCAATCTAAGATCTAGTCTACACTTGATATTTCCATTATTATGTATCTAAATTTTGCGTCCTGATTGTATATCTTTTTTTCCCCTAAGTAGTTTCAAGTACAAATGACAAAACATTCCTTCTTTTATCAAGAACCAAATTCTAGTAAAAATTGGTTTTCTGCATGATCGTGATTTATTCTAAATTTTAATTTATTTATGTCAGCTGGTTGAGAGAATATTTCTTATTTAGAATTATTCTATCACTTTTTGTTTGTACTATTTGGGCTTCTCTTACCAATTTCTTACAATCTTCTAAAAATTTGCTTAACTTGTAGGGTAGAGAACTCTAAATGTGACTGCCAGAAGGGCAGCCTTCATCTTCCATTTGACCATCACATGCTCGTTCAAAATCTCAGTGCAGGTGAGCATGCAATTTATGTAACTTATTATCTTTTTTTTGTGGTATACAGGTTCATAGTTATAACATAAAAAAATTTCATTTAGTGATAGACTCCTCAAAATTACTTATCATTCTGGTAACCAACTTGGTATATTTGCGAAAAAGTGAACCCTTTGTCTGAAAGCTCTGGCTAATGCAGGGTATGGGTTCTTGCTAAGGCAGGGTTTGGGTTGTCACTCTATACTAATAAAAATAGTTATCAGGCCTCTCTTGGCAATGCCGGGCTTGGGGAGATCTTGTTATTTATCTGTTGTTCAATGAGACATAATAAACTAATGGCTCATAGTATTATGACCTTCACATAAGAGGGAATGGGTTTATATCTGTTATCTAATATTATCCAGAAAAGTAGAGTAGATTCATTAGTTACCCATTCACCGGATAAGTGTGCACCAGATAATTTTGGATGGACAATAGTTAACTCAATCTTCATATTACCCAAATACCACTTTTGGGTTTAATGGGCAGCTAAATGGGCATTGTGCATTCTTAGAGAGTGCAAATGCTATTGTTTGCCATTGACTCAAAGTTGAACAAACTTTGTTGTGCAACAAATACAAGAAGTACAGAAAAATCCTAAACAGAAGATTTAAGTACAATATTTTTTATTCTGGTGAGTGTGACGATGGAGACTGAGTACTGGAGCGGCTCTTTTACTCTGTTGTCGGTCTGACGAGGGAATGATGATGCTTTCTTTACGTTTCTCTCTCATCTTTGTATGTACCTGCCTTGTGGGTATGCTACCCTGCTATTTATAGCCATCATGCTGATGGGCTCATGCGCACGCATATGCTATGCGCGCATAGATTTTGTTACTGCACGTATCCGGTCTCAACAGAATGGTTGTATTCGTAAACGCATGTCACGATTGAGCTGCCACGTGATATTTTTTTGGGATTTGCTTGTTGCCGAAGATCTGGTTTATTTCTATTTTGTGTGCGTGACTTGGTCAGCTTGACACATGTCCCTCACTTGGTGGTAGAGAATCCCCTTAGTTGTAACAGAAAGATTTTCTCATTGGGAGCATTGGGTCTGGTGTTATGCCTCGATTTTGTGGAATCGATAATCGTCCCTCGGACGTGATGCCATACGTGCCTAGGTTGAGCAACGCACAAGGATATGGTATTTGATATAACAAGCACATATTCAGAGTACACAGATAGTTGAACACAATATTGAAACAAGGAAAAGTTTTTTTATTGATAATGAACATCATTTACAAACTTTTGAACAAGTACATAAGGTTGTCGTACGGGCTTATACATTACATTATTTTACTAAAACTTCAAAAGCTATAGACACCTTCAGGCGAAGATATCGCCTTGCCACGGAGCTGCATAAGGTATGTGCATGAGCTCCTGGAACTTCAAAACATGCACCCAGAATTTGGGCATGAGTCGTGGGTACGCCCAGCCTACGCCACAGTATCAACAGTAAAACGCTGTCTAGGTATCAAATATACTAAACATAACTCACAACCTATCAATGATATCAACTCCATAAGAAGGACAATAAAATAAATATCTCTCAACATCTTATAATGTATACTCAATCACAATAGCTATAAGAATATAAATGGCACGATAAAAGATAAGAAAGAATCACATAGTCAAACACAATATCTCAAAATAAAGATAAACCACAATCTAGCTGTCCAACATAAAAATCCCCACCAGTCTCAATTTAAACTTAACATAAGTCTCGACATAAACTCAAATAAGTCTCAAATGCATAAAATAAATGCTGTCTAATTAGCTGCAGATAGTGTCTCCTCTAAAGGAAGGGACTCCTCTAAGATCTCTGGTGTATAGTCTCTATATATATCTGGTCCATAATGTGTAGGACAGAAATTCTCAATATTCTCTAAAAAAATATCCAGTCAGGATTGGAGCGATGTACAAGCACTAACAGCAGCTCCATATATATTGACAAAAACTATGATATAGTGTAATAAAATACAAGATGGATATAAATACTGGCAATAAATAATACTGGAATAATAAAATACTGAAAATAAGAAATACTGGAGCATATGTCATCATCAATGGTACAACTAGCAATGAACAGAATACAAGTGCATGCTAGAACAATGAGCTGAAATATAGGTGAATGCTAGAACAGTAACTAGAACATAGAGAAATGCTATATCAATAAACTAGAGATACATGTATAGACTATCTAGCTATGTGTGTAAAACATCAGCATATCATGTGATCGGCTTAGGACTGATCAGGCTTGTTACATATGATTAGATATGATTCATGTAAGGTCAGGCTAACCATCCGAATAGCTATGATGTGAGCAATAGTCAGGCTAATCACATGTAACAGACTATGAGGCATGTAATGGTCAGGTTGTACCGACGTGAGGTATGGGTGAGCTATGATGCATGTAGAGTTGGGTATAATCACATAAGCTACTAATATCTTCCCGTCCCCAGCTAGCACGATGGATTATAAATCATGACTCCTCGTGATCGGTCTCAATAATGCCAACTCGTGTATACATAGTGTCAGAATCATATATGCTATACAACTATAATCATAGAGATAATCAACATAATAAAAACTATCAGAGAATGTACTCGCCTGTGGTCCTCTGCTGGAAATACCAATATCCTATTTCCAAGGTCTTGTCTGAATAATCCAACAGTCCTATAGACATCATTTAATGATAATATTGCATCAATCGATAAACTAACATACATATGATCATAAATATACTGAAGTCAGAGACTATGCTAGGGGTGCTACTTGTCATCTAACAGGGTCAAGTGTGCTTCTAGCTGCATGGGTGTCATGTCCTCAAATACTGTGCATAATCAGATAGTCAATCACTAACATATGTCTCGTCAGTATGTCAGTGCACACAAGGCAGTCAAATCATAATTGTTAGGGTCACATGGTCAATATAAATATGGGATATCCATAACTAACACTAGGGGCATACAGTACATATATAAATATAGTCATAACTAGTATTAGCATTTAATTACTTATATATATATGTGCATCCATATATTTATATATATCAATATGATTATAATACTCATACACGTACGTATACGCATACGAGTTTGGTTTTACTTGCATAACGTCTAGCCATCAACATCTAATAAACACGCTAAACCCTAATATTTCACACATACATATACACAAACATGAAGAGAACAACTCAAACCTGCGCGCACGTGAACGAGGGGGTGTTTGACGTCGAGTTGGGCTATTGTCGTTGAGTCGTTGAGGGGAGTCGGGTTCAGCGGACTATCATATTATCGACGGCAGCGTTCAGTCGATCAGTCGGGAGAAGGTTTGTCCGTCGAGGAGAAGGAGGTTCAACGGCGTTCAGTCATCGAGGGATTTGAGAGAAGGTTCAGGCGGGTGTAGTCAGGCGAAGGAGGGTGCTGATGTCGAGTCGAAGGAGGGGACGTTTAGGCGAATGGCAATGCTCAGTCAGGCGGAGGGGGATAATTCAGTCATCTAGGTGAGGGATGCTCGGGGTGTCCCGGCATGCTCAGGCGGCTGCTCTGTCAGTCGGGGATGACCGGAACGGGGCTGCTCCAACGGGTTCAACGGGGATCGGTTGCTTCAGTCTTCGGCGGTGATGAAGTACAGGTGGCGAGGGATATCCGGCTCTGGTTGGTGGTGAACCGGGAAGAAGGAGAACATGAGGGGTGATGGGTTGAGGGAGTCGGCTGCTACTTGATTTTAGGTGTTGATGTTAAAAATATAAGAAAAGGATATATTTATATGTGTAAAAAAGTAGGGTTGGGTGTTAACCTAGGTAGTTAGGCCTGGTCAATATCCTCCTTGGAAAAGGGCTTGGCTTCTTCATGTAGATATTTGGAGGGCTAGGATTGCATTGTTTCAAAATGGAGGGATAAGGTTTGATGAGGGATTGATGTTGAGTGTTACACACTCCAAAATTATGGAGAAAAATCATATGAAGAAAAATGGGGTTTCTTCATGTATTTGTCCAATGGGATGTAGACACCTCAATGCACTTTTACATAAAAGTGCCCAATAATTAGAAAATTGCATTAGGTAGGATTTTTGGATTAATTTAATTAAAATTAATATAATTGGTGTTCTAAAATTAATTAGAAGTACATGGGGTTAAAATTAGGTGGTACACAAGTGTCATAAATAAAGAAGACTCGGAATAGAATATTGTCATAATTTGGGTTGCATAAAATGGGTCGAGATTGTTCTCCAATTTTGATTGGAACGCACAAAGATGTAAAGTTAGATTTATATAAAATTAAATATAAATATCTGCGACGAATATTGTACGAGTAAAATGAAGCACAAGAGGACATATTTATGAGTTACACAAGGATCAAAATAGAAGATTGGCTCGTTTAGAATAAGAGTGTAAAATTTGTAGGAAGACAAAGGCTAGTATAGTGCTCCAATTATCGAAGCAATGGTAAGGTACAATCAATCAAATAAATTACAGCAATTAAATATAAATAAATATCATACAATATTAACACATTAAATTAAATAAATAAAAAGATAAAAATACCCCTATTCTGAATATGGTAGTGACAAGTCTACCCTCCTTAAAGGAATTGCGTTCTCAAAATTAAAATAAACTATCATAAGAACAGCAATCAAACAAGAAATTATACCTCAAGTCTCGAAGAGATACGGATATTGCTCGCACATTTTGTCCTCTCTTTTCTAGATTGACTCACCTGGAGAGTGATGTCTCCATGCAATACGAACCAAAGGAATAGTCTGGTTCCTTAATACCTTCTCTCTATGATCCAAGATCTCTACGGGTTGTTCGGGATAGCTGAGCGTTGGTCCAACATCGATCTCCGAGTGATCTAGTACGTGACTAGGATCCACCATGTACCATCTCAACTGTGACATATGGAACATGTCATGCACTCCATCTAGAGTAGGCGGTAAGTCCAGTCTATAGGCCACTGCACCGACCCTTACAAGAATACCGAAAGGTCTGATGTATCTTGGACTAAGCTTTCCACCTCTACCAAAATGAATCGTGTCCCGTGTCAAAAAAATCCGTAGGAACACCAAATCGCCAACCTATAACAAACAGTCTTAACACGCAATCTAAAACAAAATAATCACAAACTAAAATAACAAAAACCTATACCTGAAACTCTAGGGGTCTACGGTAGCTATCGGCCCAATACCGCTGTCTATCCTACGCCACTCGCAGTCTGTCTCTGACGAGTTTCACCTTTTATGCTGCATCCACGACCATTTCTGGTCCTAACAAGGCTCCCTCCAACATTATCCCAAGATAACGGCATACAATACCTTCGTCCATATAAAGCCTCGAATGGTGACATATCAATGCTGGCCTGGTAACTGTTATTATAAGCAAACTCTATTAGGTGTAGATGATCCTTCCAAGAACCTCCGAGATCCAAAACGTAAGTGCGTAGTATATCTTCAAGAGTTTGAATAGTCCTTTCAGACTATCCATCTGTCTGGGGGTGATACGCGGTACTGAACTTGAGTTGAGTGCCCAAGCTAGCCTGCAGACTCCTCCAGAAATGGGAAGTAAAACGACTATCCCGATCTGAGACGATACTCATCGGAACCCCATGTAATCTGACAATCTGTCGCACGTACATCTCTGCTAGCCTCTCTGTCGATGTTCCCACTTTGAATGGTAAGAAGTGGGCTGATTTGGTCAACCTATCCATGATGACCCAAATCGCGTCCTTTCCTCCTGGAGAACATGGAAGCCCTGAAACAAAGTCTATAGTCATATGCTCCCACTTTCACTCTGGAATGGGTAAAGGTTAAAATAATCCACCTGGACTCTGTCGGTCTATCTTTACCTGCTGGAACACTAAACTTCGGGATATAAAGCATGCTACCTCGCGCTTTATACCATACCACCATACGTGCTCCCTCAGATCTCGATACATCTTGTTGGCACCGGGATGCATCGAGTACTGAGAGCGATGTACCTCCTGTAAAACCTCTTCGCACAGCTCTTCACTTGGCTCACACATTATCGTGCCAAGTCGTAAAGATCCATCATCTAAAATAGTGAAGTCGTCTGTCAATCCTGTCCGAACATGTACCCTGATACTCCTTAGAGTCTCATTATCATACTATGTAGCTCTAATTCTATCCATCAGCTCTGATTGTATCTACAATCCCCATATCTAAATCCAATACCTGGAACTAGCACTTCAATTCCCAAGCTCTCAAGATCGGCCAATAAATGTCTATATGTAGTCAAGTACATAGCCATCGGATACCTGCTCAAGGCATCGACGACTACGGTGGCCTTTCCTGGGTGGTACTATAATGAGATATCGAAGTCCTTCATTAACTCTAACCACCTTCTCTGCCTCATGATCAGCTTTTTCTGTGTAAATATGTACTTCAAGTCCTTGTGGTCCGTGAAGATCTCCATACGCTCTCCATACAAATAGTTATCTTTAGAGCAAAGATAACTGTCGCTAACTCCAAATCGTGAGTGGGGTAGTTCTTTTCATGAGGGCGTAATTATCTTGAAACATAGGCAATTACTTTCTTGTGCTGCTGAAGTAGGCAACCCAAACCCTTTCCTGAAGCATCACTATAGATAATGAATCCACCTGTCCCAGATGGCAACGTCAAAACTGGAGCTGTCGTCAATCTCTTCTTCAGCTCATCAAATGCGGCCTAACATTCCTCTATCCAGACAAAATTCACATCTTACTTGGCCAGCCTAGTCATCGGCTCTGCAATCTTGGAGAAGTCTTGTACAAATCTCATGTAGTATCCTGCTAGTCCGAGAAAGCTCATGATCTCTGCTACTGAACTGGGGTAGCCCATGACTCCACTGCCTCTATCTTCTTTGGGTTAACTGGAATTCTGTTACCCGTCACCATATGTCCAAAAAATTAAACCTTGTCAAGGAAGAACTCACACTTTGAAAGTTTCCCATATAACTCATCTTTTCTGAGAGTCTCCAAGACCATCCTCAGGTGCTCTTCTGGGGTCTTCGAATACACTAGAATATCGTCGATGAACACCATTACAAACTTGTCAAGGTACTGGTGGAACACCTTGTTCATCATGTTTATGAATACTGCTGGTGCATTAGTTAAACCAAACGGCATTACCGTGAATTCAAACTGGCCATATCTCGTTCGAAAAGCTGCCTTCGATATATTTTCTTTCTTCACCTTTACCTAGTGATAGCCTGACCTCAAGTCTATCTTTGAAAATATCTTTGCTTCGCTCAATTGATCGAAAAGATCATCTATCCTCGGCAGGGAATATTTGTTCTTGATAGTGAGGTTGTTTAGAGCTCTATAATCGATACACATGCATACCGTGCTATCCTTCTTTGGTACGAATAATATCGGAGCTCCCCATGGCGAAGAACTAGATCTACTGAAACCTTTATCCCGCAGCTCCTCAACTTGCTTCTTCATCTCTGCCAGCTCGTTGTTGTTGACTCTATAGACGTATTATGAAATAGGCTCCGCTCCTGGTACCAAGTCTATAGAGAATTCAACATCTCTGTCTGGCAGCAAGCCTGGCAACTCCTCTGGAAATACATCCAGGAACTCCGCTATGAGAGGATGTAGTAACTCCTCTGCTTCCTTCCTGGCTCCGCAAAAAGTTCCTCTGTTCTGCTTTGCTTCTCCTCTGGCGACCTCAAACTCTGGTTCTCCTAGCGGTCAAAATATTACTATGCCTATGTGACAATCTAAATTAGTATGGTATCTACTCAACCAGTCCATTTCGAGTACAATATCGTATCCGGGAAGTGGCATGACGAGTAAACTCATGCTCAACTTGCGAAGCTAGACCTGCATGGGATACCACTAAAAATGTATCATGACCCACACCAAAAATTTGGGCATGAGTCGTGGGTACGTCCAGCCTACGCCGTAGTATCGGTGATAGAACGTTGTCTAGGTCTCAAATATACTAAACATAACTCACAGCCTGTCAATGATATCAACTCCATAAGGAGGACAATAAAATAAATATCTCTCAATATCTCATAATGTATACTCAATCATAATATCTATAAGAATATAAATGACACGATAAAAGATAAAAAAGAATAACATAGTCAAACACAATATCTCAAAATAGAGATAAACCACAGTCTAGCTGTCCAACATAAAAATCTCCACCAGTCTCAATTTAAACTTAACATAAGTCTCGACATAAACTCAAATAAGTCTCAAATGCATAAAATAAATGATGTCTAATTAGCTGCAGGTAGTATCTCCTCTAAAAGAAGGAACTCCTCTAAGATCTCTGGTGTATATTCTCTATCTATACCTGGTCCATAATGTGTAGGACAGAAATCCTCAAGATCCTCTGGAAAAAATATCCAGTCAGGATTGGAGTGAAGTACAAACACTAACAGCAGTTCCACATATATTGACAAAAACTATGATACAGTGTAAGGAAATACAAGATGGATATAAATACTGAAAATAAACAATAATAGAATAATAAAATACTAGAAATAAGAAATATTGGAGCATATGTCATCATCAATGGTACAACTAGCAATAAACAGAATACAAGTGCATGCTAGAACAATGAGCTGGAATATAAGTGAATGCTAGAACAGTAACTTGAACTTAGAAAAATGCTAGATCAATAAACTAGAGATACATGTATAGACTATCTAGCTAAGTGTGTGAAACATCAGCATATCATGTGATCGGCTTGGGACTGATCAGGCTTGTTACATATGATTAGCAATGATTCATGTACGGTCAGGCTAACCATCCGGATAGCTATGATACGAGCAATAGTCTGGCTAATCATATGTAACAGGCTATGAGGCATGTAATAGTCAGGCTGCACCGACGTGAGGTATGGGTGAGCTATGATGCATGTAGAGCTGGGTATGATCACATAAGCTACTAATATCTCCCCATCCCCAGCTAGTACGATGGATTCTAAATCACGACTCCTCGTGATCGGTCTCGATGATGCCAACTCGTGTATACGTAGTGTCAGAATTATGTATGTTATACAACTAGAATCATAGAGATAATCAACATAATAAAAACTTCAGAGAATGTACTCGCATGTGGTCCTCTGTTGGAAATACTAATGTCATATTTCCGATGTCTTGTCTGAATAATCCATCGGTCCTATAGACATCATTTAATAATAATATTGCATCAGTCGATATACTAACATACACACAATCATAAATATACTGAACTCAGAGACTACGCTAGGGGTGCTACTTGTCATCTAACGGGGTCAAGTGTGCTTCTAGCTGCACGGGTGTCACATCCTCAAATAATGTGCATAATTAGATAGTCAATCACTAATATATATCTCGCCAGTACGTCAGTGCACACAAGGTAGTCAACTCACAATTATCAGGGTCACATGGTCAATATAAATATGGGATATCCATAATTAACACTAGGGGGATATAGTACATATACAAATATAGTCATAACTAGTATTAGCATTTAATTACTACTATTAGAATTTAATTACTTATATATATATACATCGATATATTTATATATATCAATATGATTATAATACTCATACGCGTATGTATACGCATACGAGTTTGATTTTACTTGGATAACGTCTAGCCATCAACATCTAATGAACATGCTAAACCCTAACATTTCACACGTACATATACACAAACATGAAGAGAACAACTCGAACCTGCGCGCACGTGAACGAGGGGGTGTTCGACATCGAGGTGGACGGCTATCGTTGAGTCATCGAGGGGAGTCGGGTTCAGCAGACTGTCGTATTGTCGATGGCAGCGTTCAGTCGATCAATCGGGAGGAGGTTTGTCCTTCGAGGAGGAGGAGGTTCAGCGACGTTCAATCATCGACGGATTCGAGAGAAGGCTTAGGCGGTGTAGTCAGGCAGAGGAGGGTGCTGCTATCGAGTCGAAGGAGGGGACGTTCAGGCGAATGGCAACGCTCAGTCAGGCGAAGGGGGTGATTAAGTCGTCCAGGCGAGGGATGCTCGGGGTGTCACGGCATGCTCAGGTGGCTGCTCAATCGGTCGGGGATGACCGAAACGGGGCTGCTCCGGATGGTTCAACGAGGATCAGTTGCTTCGGTCTTCGGCAGTGATAAAGTACAGGCGGCGAGGGATGTCCGACTCTGGTCGGTGGTGAACCGGGAAGAAGGAGAACGTGAGGGGTGATGGGTTGAGGGAGTCGGCTGCTACTTAATTTTAGGTAAGGGGATGATAAAAATATAAGAAAAGAATATATTTATATGTGTAGAAAAGTAGGGATGGGTGTTGACCTAGGTAGTTGGTCCTCGTCAACATCCTCCTTGAAAAAGGGCTTGGCTTCTTCATATAGATATTTAGAGGGCTAAGGTTTGATGAGGGATTGATGTTGAGTGTTACACACTCCAAAATTATGGAAAAATTTACATGACGAAAAATATGATTTCTTCATGTGTTGGTCCAATGTGGTGTAGACACCTCAATGCACTTTTGCATAGAAGTGCCCAACAATTAGAAAATTGCACAAGGTAGGGTTTTTGGATTAATTTAATTAAAATTAATATAATTGGTGCTCTAAAATTAATTAGAAGTGCATGGGTTAAAATTAGGTGGTACACAAGTGTCATAAATGAAGAAGACTCAGAATAGAATATTGTCATAATTTGGGTTGCACAAAATGGGTCGAGATTGTGTCTCCAATTTTGATTGGAACGCACAAATATGTAAAGTTGGATTTGTATAGAATTAAATATAAATATCTACGATAAATATTGTGCGACTAAAATAAAGTACAAGAGGACATATTTATGAGTTACACAAGGATCAAAATAGAAGACTGGCACATCTAGGACAAGGGTGTAAAATTTGTAGGAAAATAAATGCTAGTGTAGTGCTCCAATTATCGAAGCAATAGTAAGGTACAATCAATCAAATAAATCACAGCAATTAAATATAAATAAATATCATACAATATTAACAAATTAAATTAAATAAATAAAAAGACAAAAATATCCTTGTTCTAAAATATGGTAGTGATAGTCACTCTAGCTCTTTGCAGGATCGCCTTGGCACGGAGAACCTGTTGTAATGAGGGTCAGTACATCAAAATACACTAGTGAAAGTGTGCTAACCCAAATATACCAATCAACACATTAATTATGTGAAATATGCAAGTTATTTTTTAGTCTTTCTATCTTCCCTTAGTTCAAGTTACAAGCATGCACTAGATATATAAATTTATGAAAATAAATATGCCACCATTCAGTGACTTTTTTCTGCCCGTCTGAACCACCAGCAAAATAATTAGCATGACCTTCCCTTCCACGAAGATATAGTTAGCTTGCAAAGTTTAAATATACTATGGGTCACTGGCACGATGTCATAATGGACGAGTTATAGTCTCGGGACAAAAACTGTATGTAATGTGGCGAGCCTCGCTACACGCTATTTTGTCCTCTAACAGACGACTATTCAGAATGTTCCATCTAGATCGGATCGGTCCCAATGTCCCGGAGATCATCTACAGGAACCATAAACCTTGTGCATAAGTTATCTGTGACCAAGCAAAGTCTATACTAAGTTATTAATCGAGGCAATTCAAAACAACACAGGCACGAGACAAGTAGCATGGCGTGATCTAATTTGCATAGTCTTCTTGATCATTTTATCTTATAGTAAAGTATTTTATATATAGCACAATAATAGAAGAATATTATTTTAACTAGAATTGAAATACGATAAAAGAATATTCTAAGCGAACTAGCATGCAATAAGATAACAGTTCATAAGTTGATTGACAAGCATCAAGTAATCCAAGTCTATTCTATTTTATCTTAATTATTATGGTATCGTTTGATCAGAACAATCAAGAGAGCAAGATTACTTGGTGTAAAGGCTTGGAAGAACGATCAACTAATCGAAGTATAGCCACTCACAAGTTGGTGGGGAGAGAAAAAGAAATAGATTCTTCAAGGCTCCGCTCGCGCGACGCCTACTGCACGATCACCTACAATGCCACAAACAGAAGATCAATACCTCTTCTCCTCTTTCCAAGCTCAAAATAAAAGTGTAGCACAATGAAAGAAAGTAATAAAATATATCAAAATCGTTCAAGAAAATACAAATTTGAAAACTAACTCGAAAGCGTGAAAGCAACAATGCGACAGCAAAAACTCGACAAGAAAATTTGCAGCGGAGAGGTCCCTCTTGACTCTGCCGCTATATCCTTCCATGGGGCACAATCCACAAAATATGGGAATTAATTCCGAAGAAGCCAATCCATAATGAAAAAAAGATCTTGATTCAATCTATCATGATCAAACGATACCGAAAGTATTTCTAGCTGCGCTCCCTGAATAGGGAAAATGTGTCACCACATCCTAACAAACTAATAAAAAGTTTTATCCTCAAAACTTAGGAATAGAACCTACCACTATAAAACAATGAAGGAAACTTTTTCTTTATCTCATACTCAAGAACCCACATCGACTCTTCGACCGAATGATATCTATAAAGTACACGAATAAGAGGAACCGAATGATTTCAAAGCAACTTCTTCTTACGATCCAAGATCTGTACAGCTTATTCGACATAAGTCAAGTCTGTCTTCAAGTCTAGTTGATCAAGATCCACCATATGACTCAGATCGTACACGTACTTTCTAAGTTGTGAAACATAAAAGATATCATGCACCACTAATAATGACGGTGGCAGGGTAATCTGATATACGACTGGGATGACTCTCTTGAGTATTTCGAACGGGCCGATGAATCTCGGACTTAGCTTCCCTTTTGCTCCAAATATGGTGAATCTTTGCATGGGCGAGACTTTGAGAAATACATGATCTCCTTCAAAGAACTCAATAGGTCCATGGTGTGCATCTGAGTAACTCTTCTGACAGCTTTATGCTACCTTCAGTCGCTCGCAGATCAAACGAATCTTTTAGACGGTTTGTTTTACGAGTTTCGGGCCAAGAATTTATCGTTCCCCAACTTTATTCCAACATATGGAGGATCTACAATTTTATCCATACAATGACTCATACAACGCCATTTGAATGCTGGATTGATAGCTATTATTGTATACAAATTCGGCAAACGGTAGATGCATGTCCAAACTTGACTTCAAGTCCAAGACGAAAAGTCATAGAATATCTTCGAGGATCTTGTTTACTCACTCTGTTTGGCCGTCGGTCTGAGGATGGTAGGCAAAGTTGAACTTCAACTTTGTCCCCATTGCTGACTGAAGACTCTCCCAAAAGCGTGATAAGAATCGTCCATCTCGGCCGAAAACAACAGATACGGGCACACCGTGGAGTCGAACGATCTCATCGAGGTAGATCTGTGACAGAAGGTCAACATTCCTAGCAACTTTGATAGAAATAAATTAAGTTGACATGGTGAGTCGATCGACGATGACCCAAACGATATTATTTCCCTATTGCATCTTTGGCAAACCAACAATAAAATCTATGGTTATGTGTTCCCATTTCCACTCCGGTATAGTAAGGTTTTGTATCTTCCCGCCCGATTTTGGTGCTCGACCTTTACTCACTGATAGGCCATGCATTACGACACAAACAACGTCACATCACTCTTTATGTCGTGCCACCAAAACGTCGTACAGAGGTTTCGATACATCTTCGTGCTTCTTTGGTGTGAAGTGTAACTCGTATTGTGGACTTCAGTGAGTATCTCTTTTCTGAGGTTTGCATCGTTAGGAACACATAATCTCTCCTTCACCTGCATTATTCCATCCTCGCTCACCCCAAAGTCAGTTGTCTTTCCTACTGAGATAAGCTTGTATATCATCTCTTAGAATATGTCGTCCTTATAAGCGGACTTGACTTTCTCCAATAGGTCTGGTTCGAGGCACAACTGAGATGACTGTGCCCCTTTGTATATGATTCAAAGTGTAATTGCCAAACTTTTTAGATCCCTTTGTAGCCTGTTGTCGATAGTTAAGCTCCCTATAAATACTCAACTTAGTGAATCAGCTACAACACTGCGCTTATCCGATGTATATCTGATTAATAAGTCAAAGTCGCTAAGGAGTTCGAGCTAACGTTATTGTCATAAATTCAGATCCTTTTGAGTATAGAGGTACTTGAGGCCTTTATGATCCGTAAAATTTTTATACGGTATGCCATAGAGGTAATGCCGTCATAAATTTAAAGCAAATACTACCGCTGCCAGTTCCAGATCGTGTGTCGAATAGTTCTTTTCCTGAGCCATTAACTACCTCGATGCATAAGCTATCACCTTATCCCTTTGCATAAGGACACATTCCAAACCCTTGCCTGAAGCATTACTATAAATCTAAAAATCAAAAGGCCCGTCCAAAAATATAAGAATCAGTGTTGAGGCAAGCCATCACTTTAATTCTTTAAATGAATCTTCACAGTCGTCTGACCATGAGAACGTTACTCCCTTCCAAGTGAGATGAGTCAGAGCTGAAGTAATATTTGAAAAATCCTTGACAAATCTTCTATAGTTGCCTGCTAGACTAAGAAAGCTTTGAATGTCGTTGGCCAAATCAGATCTCTTTCACTCCATGATGGCTTCGACTATCTTTGGATCGATTAAGACGCCCTGTCACACTCACTTTTTCAACTAAGGGTAGTTTGGTAATTTGGCATAGATAATTATATTTTTAGGATTATAATATTAAATATTTTGCATGTTGTAAATATTAATTATTGTATTATTTATTTACTGTAGATGTTAGATTTATTTTTGGGCTTGTGTAGTGGACCTAACTAGTTTATTATAGATCCATGGACCAATATTTGATTCTAGTTAGAATTGAGCCCAATAGTACGCCCATTCATTAGGAAGATGAATTAATTAGTGAAACCAATTAGACTAGAACCTTCCCTCCTTAATTATTTCTTTATGAGAGGCTCCAAGGGGTATTTTGGACTTTCTATAGTATCTTGGAGGAGGGGCAAGGGGCCAGTTACCATAGGGAGGAGAGAGACTCTCTTTCTCTTCTCATTTTGTTATTCCAAATCTAGATCTAGAATTTTACCTCTTCCAAATTCTGTATTCCTATACCAATTACTACTCAAAAAAAATCCTAATTTCTTCCCTATTAATTATTGGAGGCTAGTAGAACAAGGATCTACAAGGAGGAAGCAAGGATCTATAAGGAGGAGTAAGGATCTACAAGTTGGAGGCTACTTTCACCCAATTTAGGAATTTTATTAGAAATCCATCTCTCAATAGGTATAATTCAGTTTTTTCTCTTTTATTAGACTATAAATCTATAATTTAATATTAGGAACCACCCCATATGCTAAGGCTATCCAAAGAAATTAGAATTAGGTTCATATGAGGCCTATGTAGAAAGTTATGTGATATTTTGTATCAATTTTGGAGGAATTCCAAGATTGGCACATTTTGTGTTTGTCAATAGGTCAATTAGAGCAAATTAATATCTATTTGATTGTGTGTGACTAGTGTCGGTTCTATAATTGGATACGTATAGGACGTATCCCGACAATTTGGCAATACGGGTTGATTTGGGGGTTTTCCTCTGACACGGGGGTTTGAGCATGTCAAATTTTAACACGGATACGTAGTTGAGTAATTAGTTCTTCATATTATTCATAATTATTATTTTATACTTGCTTGTGTCCTTCGGGATATGTTTGGTTGTGTAGTGGAGCCGTATCGCAAGCGTATCATAGAATGAGTGTGATACGGGTGCGATGCACTCCACGTGTTTGTTTCATTTCATTTTTAGATTCAAGTTAACTTAGTAATATCTATTAGAATGATATAATTATATAATTATATGGTTATGTATATGTGTATATATATCTATAATATTATATAGATATGTATATATATCTATGTGTATATGTGTAGTGATATGTATATGTATATGTATATGTATATATATATATATATATATATATATATATATATATATATATATATATATATATATATATATATATATATATATATATATATATATGGGGGGGAGGGGGGGATATGTTTATATATGTATATATAGATATGAATATATATAGAGAGATGTATTTATATCTCTAGTGCTATATATATATATATATATGTGTATGTATCATTATATTCATACGAGTGTATATCTATATATATAGATATGTATATACGTGTGTGTGTGTGTGCATAGTGAGTGAGTGAGTAGTAAGAGGGGATTGGGACAGCAGATAAAGCACAACATGCATCAACAGCAAGTAGCAACTAGCAGCATGCATCAACAGCAAGTAGCAACTACAGATTGCAATTAGCAACACAAGAGCAGCAACAGCCTGTAGCAATCAACCTTAATTGCAGCACGACAAGAGCAATATACTACAAACTATACAGCAATGCACAACAGCTGCCACTGCATGAAGAGCCTGCAGCAGTAACTGCATCGAGGGCAGTAGCATCCAGCAGCAATGAGAGGCAGCAAACTGTACAGCAACAGCAGAGAGCAACTACAGCACAGCAATAACAGTATAGCATCCTACAGCAATAGCAACTGCATGTTGCAGCAGCAACAATCAACCTTAACAGCAATGCAAAGACAACAGCAGGAGGGCAGCAGCTAGTTAAGGTAGAGGGTTAGCTAGTAGTTTACTAGAGGTTTAGTTAGTTATTAATAGTTAGTTAGTTAGTTAGTTGTATATTAGTCTAGTTAGTTATATATGTATATATTTAACTAGTTAGTCATATTTCTATCTTGATATATATATATATATATACTTGTTGGACTAGTAGCTATATGTATGTATGTATGTATGTATGTATGTATGTATGTATGTATGTATGTATGTATGTATGTATGTATGTATGTATATATGTATATAAGTATTGATAAGTTAGTAGTAAGTTAGTATAGTAGTATTGTAGTAGTTTAGTTAATGTTAGTTATAGTTTAGTTTATTTGGTAGTTAACTATCTATTAGGATTTGAATTACCTAGTGATACCAAGGTAATGTCAAGGTATTGGTTTATACTCAAGATATTGGGTTTGAGTATCAAGGTGGGTGTGTAGGTGGTGTGATACCGCATTGGTTCCAAAGCCAAGGTATCCACTTAGAATTAGTTAGTAAGATTACTATATGTATTGTCTTGTATATATTTAAATTAGTATTTTTATATCTAATAACTTGCGTATCTTAGGATACGATATTTTTAGTTGGTATCCTAGTATCTTAGCTTAGCTAGTGTGGCCTAGTTACATAGTATATATGTAACCTCCGTATCCTAAAATTCAAGCTTAAATATTATTTTTAGGTTAATTTGGGGCTAGTGGGATTTTTTTCATAAATTTTAGTTAATTAAAAACTAGTAACACTAATTTTCTAGAACTTTCAAGAATTTATTTTAGGTTCAAACTTAATTAAAAATATCTCAAACTTTTATTTTAGGTTGTAAATAATCAAATATATTTTTTAGAATTTTTTGGGAATTTTATGATTATTTTTAGCATTTATTTTGAGTTAATTAGGAAAAACTGAATTAAAAATTATTTTCTGAAAATAAAAATCCAAAAAGTAATTATTTTTGCCCAGTCAGCCAACAGGAGCCCACCCGTCAACCTCCCACAGCCAACAGTGCGGGGCCCGCCTGCAGCGACCGTGGGGTGGGTGTGGGTGCGTCGAGCCGACCGCGAGCTGAGCCGAGCCGAGCCGCGTCCTAGTCCGAGTCGGACTGAGCTGAGCTGAGCCGAGCCGCATCAAACTCTGACCGTTTGATCTGAGCGGGTAGCGTCGGATGGTTGCCACGTGGCTCTCTCCGAGCCACGGCTGCTCTCTCTCTCCTCTATATATATAATAGTTTAAGTTATTAATTTCTAGGGTTTTCCTTTAGCCAAATTTTGGAGAATTGCCATCTAGGGTTCCTTCATCTTCCAGAATCCATTGCGCATAGCTTCGGACTCCAAACGAGACCCAGTTTCTTTCGTTAGAACGATATTGAGGTTAGCTTTCCGATTATATAAATTTTTTTACGAAATTATGAGTATTAAATTTTGAAAAATTCGTAGAGCACAGTATGTCCAAAAATAGACGTAATTCGATGTTTTTGTAATTTTGGGAGAACCAGGAATCAGAATCATGAATCGTTTAAAGTTTCGGAAATTTAATATCGTGATAATTGATATATATTTTTTCTAGAATTTAATTCGAAGTATTTATATACTGTTAATTCTGTAGAACTTCTAGGTTAGAATTTAACCATCGGTGCACGATACAATATTTGTATGTGCCATAATTTCCAAACGAATTTGAATTCGAACGAGCCGTAAATTCCAAAATATTTTGTATGATGAAATATACAGAAATTCATGCATGAAAGCCGAGTTTGTGTCGGTTGACTTTTCGGTCAACAGATCGCCTCGATTTGCGTGCCATGAGTCTCGAGTCGATAAAAATTTAGGTTCATTTGGACAAAATTAGGTTTTGACATAAAAATCAGAATAATAAAATTAAAATAAGATTTTAGAGTAATTATTACAGAATTAAATAAATTAAAATAAATTATATTTTGACATGGTAAAATTGTAATACATAGGCTATTTGGACTATGACTTGGATTCTGATTCATACCAGCAAAGGACCACAGGCGGGTACATTTTTTGATAGTTTCTTATCTATGATATCCTCAATGTTCATTGTATTTAGTATAAATATCCATATTTTTTGATACGATGGTTACACGAATTGGTATATCCGGATCTCGTCATGAGATGTTATTCTTGTATATGGTGTATCGTGTACAAGTCTTGTTTTATTGTTTATCTTGTGCATGTACAGACACTGATTCTCGGGGAGACTTGCTACCTTCCTAGAGAATTCCGTGCCATAGCATACCATGGTTGGATCTATTATACCAGTCGGGGTGGGGAGTATTTTAGTGTAGATATGTGATCATATCTTTCATGTACAAGTCTCGTTCATATGTTAGTGTTGGTCATACACCGCACGTATGACTCGCCAGGCATGTACTCGTGTACAAGTTTCCTAGTCGGTCACATGTTAAAGCTAGTACTCACACACTTAGTCATAGTATTCTTCTTCATTGACATATTGTTCTTTCCCGTATTTATTTACAGTATTTCCAGTATTTCCTGTATTGTATATCTCTCGTACATGTATATGCATCTTGTATATTTCTATCTATTTACTGCTACATAGTTTATATCATTGATGTAGAACTTCTGTTAGAGATGTACTTTGCTCCATCCTGACTGGAAATATTTTTTCAGACTACGCCTTAGAGGACGGGTGTCCGACATTTTATGGACCACAGAGAGAGTAGCTGCTGACTTGGACCTTGTAGCCAGTTATGATTTTGGGAGGTCTAGCCGGGATCAATAGTTATTTAGTTAGTTTCTATTAGCAGTTTATGGTACCAAATTTGTCTCCAGTATACTTTGTTGAGACTTGGATATTATTGTTGAGTTAGATTATTATATTTAGACTTGTGTTGCAATTTTGTTTATTTATTTATTCGATATCTTATCGTACTTTAGCTATGTGATTGAGATTGTTCATATGATATTGTGCTATCTGTGACTCCTTATGGAGTTGGATGCTCTTGTAAGAATGATTAGATAGCATTGTGACCTAGACAGCGTTCTACCACCGATGTTGCGGCGTAGGCTGGACGTACCCACGCACTCGTGCCCCTATATCGGGTGCGGGTCGTGACAATATGGACCTAATATCCTAGAGTTGGACCCATACAACTTAGAAATAGCCAGTTTGACCAAGTTTGATAGTTTGACCTAGAGTTGACCTAGTTTAACTGTTTTGACTTAGAAATGACTTTATGACCTAGAATTGAATTAGTTTAACTTGTTTTTATTCCAAAATCTTGTATTGATGCAATGTACCATATATAGGTCGGTGTGAGACCAGCTTGGACTTCGAGAGACACACCTTGCTCAAGACCTCAGGCGAGTGGATTTCTCTGTTAGTTTTTATTTTATAATAGTGTATATATCTCATGTTCTAGAACTGTATACAGTGGTGTCACAGACTGGTACTAAATGGATCATGTCAGAAGATGTTATCCCCTACCATGTTCAGCAGGTACTCCTTTACATGTATTTCATCGTGTGTATTAGGTATTAATTATTTATATTTTGTGTTCACATACTGCTCTAGTTCAGTGGGCTTATTCGTGTACACACACTGCTCGTGTTTATTATGCCCATATTCGTGTTCGAAATGTATCATGATTGGATCCATTGGTATTAGTTGGGGATGTGGGAGTAGGAGTTGATTATGTGATCAAAGCCCCAGTTTATTAGTGTACATGTCGATTACATACCATACTTTTAATAGAGTTACCTTATTGTATTCATGTTCAACCTAAACCGATCACATAATGAACTTGTATTCTGGGGCACATTAGTTAGATTCAAGTTATTCCTTTATATTTCAGATATTCATATTGCTTGTTCTTTATTTCAGTACATTACCTGTTCACTCTCGTTCATTTCATTCATATATTAAGTTATCTTGTATCCTTTTTAATTATCTATTTTATATGCTCGATTATGTATTTAAAACTGCTTTCAGAGGTATGTACTTCACTCCAATCCTGACTGGATATATTTTTCCAAATTATTGGCTCATAGATCAGTGTCCTACATTCTACGGGCCGCAGGAGGGCATACCATTAGAGGATACTCCTATAGACCATGAGGACTTAGTTGTAGAGCCTGAGGAGGTTTAGTTTATATTTTGGTGGACTTGTATTAGACTGTTATTGAGATTCATGGCATGTATATTATTTTAGACTTGTGGTTTATATCTTAATTCTTTCTTCGTTATTTCATTCGTGCTTTATCTTCCTTAGTTTGCAATATGATTGAGTATAGATACATTTGTGAGATACCATATTATTCCTCTATTTGGAGTTGAAATGATTGACAAGTACCATATATATATTATTGAGATATTTAGTTAGTTAGAAATGACCCAGACAGCGTTCTACCGTCGATACTGTGGCGTAGGCTAGACGTACCCACGTACTCGTGCCCTAATATCCAGGTGCGGGTCGTGACACATTTTTAGTATTAGCCCATGCAGGTCTAGAGTCGCAAGTAGAGCGATATCGTAGTAGTGCTCTCCTATAGTACTGCTACGAGCCTGCTTTAGGAAATAGGATTTAAGCTGAGAGTATACTCAATCACAACTAGAAAACACTTCCAAATATTAATTTTGTGATCCTTATCTATTGAATATTTATTTTCCTTTGAATAAAAAATATCCTTCATTGACGACATCGTATCTTAGTCAATAATGATTTCTTCGTTCAATCTATCTTCAGGATGTCGCCGAAGATGCGTTCCCAGCGCTCAGGTGCTATGTCAGCACGGTCAGTCACTTTATCGCCTATGAGGGCAGCACCATCAGACATTGTTCCAGTACCTATATTCCGGAGGTAAGCTTCACCGATCCAGGTGGGCGTTTCTACAGCAGCTTTTGGAGGTGCTCCATCTCCGATACAAAGGACAGCATCGACAATTTTAGGGGATCTTCCACCCCGACCATCCGTATTTGATCAGACGCATATATTTGCACTCTTTCAGCAGATAATGGAGGCCCAACAACATCAATCAGAGGTCATACGGCAGAACGTTGAGAATGCTCACCAGATTGCACTCGCATTAGTTGAGAGAGTCGCCTTAGTCCAGCCACACACGGCACCACCTTCGTTTATCCTGTAGCAGCCGAGGCCGGGGACCATCATAAACTTTAAGAGGATGGGGCCAAAGGACTTTAAAGGCACTGAAGGGATCCTTTATGCTGATGATTGGATATAAGACATTAAGCGGAACCTGCGGCTGGTGCATATTTTGGGAAGGTTATAGATAGAGGCCGTAGGGAGCATGATGTTCAACATTACGTTGACTTGGTTTAAGAAGGACCCCAGGATCTCAGTACCAGGACTTACTTTGGAAGCTTTCAAATAGCTTTTCAAGGAAAAGTTCTTTCCAGATGTGGCTCTGACATCTCTAGAGAGCCAGTTCTAGTACCTCATTCAGGGAGGTATGACGATGGATGAGTATGCGGTAGATTATTGCAGATTAGGCCACTTTATGGAGGGACAAAACCCTAGAGGAAGAGTCAGGAAATTTAGAAAGGGCCTGGACAGGGAAGTCATATACGAATGGAGATCCCACCGCTACTTTTGAGGAGATTCTGAGGCAGGCACAGAGGGCGGAGGATAATCTAGAGCTTGGCTCGAAGAGGCCGAGAGACACAGGAGGATCCAGTACCAACACGAGTCCAATAAAGCAGCCTCATTTTAAGTAGCAGCACCAGAGACATTTCTAGCAGCCGAGGTAGAAGTATCATAGACCAGTTAGAGCGTCGGTACAACATATGCACTAGATCCAGAGGGCGGCTATTCCTTGTAGGTTCTATAAGAAGCAAGGACATGGATCGAATGCATGCAGGATAAGATTGGGCCAGTGTCACGACCCACACTCGCTTTTCGGATACGAGTACGTGGCCAAGCCCAGCCTACGCCGCAGCATCGGCGGTAGTACGCTTCTATTATAACAATGGTCCATCAATCCAAATAGATAATATTTAATCACAAATTCAAATCTATTTCTCATTCACAATATTTACATAGTTTTACAAGATTCTTAATTTATAATTAAATCATAACTCGAGAATAAACCCGCTAAATATCAAATCCAAAGAAGTTGCTAAACTATGTAAATTCTAATATTGGCCTCCACAAGCATCTTGATCTCCAACCAAATCTAATGAGCAAGATAGCAAGTCACCAAAAATATTTACCCAGTCAGGATGGAACGAGTACAACCCAATAGCAGTTTCAGTTAATTGACAAGTACTATACTTGATGAGCATATAATAATAAAATATGGTACTTCATAGAGGAATAGTTAAATAAAGAAATAATAAAAGACAAGAAAGAAGAATAGAGAAGCATTTAAAGACTGACAGATATGTGAACTAGAGAACCTGTCATGCAAGTGTACAATCAGCAAGTATAGATTAATCCAAAATGACTGCATCTAACTAGTATTTTGAAATACCAAGTTGACATGTGAACGGCTAGGGGGTAATATCCGGCAAACCACACGTGTCGTGTGTCGCTGCTATTATTCCAAAAAGACCATGGGATGGAAAGGGTAGTTCACAAGTCTCCTAGGTATTTTCCTGCCCGACTAGTACTCATGGATCCAAGTCCAGACACAAATAATCTCAATAGTCCAGAAGATGTCAACAGGACAGAAAATACATTAGTCAGTAATTTATTAGTCTAGAAAAAGTTAATAGGCCTGAAATATGTATCTCATGAAAATGAATCAATGCAATACCAATCTGTATATCCATCGTGTCAGAAATTAGGTAAAATAATACTATAAATATGTATCATAGAAAATATCAAATAATAAAAACTATCAGAGAATGTACTCGCATGTGGTCCTTAGTTGGTACGAGTCAGAATCCAAGTCAAAGTCAAAATAGCCTATGTATTACGAATTTAACATATCAAAAGATATTTTATTTTAATTTATTTAATTCTAGAATAATTACTCTAAAATCCTATTTTAATCTTATTATTCTTATTTTTAGGTTAATTCCTAAATTTTGTCCAAAGAAACTAAATTTTATCCACTCGAGACTCATGGCACGCAAATTTAACTTCACTATTAGTAAAATCACAAGCTTTGATCCAAAGGGCTTACGACTTCATACATACACGAGCCTTTGATCCGAAGAGCTCGATGACTTCATACTTCTGAGAAAATAGCTTTAAAAGGCCAAACATGTACAACTCGAACACTTCTAATCGAAAATACACTGCACTTAGAAGAATGAGAGTTGTCTTGGTATTTGGAAGGTTTAAAGTCATTTCATGCTTTCTTTTCTTTGATGGTGGAGGATCTTTACCGAAGAAGCCCTGCGCTTCATCGTAGAACCCACCAGAGGCAAAGGATCATCAGAAGTGTTCTCCTCCCCTATCGTCAATTCTGGATCAGCAAGCAGCGGTATAGACCGCCCCTTGGCTCTCCCCGAACCTTTCTTGAATCCTCCACTTTGGGGCATCAGCTTAGTACCTATAATAAAGCTACTATCCCGATCAAAGCTGGGTGGTAGCTCGTTCACGGCCACGTAAAAATTGGCTGCGATATAAATAATTTGTACAAAAATATTAGCATATGACAACGTGAAGGAGAACGTGGTGCCAGCGACCAAATAATAGTCCCAAGTGCGAGCGGCGTCAAGAATGCTGCCCTCGAAACCCAAAAATAGGCTTGGATTACTCATGCACATTGACGGTAAGGTCATGCTTCCCTTTGCCGTCACGGCCACCATTGTTGTTGTTGTTGTTGTTATAAGGGGGATTTCTCTTGTCATCAGTGACGGAGATCTGTATTTGTCACTACCCACACCCGGAGTAAGGATGCAAGTAGTGAACAATGCCTAGCCTATGTTGCAGCATCGGCGGTAGAACGATGTTTGGGTAATCTATGTATCAATATAAATATGCCATCAACAATATGAATATACTCAATCACAGATCTAAGATAGAAATAAGCACGAATATGATAAAAGAATATAAGGTCATGAATACAACTCGTGAGACAAAATAATATCTAATGAGTCAAGAAATACTAAAAGAATATGCTGGAGATAAATCCAGTACAAAGAGTCTAACTAAGAAGCTACAAGTCCTGGGTCATTTGTCTCAATCGAGATGAGACCCTCTTGAGCCAAGTTCTCTGGCTCTAAGCCCACAATATCCTGAGGTCTGTAGTGAATGGGGTATCACTCCTCAGTGTCATCTGAGAAAAATATATCCAGTCTGGAAAGGAGTAGAGTACATCTCTAACAGTAGTTCTAATAAATGATATAAACTATATAGCAGTAAATATATGTGAATATACAAGATGCAACATATAGATACAAGAGATATGAAATAAAGGAATACCGAAAATAAATACAAGAATAAACAATATGGAAATGAACAATAATACTAATGACTAAGTGAGTGAGTACCAGCTTTAATATTTGATTAGCTTGGGAACTTGCATAAGGACTATGGCCTGGTTAATCATACGTGCGGTGTATGATTAACACTCACAAGGAACAAGACATGCACAAGAAGGATATGATCACATATCTATACTAAATACTTTCCACCCCCGAATGGTATAGTGGATCCAACCATGGTACATTATGATACGAGTTTCCACAAAAAAGGCGTTACTCTTCTCATGAACCAATATTTATATTTGTACAAGAAGAACAAGGAAACAAGACTTGCATAAGATATACCGTAAATACCAAGGAATAATATCTCATGACAAGATCTGGATATACCAATCTGTGTAACCATCGTATCAAAAATTAAGGATATCTACACTAGATACAAGAGACATAACGAATATCATAAATGAGAAACTATCAGAGAATGTACTTGTCACCTCCACATTTCATATTAGGGGTATTTTCAACTTTCCATAATTAATGTGTAAATAATTGCATAATATTTAATTATATTTAAATTGCTATGACTTATTTGATTGTTGTACTTTACCGTTGCTTCGATAATTAGAGCGCTACACTAGCCTTTGTCTTCATACAGATTTCACACCCTTGTCCTAGATATGCCAGACTGTTATTTTGATCCTTGTGTGACTCATAACTATGTCTTGTTGTGCTTTATTTTAGACGCACAATATTCGTCGCAACCGATTGAATTTAATTCTATATAAATCAAACCTTGTACCCTTGTGTGTTTCAATCAAAATTGGAGACACAATCTCGACCCTTTTGAGTAACCCAAATTAGGGTAATATTCTATTCTGAGTCTACTTCATCCATAATACTTGTGTTCCACTTAATTTTAGTCCCTTGTACTTCTAATTAATTTTAGAACACCTATTGCATTTAGTTTAATTAATTAAATCATAAACCTTACCTTGTGCAATTTTCTAATTATTGGGCACTTTTTGTGCAAAGTGCATTAAGGTGTCCACCCCGTTAGACACGACACACAAATAAACCCATTTTCTCTTTCAAGTATATTTTTTCATAATTTTTGAGAGTGTGCAGTACAACATCAACCTCCTTGAAACATGGCCCTTGAAATCCTACATGAGAAGGCCCAATCCTAAGAGGGTTTGACCAAACCCTAATTTTAGGTCAACCCAAATACTACCTATATATATAAACCCCCTTCTTTTACTTTTTCTTTTATTTTCCTAAAACCTAAAAGCTACAGCCGATTGTTCATGTTTCCATCTCTTCCCCGACTCATATCCCTGACATACTTTACCCCCTTCACCGATTGTTCCTGTTCCCATCTCTTCCCCGACGCCGGAGTTCAACCGGCCCGCTGCCAACACCCCACTGCAGAACTTCACAGCCTCCACTCGCCCAACCCCATGGGAACCAACGAGCCGACTGCCTCTCCATCTCGAAGATAAACCCCTCGTCGAACCCGTTGGAAATCGACGCTGAACCGAGCCCCGCTGTACCCAGAAGCCGTGTGACTCGCCTGAACGCCCATCCGAAATGCCTCAACCCACCGCCTGTAGTCGACCGCCGGAAGCCTCGGCCACGACCACGCCTGCACCACTGCTCCCTGTCGACTCCCCACGACGCCGCGACTGAAGCCGACGATAGCAGCTAACCTCGACTGAACCGAGCACTCTGCGACAACCTCGACACGAACGCCTCATTCCGCGTACACAGGTTCAATTTTTCCCTCTTGCGTACATGTACACGTATGCATATACGCATATTTTATGAATGGGTGCATACGTATATGATAGTATACGTGTATTGTATGGTATATGGGTGTATGTATGTACGTATTAGCATATGTATTAGTATATGTTTAAATGTAATATTGGTATATGTTTAATATATATGTATATAGTATAAATTCCATTGAGTATGTATATACATATATCTATTATATATGTAATTATGAGTATTATTGTATATGTTAGTTAATAATATGTAGTATGTGTCTATGTGCTAGGTGACCCGAGTGTAACCACGGATACCCCGTAGTTACATTGACTTGTGACCATAACATGTTAGCAGACTGCCATATGTACACCGACGTACTGGCAAGACCGTATCATTGACTGTCTGTTATGCACAGCAACTACAGATGTGACACCCTAACATAGTCTCTGAGATCATTATGTTTTGATTGTGTGTGTTAGTGTAATGTCTGATGCAATATTATATGATATGTCTATAGGACTGTTGGATCATTCAGACGATACTTTGGAACTAGGACATTGGTATTGCCAGCTAAGGACACAAGCGAGTATATTCTCTGACAGTTTTTACTATGTTGATTATCTCTATAATTCTAGTTGTATAGCGTACATGATTCCGACACTATTGTTTACACGAGTTGGCATCGTCGAAACCTGTCACGAGGAGTCGTTATTTGGAATCCATCATGCTAATTGGGGAAAATGGGGAAATTTTAGTAGCTTATGTGATCATACCCAAACTTTACATGAATCATAGATCACCCACACCTCACGTCAGTGCAGCCTGACCATTACATGCCTCATAGCCTGTTATGTATGATTAGCCTGACTATTGCTTGCATCATAGCTATCCGGATGGTTAGCCTGACCTTACATGAATCATAGCTAGTCATACATAGAAAGCATGATCAGTCCCAAGCCGATCATATGATATACTGATGTTTCACACACTTAGTTAGATGTTCTTGAAATGTATCTCTAGTATATTGATCTAGCATTCCTTATGTTCTAGTCATGGTTCTATCATTCACTTATATATACCAGTTCATTGTTCTAGCGTGCACTTGTATTCTTGTTATTGCTAGATGTACATTGATGATGACATATATTCTAGTACTTCATTATTCCAGTATTTCTTTATTCCAGTACTTCATTATGTCCAGTATTTTTTATTGCCAGTATTCATATATGTCTTGTATTTCTTTACACTATGTTATAATTTTTGTCAATATATGTGGAACTGCTGTTAGTGCTTGTACTTCGTTCCAATCCTGACTGGATATTTTTCCAGAGGATCTTGAGGATTTCTGTACTACACACTATGGACCGGGTATAGATGCAGACTACACACCAGAGATCTTAGAGGAGACTATTCCTTTAAAGGAGATATTACATGCAGCTATCTAGGCAGTATTTATCTTATGCACTGAGACTTATTTGAGGTTTATTTGAGTTATGTTTAGACATGTTCTTAGTTTATGATGAGACTTGTGGAGATTTTATGTTGGACAGCTAGACTGTGATTTATCTATATTTTGAGACATGGTGTTTAACTATGTGATTCTTCTTATATGTTATCGTGCCTTTATACTTCTATAGTTGTTATGATTGAGTTTATATTATGAGATATTGTGAGATGTATATTATCCTCCTTATAGAGATTGATATCATTGATAGGTATTTAGTTATGTTAGTATTTATTGTGACCTAGACAGCGTTCTACCGCCGATGCTGCAGCATAGGCTGGACGTACCCCCGACTCATGCCCCTACTCCGGGTACAGGTCATGACAGTACTCTCCTGTAATCCGGTAAACAATATCATAGATGTCCGGCACAGTGCCTCGAAGACCTAAATAAGGAATATTATATCAATACAAGATTTTGGAATAAAAATAAGTTAAACAAGTCAACTTCTAGGACATAAAGCCATTTCTAAGTCAAAATAGTCAAACTAGGTCAACTCTAGGTTAAACTTGGTCAAACTAGCTAGTTATAGGTTGCATGAGTCTATCTTTAGAAAAAGAATGCGCAAGCGATAAAAGCGAATCATGAAAAATAAGTCATCGAAAGCAAGACTAAACACAAAGAAACACAAAACTAAGCAATAAAACAACCAACGAAAACTCTTAGACTCATTTTAATAGAAGCTATTCCATTAGTTTGAAGGGTTTATTGCATTTCATCCGTATTGATTTGGCGGTTAGGTTTCCTCGAGACTCGATTCTCATCCGAGTCAAAGTAACAAGTGTTCTATAAGTGAATCGCTGGAGGGGGGCATTAGAACTTGAATGTCATTCGAGTGTGGGGGGTATTTGGCGTCTGTGAAGCTTCCAAAATTAAATATTTAGAAGTTGGAATCGAGGACTACGAAGACAATCTTTCAGGGTGATGCTGAGAAGAGTAATACTCGAAGATTTCTTGATATCAAATTAAATCATATCATTGAATCTCGCGACGCATAACTCCTCGAAGATAAATTTGTAAGGCACAAGAACATTGTTATCGTGAATATTTCAGAAAATAGTATGGGTGCACAGGAGATTGATGCTTTCAATAAAGATGTAGTCCAAGAAGAAGTTGTCATCCCAAAAATAATGATCAAACCAGAACTCGCAGAGCCAGTGTCTAAGCGAGTGATGAGAGTGAAGGACTTCGAAGAAGATTTTATAACCTATCATGTGGAAGCATATTCTCTTACCTATGATGAGGCGATGAAGACCAGAGATGCTTTCTTTTGGAGGGAGGCTATAAATAATGAGTATAACTCAATAAACTCTAACCGCACTTGGGTGTTGGTCAATCTGCCTAAAGGAGCTAAACCAATCAGATGCTTATCAGATCTTTAAGTCGATGAAGATGAAAGTAGACAGAACCGTTGAGCTTGAGACAAGGCTATCTGCCTAGGGTTTTTCTCAGACAATAGGAGATTGAGTTCTTTGGCACCTCAATGAGGGTATCATAGATCAAGATGATGATTATTGTAGCTGCTATTCATAAGTTGATTATTTATCAAATAATAGGAAGACAACAAGTCTTGGATGAAGACAGACATGAGAGATTCATGGACAACAGTCAGAACTATTGTCATTCAGGTTTGAAGATATTCTACGAGTTGGTGATATCTTGATACAGCCTGAAGCAATTTCCAGGATGTGGCAGTAGGAATTTGACAAGTCATCTAGTCAAAGTTATCGAAGGATCAGCGAGACAGACAAGTGTGTGTACAAGAAGTTCACTGCTAATGGAGAATTCATCGTTTGTATTTATGTGGACGACTTGCTAGTCCAAGTTGTGGACACAGAAGTATCACTAACAAAGATGTCCTTTTTGTCCAAACTCAGGACATGGGATTACGGATGTCATCCTGAGGATATAAGATAATTCGGATGCCAGGTGGGCTTGCTTAGTCACAAGATCTCAGCATAAAATATTGATCACATGCTTTGGGTATCAGGGACGATACTCCTCAGGTATGACATAAATATGAATTTAAATACAAGAAAAAGTATCAGACAATTAGTGTACTCGAGCATCATCAGGTAAATAATTCAAGCTGCGTGTACCACCAGGCCTGACATAGCTTTTGTTATAGGAATACTGAGTCAGTTCATAAGCAGTATATGTATTGAACACTTAAAGCTGTGAAGAGAGTCGTCCGAATTCTCAGGAGAACTTATTAGTATATCCTGTGCTACAATAGTTATCCAGATATGAATGAAGGCTTTTGTAATGCCAGTTGGTGCTCAGAAAATGTAAACCCCCTCACCCAAAGATATAGTTATTTTAATTTAATATAATATTTAGAATTATTATTTTTATTATTAATTAGGATTAAGTAAACAAAAGTATCCTTTAAAAATATTTTTTGTAGTTTTAATTTTTAGGAGCACAACATTAGCCATTATCTCCAAACAAAATTTATATGCATGATCTAGACGAGCCCACCTTAATTTATGATTATTATATCCACTCAAACATATCTTTTTGTTCTCTATTTTTAATGTAAAACATTCGGATCAAAAACTTAATTTCTAGCACCTACAATGCAATCGTTAACCTTCCAATTTAAATTGGAGATCCAATTTCGACCAATTCTTTTGACCTAATACATGATCATGATCTAAACTAGGTCTAAGACACACATGATACCTATGTCCCACTCTATTGAACCTCTATGTTCTACCTACCCTCAATAGTCACAAATGACCAATTTTCTAGTGAATCAGACCAACCTAGTCAAACTAAACCGCAACAACCCGAACCTGATCCAACTAGAAGTAGTTGGACTTAACCTAGGTTGACTAAGCTATGTTTAAACATCTATATTAAACATCATTTCATTTTTGGACAGCCATGGGTTTATTAAATCAATAGATGGAATATGAAAGGGAAGGGGTTGTCACGCCCCGATCTCCCGCAGGCTAATCGGCCGTTCCCGCTAGGCGGGAATCACCCTCGCCAGCGCTCCCGCGGAACGATCGCTTGACCCATCCGGGCGTGATGTCGCACGAGCGTAAATTGCGCCCGTGCAAGGCCGTGATTCATTGGCTGGCGATAAGAGTTCTAAGCTACAGAGTCACACAGATTGTCCGAGTGCAGCGGAGTCATGAACGCATAGCGATTCGGTAACAAGTTCTCTGAGTTGACAAATATAGCGGAAGCATTGAAACACAAGTTGAAGTAAAGCAAGCTCTTTTATTGATATGAACATGTGTTACAGGCGGCGTATAGCCAAGATTATAAGTCGCTCAATCCTTTCTCTCTGAAACAGTAAGGCGTGCCAAGTGGCTATAATTGTGGAATGATTGTAGAGGCGATATTCAGGCGATGTTCACAACTTATGTCTTGTATATGTGCTTCAGTTCCGGATGCACCGTTGCAAGGCTTCAGAGGGAACTCCTGGCCTTAGCACGTACGTTGGAGGCGTCCGCACCGAACGAGGTTCCCTGCACCCTGCATACAAACTGGTGGATTATCAGTACATTGAATGCACTGGTGGGGAAGCTACTCGCCCGCTCGACAAATCCAAACACGTAATACAGGTTCCGTGCACAACTATTAAGTTGTCTTTCTAGTTGCCTTAGGATCAGTTTCATGCAGATATTGAATAGTCTAACGTGTCGGGCAGTGCGCCGTGCGATGTTTGAGGAAACACGGCGAGACTTACCAACTTACCATCTCCTTCCCTGTCCAAGGCAAACATTGAGGCAAACATGTTAATTCACGCACGGACAAGTATAAGCATTCAAGAAGCAAGCATATGCAAATACGAGGGTCGTTTTAACAGGATCGTTCAGGTGTTTAGTACATTGATGCTATGCAATAACTCGTACGCGGATAGCCGCTAAGCGAGGATGACTTATCTATATGAACAGAAGTCGCTGGCATAGCCATAAAGGACCAGATGTAGTCTCAGGGTCGAGGATGAAGTGCAAGCAACAGAAACGATGGGTCTTGCACTTATCCCGCCCTAAACAGACGACTACGCTTGTAGTCTCACGGTCGAGGATGAAGTACAAGCATGCAGAAAACGGAGAGTCTTGCACTTATCCCGCCAAAACAGACGACTACCAGAAGTTCGGTCTAGACCGGGTCGGCCCCAGTGCCCCGGTGACCGCCCGCGGAACGAGATCCGAAGATCACCTTTCACAAGTTGTCCGCGACATGCAAGTCAGGGTCTCAGGTCAGATACAGAAACAAGTTCGTGGTAGAATATATATATGAACAAGTCCGGTATAGAACGAGTTCGAAACAGAATATATATATGAACTTGTTGAGACATGATTGAGTAGTTTGCTCCTCGAGCTGTAATTCAGGGATTTATTCATTCTTGGTGCAGATTCCCGGGTTCAGAATTTGCCTTGGTGACCTAACGGTCCCGGATACTTGCAGGTTCGTTCAGGCACGGAACGACTACTTAGTAGTCTTCCGGGGTTTGGATGAATACAAGGCAACATACAAGCAGACAAGTATGCATTTCTAAGGAACGTAGGCAGGCACGTTTGCTCGGACCCGAAGGTAAGCCGAGAGGTAAAACCGTTTAGGGACTTAGCATGCGAGGGTTTGAACATAAGCAGTATTTTAATTTCCATGTTCTAGCAAGCAATACTAGTTGGGATTATTCCCTTATCTAGGTGCGTTGGATTTATTAGCATGCAGGGGGTGAATCACCTAGCGACTAGCATAAATATTCCAGATTTTATGTGTGCTGGCTAAGCAAAGACAAGTTCACCGTAGCCACCCACCTTAGCGATGATTCGCCTCGGTAGAGCGATACGTCAAGCGAGCCTCTGAAAGTCCAAGCCGGATTCCTGTAGGGACAAGTCTGGATATCTTTTGCTTTTTGTTTGAGGCAAAGCCGGTCGGGACAGTTGTACTATTGTCGTTTGAGTTGGCAGTTCGCTTGAACGGAATGGGGTGTTACATCCTACCCAACTCAGAAAAAGTCTCATCCTCGAGACTTACTGAGGACAAGCAGTAATCTAGGTTGAGGCAATCCTAGACAAGTCGTTTGTACTTGTTCATTTGGATCTTCACTTGCACAAGCGTCGAAGTCAGCATATCGCTTAGACTGGATCATGCGCATTTTCGAAGGGCCCCTCTAGCGTGAACACGTCAACCAGCTTAGTGATAGCGAAGTCTCAGCACTCGAGTTTCACCTTTTTCTAAGTCTTGGATGGTGCACTAGTTCAAGGCGTCCCTCGAATAGATGCATTCAACCAAACTTAGGGTTAGTGAAAATCTCGGACAAGCTACTAGCGATACTCTCAATGGTTCGCACAGGTTGGCACAAAGGCCACTCGCAGCATACAACCAGACAAGCAAGCATATCATTCAAAACGTATTTTGAAAGTATTTAGACTTATTGTTGGAACATCCCATCGAGGCATTAAGAGAGAGCGTGCACATAACCCACGAACGAGCTTTCGAAACAGAGATATCGAATGAAAGTCCAAAGGCGTAGAAGCCAGGCTCTGATACCAACATGTCACGCCCCGATCTCCCGCAGGCTAATCGGCCGTTCCCGCTAGGCGAGAATCACCCTCGCCAGTGCTCCCGCGGAACGATCGCTTGACCCATCCGGGCGTGATGCCGCACGAGCGTAAACCGCGCCCGTGCAAGGCCGTGATTCATTGGCTGGCGATAAGAGTTCTAAGCCACAGAGTCACACAGATTGTCCGAGTGCAGCGGAGTCATGAACGCATAACGATTCGGTAACAAGTTCTCTGAGTTGACAAATATAGCAGAAGCATTGAAACACAAGTTGAAGTAAAGCAAGCTCTTTTATTGATATGAACATGTGTTACAGGCGACGTATAGCCGAGATTATAAGTCGCTCAATCCTCTCTCTCTGAAATAGTAAGGCGTGCCAAGTGGCTACAATTGTGGAATGATTGTAGAGGCGATGTTCAGGCGATGTTAACAACTTATGTCTTGTATATGTGCTTCAGTTCCGGATGCACCGTTGCAAGGCTTCAGAGGGAACTCCTGGCCTTAGCACGTACGTTGGAGGCGTCCGCACCGAACGAGGTTCCCTGCACCCTGCATACAAACTGGTGGATTATCAGTACATTGAATGCACTGGTGGGGAAGCTACTCGCCCGCTCGACAAATCCAAACACGTAATACAGGTTCCGTGCACAACTATTAAGTTGTCTTTCTAGTTGCCTTAGGATCAATTTCATGCAGATATTGAATAGTCTAACGTGTCGGGCAGTGCGCCGTGCGATGTTTGAGGAAACACGGCGAGACTTACCAACTTACCATCTCCTTTCCTGTCCAAGGCAAACATTGAGGCAAACATGTTAATTCACGCACGGACAAGTATAAGCATTCAGGAAGCAAGCATATGCAAATACGAGGGTCATTTTAACAGGATCATTCAGGTGTTTAGTACATTGATGCTATGCAATGACTCGCACGCGGATAGCCGCTAAGCGAGGATGACTTATCTATATGAACAGAAGTCGCTGGCATAGCCATAAAGGACCAGATGTAGTCTCAGGGTCGAGGATGAAGTGCAAGCAACAGAAACGATGGGCCTTGCACTTATCCCGCCCTAAACAGACGACTATGCTTGTAGTCTCACGGTCGAGGATGAAGTGCAAGCATGCAGAAAACGGAGAGTCTTGCACTTATCCTGCCAAAATAGACGACTACCAGAAGTTTGGTCTAGACCGGGTCGGCCCCAGTGCCCCGGTGACCGCCCGCGGAACGAGATCCGAAGATCACCTTTCACAAGTTGTCCGCGACATGCAAGTCAGGGTCTCAGGTCAGATACAGAAACAAGTTCGTGGCAGAATATATATATGAACAAGTCCGGTATGGAACGAGTTCGAAACAGAATATATATATGAACTTGTTGAGACAGGATTCAGTAGTTTGCTCCTCGAGCTGTAATTCAGGGATTTATTCATTCTTGGTGCAGATTCCCTGGTTCAGAATTTGCCTTGGTGACCTAACGGTCCCGGATACTTGCAGGTTCGTTCAGGCACGGAACGACTACTTAGTAGTCTTCCGGGGTTTGGATGAATACAAGGCAACATACAAGCAGACAAGCATGCGTTTCTAAGGAACGTAGGCAGGCACGTTTGCTCGGACCCGAAGGTAAGCCGAGAGGTGAAACCGTTTAGGGACTTAGCATGCGAGGGTCTGAACATAAGCAGTATTTTAATTTCCATGTTCTAGCAAGCAATACTAGTTGGGATTATTCCCTTATCTAGGTGCGTTGGATTTATTAGCATGCAGGGGGTGAATCACCTAGCGACTAGCATAAATATTCCAGATTTTATGTGTGCTGGCTAAGCAAAGACAAGTTCACCGTAGCCACCCACCTTAGCGATGATTCGCCTCGGTAGAGCGATACGTCAAGCGAGCCTCTGAAAGTCCAAGCCGGATTCCTGTAGGGACAAGTCTGGATATCTTTTGCTTTTTGTTTGAGGCAAAGCCGGTCGAGACAGTTGTACTATTGCCGTTTGAGTCGGCAGTCCGCTTGAACGGAATGGGGTGTTACAGGGGTTATAACTTGTGGCATTACCTTACCGCATTGGTAACTCCAAATCCTTCCCCTTCCCACTAGGCTGTCCATAAACCCCCTCTCTTCACCTCTCCTATTCAAACTACCTGAATCAAACTTCTATCTAACTCTCTTCCTCATATTTTATCTTCACAAAATATCTACAAATTCTTTCTCTATCTCCCTCCACACCTCCATCTATCCAACCCTACTCAGGCTAAATCTGAATTTAGCAATACCCCCACCAATCTGGCCCTATCTACAGTAAGTATATTTCTCTCAAAAAATTTATGCTTCTTCCTCTCCTTGTCTTTATAACTTTCTCTTCACAAACCTTCCATCAAAATTCACTCTAAGTTCCTCAAAACAGCCCTCCATCAGAGGTATCCAGGCTGAATTCGAATTCAATGTATCCTCTTCTCAGGCCACTCCACCACCTTCATAGCCTCCAAAACACCACCAAAGCATCCAAATATCCTTTCCCTATCTCTTTTTAACAATTTTTATTTATAACTCAGTACATAAATTATTTTACAACTCCTCCAAACACCCCCTGCAAAACAAAGACACCCTGCTGAATCAGCCTGCAATAGCACCACTTCAACACCTTGTTGCCACCACTTTTAGCACCAAAATCCCTTTAAAAATCATCCTATCCTCATCCTCTACCTCTCCCTTAATATCTCTAAGCCCCAAATTACTTGAAAAAATATTTTAAAGTCCCGGACAGCAGCTACGAGACAAAGTGTCCAAATCTAGACAGATTTGTGCAAGCAGTGCACAGCCCTCTTTTGCCATCGCATTTTACTTTGGTAAGAGCTCCAACTCCTCATAATCAACCATCTATATATGTACTTCACATACCTATTAAATTTCACCAACTTTTTATTCATATATTTTTACGATATTACACCAAGAACACATATTACTTCTCATGTCTAGGCTTGAATGTTATTTATGCACTTGTTGTCCTACTCACTTTGCTATGATCTAAAACCCAAGAAACCACTTATAAAATATAATTTTTACTCTATTTTTTACTAAATTTAAGAATATATAAGTTTTGTTTAGGGTGTTATATATAAATAAATGCATGGTTGAGACATGATTAAATGTTGTGCAACTAGTAGTGCACTTTGCCTAGGTTTTATAATAGCTAGTTTTATTGTTTATAAATACTATGTTAGAATGTAGAAGATGCCATGCTAGGGTTGTTCACTAGTTGTATTAGTGTTTGCACACATGTTTCATGACAAACGCAAGTTAGGAATGAGGTGTATGCCATGATCTTATTATAAATTCAGATTTGACTTGTCTATGTATACTTGACATTTTGTAGTAGAACGAGAGTTATATATAGTTGGATGAATGGATATACTTGAGAAATAAAGTATGTGATTATTTGTGATTACCCTAACTTGACCTATTGTTAACGCTCATGTGCATGTTTTAATAGACAAAACTAACCCTAGGTTGGTTAACATAGTTTGACACTTAGTGAATACCAAGGTTGATGATATGTTGTATATAGAAATCTAGTATGAGAATACCTAGTACCTACATGAACCTTCATTATAACCATATTTATGAGGCTTGATTATGTTATATGACTAGTAGGCATGGTGTTTACACACTCTATTGGTCCTTGACTAGTGAACCTTAGCCAACCTACTTTGTTAGAATTTCTAATTATCTTAGACTCTAAATAACTGATGGCATTGTATAAGTTATATCATTGATTAATTTAGTCCCTAATTGTCTAATGATTAATGACATAGAGTAGTTGTACTCTTTTGCATGCTTAGTGAACCGTGTCATAGCGACTGATTTTATGATATTATATATTTAGGCTCTTGGGATCTCACGAGCATGGATTCGAGAGCAGGTTCTTTATACTATCAGCTTGGAATTTCAGACAAGTGTACCTTGCCAACTTGCAGTAAATTCTATTATATTATCGACTTGTATTTTATTTTATATATTTTTATGATGTGGCTACTCAACCTAGGACCATGAGACATTTCTTACCGTTCAAACAAGATTCGGGTATCGACGCCGTACGCGGAGTCGTATAACATCATTTAGAGAGTTGATTCTATGATCCTATTTTTATGTGCTTAATTTACCAAGTACGTCATACCATAGAACACTTGATACTATTCATATGATAGAATCTTTCTTGAGTTATTCATGATGATTCTGTATAGGCTTACAGGATTCGTGATATGAGACTTGCATATATAGAGATATCATTATGACTCGTTGTACTAGCTAGAGGTCATGATCTTGCGTGTTATAGACATGAGACATCATGGACATGAGACGTGAGATTACATTGGGTAGGGAGAGACACATCATACAACAGGCTGATTATTTATATATATTATACTACTAAAGGTGCTTTGGCACCTATACTGGACTATGTGATATTATTTGCTGCTATGGGCTCCCTGACACGGAGCCTGTAGTAGTTTCAGCCTGAGTACGAGTGATGCTCTAACGTGCATATCACTTAGATGGTTACATTAGTTTACCCTTGAGTATGTGGCATTATACTATTTTACTTTGGCATGCTATTTTTTGTACCTTGTTACGTCCCTCTAGGGACCTGGTCCCTTGCCAGTTTTGCAGCATAGACCGTTTTGGAGCCTCTCTGGAGTTGCTGAAGGATGTTGCTTTGTCTTGCAGGAATTGGTGCCAGGTACTTATATTAGTTCTTCTGGAGTTATGGTTATTATTCATATTATTTATTCATCTACTGAGGTAGCCTAGTTTTATAGACTCATATTCCTTTCACGAGTTTATTCGAGCTTATGTGTTATTGGCAGTTGACTTTAGCACATGTAGTTCATTATTGATATCTTATTTTTTATGTGGATTGAGACAGAGATATTTTTAGTATTCTTAGATAGTTACCCTTATATTACAGCTTATACTTATTTGAGTCGTACCAGAGTCTGGTCGAATGCGTAGCTGACATGTTACGTATTTTTAGTCCTACGTATTTTAGGACTGAGATATTACATATTTTTGTGGTGGCCCATACAGGTCTTGATTAAATCATTTTGGTTACTTTTCAGTACTGAACGAGCCTGTAATCAGGATTAACAGTATTAGTATCTCAATCCACAACTGATTTAAAAATTCCTTAGCATTTGATTATCGCCCTTGGACTTCATAATTGTACTCTTTTATTCCCCTCGATATCCTTATTATTGTTTATCATCTCTCCCTATTTCAAAAAGATGAATGTTCGTGTGTGGTATTTCCTCCATAAGCAAATCCTTGTCAAGGCGGAAGAAGACATGCTGGATATAAATTTTTGAGAAGATGGTTACCCTTAGTAGGATAGGTTGATAGGTTATTCCTATATGCTAGAGCTAGTATAGATTGTTAGCATGAGAATTGAATATAGTATCAGAGGCCTAGAACTAATAAAATCTTACCCTTGCTTAAGGTAGCCGTAATTTGAAAGTTTTAGAAGTTAGAAAGATGGTTTGGAATACTTTATAGAATATATAGCTAGATGCTAGGGATCAGATATGGCTCATGATGGTGATACAAGGAATTATATTATGACCTTAAGAAATTTGAACCTTACGTAGCAGGCCATAGTGGTTAAATCTCTAGTTGTCTTATGACTTTTAGTATCAAAAATAGATCTTATGACCCCTTAAATTATTGATGACTATAGGTCTGGACTAAATAGATATGTAGATTGCTAGACCTAATATTTGAGTAATTAGATAACTCAAGTACTAAAGTATAGCTTTCAAAATTAAATTAGATATATTTGATTAATTGAGTTGTCAGTATTAATTGAACAAGTGAGTACCACCCGTAGACAAACTAGTATCAGTGATAGAGCAAATAGGTTGAAGGATAAGAGTTTTATGTTATAGTCTTGAGTTAGTTATAGTGAATTGCCTATAATAGATTACAAACTATAACAAGATGGTAACCATGTACTTTGGATGAATGGTAAGAATGGAATGAACAAGTAGAAAATCTTAGGTTCAAGGTGAAGAAGGTAGAATGGTAACAAGAAGAGTCATGAGGAATACATAATCTTGAGCATTTTAAATTAAGAGAAATATCTAGGAAGGACTGAAGATTTATCACTCGGCAGTTGCCTAAGATTGACGAAGCTTATAATTGAAAACAAGATTAACATATTAAATGGATATGAAGGTGAGTAGGAAACAAATGATAAGGGAAAGATATTATGGTCGCATAATCCAAACAGAAGGGGTTATGGTATTAACTTGAGGAATAATAATTTTAGCATTTATGAATTATAATATTTTTAAAATTTTGTGAATTTAGTGCGAGTAAAAATTGTTGATCAGGCTCGAAGTGATACAAATTTTAAGGAATTAAACACAGGTTCAGAATTATATACCGACTTATTGGTCATTCTGTAGAGGATTGTCACAAGACCCTTAGATTATAGATTTACATATGGTAGGAAAGTGTAAATGGAAGATAGAAGTTGTATAGGAATGATAGCTGAATATTGTAAGTTTACACATAAACTTATTAGGGCAAGGATTTAAAATTTTGACTAATAGGGTATGAGCTTGCTGGACCTATCCTCAATAGTAGGTGATGAGAACATATTTCTAATTTACCATAGCCGATGGATTTTTGAATTTTATAAATCTTATTCTTTTTATTGTATTGATTATATTTTTGCTTAGGGTATTTAGATTGATTGAATAGATATTTATTACATAAAATTTTTTTACTACGTATTTGAATAGGGGCTTATGTCGTATTTTATTATATGTATTTCTCCTAGGAATCATTAAGTTGAGCTTCTAGACTATGTATGACTGACTGACTAGATTAGACTTATTGCTGCTAAGAGCAATTATAAGAAGTTAGGTTAGAAGATTTCATTGGGGATACAATAGGTTAATGATGTTGTACCAAGGAAAGAATGAAGAAATAATAACAGTCTTAGCTGTAGAATAAAGGATTTAGATACTACATAGGTAGCCTTGAAGATTTTGTGCTTGTAAGATTTTAATACCTAACCCATGCACAACTTTAAGAGTTAAGGTATGACATCATTTTCCTTGTAGATATTGAAGGATTCAAACTGAGTTTGTGTTGCAGCATCCTTGTGTAACCTAGGCCTATAGGTGATAAATTTTTTTAGATGGCAATTAGCATGATAATAATAATGAGATAGTACATGGTGATGAGAATATATTTGAAGGACCAACAGTCTTAGATGATTAAACTGTATGTATATGAAAGTTTAAGGTTTTTAGAATGGGTATGAGTAAGTACTAATATGTGTTTATATATTTAGAGATATAATGAGTTGTGGTTGGAGAGATTAATTTTGAATTTCGAGGATAAATTTTTTTTAAGGTGGATAGATTATAGACCCCCTCACCCAAAGATTTAGTTATTTTAATTTAATATAATATTTAGAATTATATTTTTATTATTAATTAGGATTAAGTAAACAAAAGTATCCTTTAAAAATATTTTTCGTAGCTTCAATTTTTAGGAGCACAATATTAGCCATTATCTTCAAACAAATTTTATATGCATGATCTAGATGAGCCCACCTTAATTTATGATTATCATAAACCACTCAAACACATCTCCTTGTGCTCTATTTTTAATGTAAAATATTTGGGTCAAAAATTTAATTTCTAGCACCTACAGTGCAACCGTTGACCATTCCAATTTAAATTGGAGATCCAATTTCGACAAATTCTTTCGACCTAATGCATAATCATGATCTAAACTAGGTCTAAGACACACATGATACATGTGTCCCACTCTATTGAACCTCTATGTGCTACCTACTCTCCATAGTCATAAATGATGAAAATTTTAGTGAATCGGGCCTAGTCAAACTAAACCGTAACGACCCGAACCTGACCAAACTAGAAGTAGTTGGACTTAACCTAGGTTGACTAAGCTAGGTTTGACCATCCATATTAAACATCATTTCAGTTTTGGACAGCCATGGGTTTATTAAATCATTAGGTGCAATATGAAAGGGAAAGGGTTATAACTTGTGACCTTTCCTTACCCCATTGGTAACTCCAAACCCTTCCCCTCCCCACTAGGCTGTCCATAACCCCCCCCCCCCCCTCTCTTCACATCCCCTATTCAAAATACCTGAAGTAAACTTCTTTCTAACTCTCTTTCTCATATTTTCTCTTCACAAACTATCTCAAAATTCCTTCTTTATCTCCCTCCATACCTCCATATATCCAACCCTACCCAGGCTGAATCTAAATTCAGCAACACCCCCACCAATCTGGCCATATCTTCCTCTATAGTAAGTATATTTCTTATAAATTTTGTATGTTTCTTTCTATTCCTGTCCTTATCACTTTATCTTCACAAACCTTCCATCAAAATTCACTCTAAGTTTCTCAAAATAGCCATCTATCAGAGATGTCCAGGCTAAATCTGAATTCAGTATATCCTCTTTTCAGGCTACTCCACCCCCTCCATAGCCTCCAAAACACCACCATAATTCCCAAATATCCTTCCTCTACCTATCCTTAATAAGTTTTATTTATAACTCAGCACCTAAATCATCCCACAACTCCCCCAAACACCCTTTACAAAACGAAGACACCCTGCTAAATCCGCCAGCAATAATACCACTTCAACACCTTGTTGCCACCACTTCTAGCACAAAAACCCTTTCAACAACCACCCTATCCTTATCCAGTACCTCTCTCCTAATCTCTTTAAGCCCCAAATTACTTGAAAAAATGTTTTGAAGTCCCGGACAGCAGCTACGAGACAAAGTGTCCAAATCTGGACAGATTTGTGAAAACAGTGCACAGCCCTCTTTTGCCTTCCCATTTTACTTTGGTAAGAGCTCCAACTCCTCCTACTCAACCCTCTCTATATGTACTTCATATCTCTATTAAATTTTGCTAACTTTTTATTCATATTTTTTTATGATATTATACCAAGAACACTTATTACTTCTCATGTCTCGACTTGAATGTATTTATGCACTTGTTGTCCTATTCACTTTGCCATGATCTAAAACCTAAGCAAACACTTGTAAAATATAATTTTTACTCAAGTTGTCACAAAATTTTAGAATATATAAATTTTTTTTAGGGTGTTATATATAAATAAATACATGGTTGAGACATGATTAAATGTTGTACAACTAGTAGTGCACTTTGCCTAGGTTTTGTGATAGCTAGTTTTATTGTTTATAAACACTATATTAGAATATAGAAGATGCCATGCTAGGGTTGTTCACTAGTTGTAGTAATTTTTGCACACATATTTCATGACAAATGCAAGTTAGGAATGAGGTATATGCCATGATCTTATTATAAATTCAGATTTGACTTGTCTATTTTGTAATAGAACAAGAGTTGTATATAGTTGGATGAATGGATATACTTGAGAAATAAAGTATATGATTATTTGTGATGACCCTAACTTGACCTATTATTAACGTTTATGTACATGTTTTAATAGAAAAATCTAACCATAGGTTGGTTAACATAGTTTGACATTTAGTGAATACCAAGGTTGATGATATGTTGTATATGGAAATCTAGTGTGAGAACACCTAGTACCTACATGAACCTTCATTATAACCATGTTTATGAGGCTTGATGATGTTATGTGACTAGTACGCTTGGTGTTTACACACTTTCTTGGTCCTTGACTAGTGAACCTTAGCCAACCTACTTTGTTAGAATTCCTAATTATTTTAGACTCTAAATAACTGATGGCATTGTATAAGTTATATCCTTGATTAATTTAGACTCTATTTGTCTAATGATTAATGATGTAGAGTAGTTGTCCTCTTGTGCATGCTTAGTAAACCGTGTCATAGTGACTGATTTTATGATATTATATATTTCGGCTCTTGGGATCGCATGAGCGTGGATTCGAGAGCAGGTTCTTTGTATTATCAGCTTGGAGTTCCAGGCAAGTGTACCTTACCAACTTATAGTAAATTCTATTATATTATCGACTTGTGTTTTATTTTATATATTCTTGTGATGTCCCTGCTCAACCTAGGACCGTGAGACGTTGCTTAGCGTCCGAATAAGATTCGGGTGTCGACGTCGTACTCAGAGTCATGTAACATTATTTAGAGAGTTGATTCTATGATCCTATTTTTACGTGCTTGCTTTACCAAGTATGCTATACCATAAGACACTTGACACTATTCATGTGACATAATCTTTTTTGAGTTGTTTATGATGATTCTATATAGGCTTATAGGATTCGTGATATGAGACTTGCATATATAGAGATATCATTATGACTCATTGTACTAGCTAGAGGTCATGATCTTGCGTGTTATAGATATGAGATATCATGGACATAAGACATGAGATTACATTGGGTAGGGAGAGACACACCATACAACAGGCTGATTATTAATATATATATTATACTACAGGAGGTGCTTTGGAACCTATACTGGACTATGTGATATTATTTGCTGCTATGGGCTCCCTGACACGGAGCCTGTAGTGGCTTCAGCCTGAGTACGAGTAATGCTCTCACGTGCATATCACTTAGATGGTTATATTAGTTTACCCTTGAGTATGTGGCATTAATGTAACCCCCTGATTTTTCAGAAAATTTTAATTTAGATTTTTTATAATTTTCTGTAATTTTCTAGGATTTTTAAGAATTTATTTTAGATTCAAATATAATTAAAAATATTCTAAACTTTTATTTTAGGTTCTAAATAATAAAATATATTTTCTAGAAGTTTTTGGGAATTTTCTGAGTATTTTTAGTATTTATTGGGAGTTATTTAGGCTCATAACTAATTTTTAGGACTTGTAGAATTTATGGTGCAAGATCAGAAATATAGAATGGACACACGTTATTTTCTAAGGTTTATAATATTATTATATATTTTCTGGAATTATTTTAGAATTTTTGGAATAATGTTAATATTTATTTTTAGTTTTATGGCAAAACTAATTTTTAGAGATTCTCCTAATTATAGTAGGAAATCTGTGAATATATAATTATTCCAAATATTTTTCTAGGGTTTTTAGGTTCAAAATATATTTTCTGTAATTTTTCCAGATTTTTATGATTATTTTTAATGTTTATTTTGAGTTATTTAGATTTAAAACGACTTAAATAATGTTTTGATAAAGGCAAATCAAAATAAATAAATAATATAACCAAAACCATCCAATCAAATCATGACACGTGTCACCCTATCAACTTTCATTCAGCCTCTCAACATCCATATATATATATATTATTATAACCCTAATTATCCCATTATTTTTAGAGAGAGAGATTTTGGAGAATTGCCATCTAGGGTTTCTTCATCTTCCAGAAGCCATTGCGCATAGCTTCGGACTCCAAACGAGGCCTAGTTTCTTGCGTTAGAAAGATATTGAGGTTAGCTTTCTGATTATATAATTTGTTTTACAAAATTATGAGTATTAAATTCTGGAAAATTCGTAGAGCACAGCATGTCTAAAAATAGACGTGTTTCAATATTTTTGCGATTTCGGGAGAACCAGGAATCAGAATCATGAACCGTTTAAAGTTTTGGAAAGATAATATCGAGATCATTAACATATGTTTTATCAGAATTTAATTCGATGTATTTTCATACTATTAATTCTGTAGAACTTCTAGGTTAGAATTTAACCATCGGTGCACAATACAAAATTTGTATGTGCCATAATTCCCAAACGAATTTGAATTCGGACGAGCCATAAATTCTAGTATATTTTTGATGCTGAAATCTATAGGAAATCATGCATAAAAGTCGAGTTTGTGTCGGTTGACTTTTTGGTCAACAGATTGCCTCGATTTGCGTGCCATGAGTCTCGAGTTGATAAAATTTAGTTTCTTTGGACAAAACTTAGGAATTAACATAAAAATCAGAATAATAAGATTAAAATAGGATTTTAGAATAATTATTCCCAAATTAAATAAATTAAAATAAATTATCTTTTGACGTGATAAATTTGTAATACATAGGCTATTTGGACTGTGACTTGGACTCTGATTCATACCAGCAACAGGACCCCAGGCAAGTGTACCTTGCCAAACTCTGCAGTATTGTTACATATTTTTCTTGCTTCATTTATATTGCTGTGCATGCTCAACCTAGGACCGTGTGACGTACTTAGCGTCCGATTATCAGTCGGGTGTCAACACTGTACGCAGTGTTGGGTACTGTCATCTAGAGATGGACATTCGTGACACTATATATTCTAGTACTTGTCTTATCAAGTACCATACGACCCAGGACACTTGACACTGTTCATGAGACAGGATATTCCCGAGATATTCGTGGTGATTCTGTGTAGGATACAGGACTTGACAGAGATACTATTTCTATAGATACATATGACTTGTTGCATTAGAGATGATCCCGCTTGACATGGACATGAGACGTTATGGTCATGATATGCGTGATTACATTGGGTGAAGAGAGACACACAGGCTACAAGCTATTTTATTATATATATCTTCTACTATTGTGAGGTCGTAGACTCTCGGAGCAGAGCTAGACACATTATTTGTTATTACCACTACCGGCTCCCCGACACAGAGCTTGTAGTGGCTCAGCCTGAGTACTCGTGATGCTCTCATCTTGCATTTCACTTAGATGGTTACTTACTTGCCCTATTTATCTCATTATTTGCTGCACTGCTTATATTTTGGCTTGTATATTTTCTGTATCTTGCTATGTCTCCTGAGGACCTGGATATGGATTGTGTCCCCAGGATTTGAGGATGAGATCTATCCCGAGGTATACGGGACTGGATCAGGAGTTGATCCAGGAGCTGTACCGCCATCCGAGGATGAGGTGTTAGCCGAAGACTTTTCCTGAGCATCCATGCTTCATGCTCAGTATTTATTTATTTATTTTTAGTCTTTCATATTCTGGTCTGTGGAACCATTGTACTAGATTTTTATCCGGTTGTTCCCCGAAGCACTTGTGAGACTGATTGATGATTTACATTTCTTTATTTACTCTGTGGATCATATTTCATATCTGGTGTGGATGAGATTAGTTGTACCATGATTGTCGTAGACTTGTTATATTACAGCTTAAGTATGTCCTGATGGATCCATTAAATTGGGTTTGTCCATCGGTGCGTACTGCTGGCCATTGCCACGCGTCCGGTCCTACGGTATTTTGGGACTGGGGCGTGACATGGTTTTTGTGGTGGGCCATGCAGGTCTACGACTAAATTGTTCGGTTTCAACTTAGGGATCGAGCAAGCCTGCAAATAGGATTAGAGTATAGGATCTCATCCACAACTGACTATGGCTTCTCCTCCTCCTCCTTCCAATCTATTCCATTGAAAAATTGCATCCTGCTTGATTCATGTGCCTTCTCATTAGTTCCTTGAGTGTAGCTTTCTTCTATAATATAGAAGTCTCTGTTGATAGAATGATAGGTAGGGTAACCTTCTTACTAAAAGTACAGCTAGGATATTGACACACCCCTATGTAGAATGCTTAATGAACCCTAGCGTCCCTTACCTATAGAATAATTTACCATTATTTCTTGTTATAGTCATGAATGACCTAAGAGTAGTATAGGCACTGCTAAGAGCTAGTTAGAGATTGGACCCTAATGTTTGACCCTAGTGGTTGACCCCATTTTTGAGGAACCAATAGAAATCTAAGATCGAATATTAGATCAGAACCTAGTGTGCATAGTGAGATAGTGTTAGGATATAGGTTCTTGTCGTGATATTAGCAGACGGTACCTCAGGAAGCCCAGAGCAACGAGTATGACATTTCCCATGAGATCATACCTCAAACACGGAGAATTGCTCGCCACCTTCACCTTAGGAAACTATGATATTATCAAGAGCCCTATATTTTAATTTTATATGTTGTTCATCTGCGACCTTAACATTCGCTAATGCGCAACGACTAAAATATGTTCTTCTTTTCTCCATCTTTCAACTCGTGCCACCTGACACTTCTAATAGTAGGCCAAGTAATTTTATTCCTTGTTAAGGACCCATAGTTTGCTAGGACTATAGTTGTAGTCTTGAATTTGAAAATTTTGTGTTTGGTAGTTAGAGTTCGATAAGTTTGAGTTAATCTTGTAGATTATGACCCGATGATTATCCCTTAGTGTTAAATTACGTAATTTGTACCCCCACCTCGATACAAGTTATATTCCCTTTTCCTTGAGACTAGTACCACATAGTCCACTTGACCCATCAAGGCGGTGTAACTGAATGGCAATAATTGTATGCTAGCATAAGATGACAGTGTTTATTCAGATAATAGAATTTAGAGGTTCATGCCCTATTGGGTCGACTAGCAACTTAGACAAGGAGGTTGTATGATAACTGTAGAGATTGTAGAGTCTTTTATTATTATTGCTCATTTTTGTTCGTTTTGTGAACTTGAATAATTTGTACCTCCTTTCATCATCATCTAGCGTGCTTATATTTCATATACTACCTTGACTTATTGTGCTATTTTATAGCCTAGTTTTGCAAGCTTATTCATTATCGAGTTTGTTCATGACATATGTATTATTGGGGAGGCCCACAATAATATATTTCAGAATCAGTGTATTACGGTCTGATCAACCATAGTGCGCTTGATTCGCCATCGCAATAATACCTTACGTGGATTGAGATATGTAGTGATTAGTAGACGAATATACTTGCCCTAGACATGTCTGACATATCGTATCGGTTACATAACTGTACTAATACGAGCAGGCGAACAAAGGATTACCAAAATATGATTTCAATCCACAACTGCTTTGATAATTTCCAATTGAATTCTTTAAACGCCATGATCCCAATACTTCTATTCTATTACGCTGCCCTTGAACTCTTTATTATTGGTCTCCGTCTTCCCTTATTTCGGAAAGACGAAACCTCGTGCTTGGTATAAATTGATACACAGAGAATACTAGATATACCCCATAGGTCGATCACATACTTGAGGATCATTCTTCGTAATTAAGGACATATCATATGTGATATGGTCGGCATTGAAGTTCGAGGATTGAATGACATGAGTAAACATATTAAGGAATATTCTCTTAAGGTATATAGCCTTATGTGATAGATGGGTAAATTCTAAGTTGGGTAGTAGTGCATTGTCAACTCGGGAGGAATTTCTTTTAGATTGTGATCGAGTAAGATTAAATTGGGAGAGGTTCAAGCCATTTTAATTTTGAGAATTTTAGAAGAATGACTAAGATGATGAGAATTAATGAATTGATATTGAGGACCCGATATTTATACCTTAAGTACATGATTTAAACAATAAAGGTAAAATCATCAACTTAAAATTTAGAGGATAAAAAGATAAAATTTCAGACTTGAACAATGGTGGACTGCATTTAAACTATTTTTCAATTTGATGATGTAAACCCCCTGAATTTTGAAATTATTAAATCTTGGATTTTTCCCAATTTTCTGGAATTTTCTGGGAATTTTCTGTAATTAAAATCAAGGTTTTCAATTAATAAATGATTTTTAAATGTTAATAAATAATATTAAAATATCATGAAAATAACATTTTTGGGTGTAAAATAGAAAACTGGACTTAGGATAATTTTTCTGGATTTTTGGGCCTCAGAACTATTTTTAAATGCCTAAAAACTAATTTTAATTAATTAATTAAATTAAAACTTTTATTATTATTATTATTATATTATTATTATTATTTCTATTATTTTTATTTTATTTTTATTTCTTCTGGGCCGGCCCGGCCCAGTGGACCGGCCCAGCAGCCCAGCCCAGCCGGCCCAGCTACCCAGCCCGCCTGCCATCCGGGTCGGGTCGGGTCTGCCCAGACCCGACCCGCCGCCTCCGACCTGCACGACCGTCTCCCCCAGCCCCATGTCGCCCGCAGTCCGCGCCGGCCTCCACGCGCAGCGCCGGCCGTTCCGCGCCCCGCTTCCCGCTCCCCGCGCCACGTCCCCTCTCCCTCCGCCCGTCCCGGCTGCCCTAACCGCCCCCTCCACCTATAAAACCCCGAGCACCCGTCTCCTCCGGCCACCACCCTCACCCTCACCCTAACCCTAACTCTCCGGCCACCCGAACCTCGCCGTCGTGTTCCTCCGGCGCCTCGCCGACCGCCTCGCCTAGCTCCGCCAGCGCCCCCTCGCCCCGCCGCGCGCCACCGGCCGCCGTCTCCTCCCCTCAGCAACCGAGCAGCAGCAGCGGCACCAACTCCAGCCGCTCAGGCCGCCTCCGGCCTCTGCGCCGCCTCCGCCAAGCTCGCCGGCGCCGCCCGAGCCCTCCGGTCGACCTCCCCCACCGCAGCGACGCCCTCAGCCGCCGTAGCCGGCCAGAAGCCCTAACCCTAACCCTAATTTAGATTCCGTGTCGGACACGACACGGACACGTCTCGACCCTGATTTTCAGGTCCCCTTCAGGTACGTGTAACTTTTCGACCCTCGTAGCTCTGTTTCCAATTCCGTAAATTGCGTTGTGAAGCCTGTATGACCCTCTCGGTGTCCGGATAAACTGTTCGGGGTATCGCGTCCTGTGGTGATCGCACACCGCGATCCAAAAACAGGAAAAACCAGACCCTGTTTCACCCCGAAACTGAGTACGCCCCGCCAAACGGGACGACTTGGTCGCGTGCGGTCTTAACAGATACGTGCGCATCGTCGATACGGACGTGTGAGTTTTCGTGGAAGCTGATTCGGGTGTGCGTGCACACCGGAATCAACGCGTATCCACGGACATCGCCCCGTACCCGCCCTTTCTGCAATTTGCCCTAACTTCGTGTACACTCGTCAGATCGAGACGAAACTTGCGCCATCGGACTCGTAGCGATACGCTGGTCCTGTGGGTCAAGTTTGGTTCGATTCTGAGAACGTTGACGAAATCGCGTGTCGTGGGCCCCACAAGCCCCGCTCGACGGGCAATTTCGTGATCGGCTCATCGGAATTCAAATCTGAAAGATCCGTTGGGTTCGTATCAGCGTTCCTGACCTGTTGACACTAAGTTTTGTGAATTTGGAGACCTTTGACCCTGACGCATTTTTCGGTGCAAAGCGGGCCCACCGGCGGACCCCGTTTTGACCCGAAACTGTCGTTTTTGCCCTTGTCTCCAAATTGGACCCAAGGACTGGCGTTTCTAGCTATTTGACATCTTCTGAGCATGATGGTAATATCTATTTTAGCTTTTGGACTCATCTCTGGAAATTCCCCGAGAGCCAAAATTAATCGGATCCAAACAACAGACAAGTACCTGCACTTCAAGTTTATTCTTTATATTGTGATAATTAATTTCCTGCTCTACTAGTACCCTTGATGATTACACGTAGTGCTAGAACACTGGATTTCATGTCTTGAATATTAGGAGTTCATGTCTTGTTTTTCATGTCGGGTGGGAGAATACTGAAAGGCATGTAGTTTACCCTGACCCTTGTCATGATTAATAGCTGTTGGTACACGACTGTCCATCAGCCGGATCTCGATTATTCCTGTTTGATAGCCGTCTATGGCAGCCGGTTTAACCCTATAAACCCCTACATGCCAACTAGGTATTCTAAATACACAAGTTCACACACATAGTTTCTTGTCTTGTTACAGTTCCTATTGCCTGGTTGTAATTCATTTTTCTGTCACCTTGTTCCTGTTTTACTCATGTCCATGTCTTACAGCAATTAACTCTTAGTTATTATTACTATTTAATTATACATATCCTCAACATGATACTTGTCAGTTCTTTTTAATTGTCATGAATATTTAGTTTAATCTTGTTGTGCATTGTGTACTTTGCTCCTTTCCTGACTGGATCCGTTGTTTTTAGACGATGATGAGGACTTTGCCCCTACCTATTATGGCCCCTATGAGTTAGCAGGTGACACATTGAGGAGCCGGTTCCCACTTCGGAGACTACCTTTGAGGAGGAGTAGCCAGTTAGTTATTATTTTATTTCCTTTCAGCACATACTCGGGTTTGTCCCCGATTTATCTTCTGGCTTGTATTAACTGTGGTTTAGTTGTCACAGATTAAATATTATGAAATCTTAGCATTCCTTTTTCCCTGTGATTATTCTTACATGTTCATTATTGTGGATGAGATAGATGCTATTTGACCCCAGAAATGACCTAGACAGCGTACTACCGCCGACACTGCGGTGTAGGCTGGACGTGCCCACGCACTCGTGCCCGAATAACCGGGTGCGGGTCGTGACACGTTTTTGTGGTGGCCTATGCAGGTCACGACTAAATTGTTCGGTTTCAACTTAGGGACCGAACAGGCCTGCAATAAGATTGAGGATTTTTAGGAAAAGCTCATCCACTTGATTGAATCATTCTTGATATTCATATCGGTTTCAAATCATTTTATTGACTTGCATCCTGCTTTGATTTCTGTGCGCCCCTTATCGGTTATTTTGAATGCAGGAAAATGGACCCACCAGCCAACAACGAGGCTCATGCAAAAATACCACAAGCCGTTGTGGTTACCCAAGAAGACAATGTGATGCCAGTCGTCCAATCATCACAAGGCAGTCAAGCAAGTCAGCCTGCCTCAAGAATCTACCAAGATGACGTTCCACCCTCGACGTAGCCTGCTCCACCGATGCCTTCCTTCCCACTGGGACCGCCTATGGACGAACAACAAATGTTCCGAATGTTCTACGTGATGATGCAAGCCTATCAGAAGGTTCAACAAGAAGCTCAGCAAAACCAAGCGGAGAACTTCATCGACAGAATTAGCTCGGAGTCACGGAAGCCAAGCAGTTCAAATGCAATTACCTTCGACGAGAACGTCCTTACTGCAGCACGACCTGTGGAGTGCACCACAAGGATCGAGTCTAGCCGGAAGCGGCCGTATGCGTCAGCAACAGACCAAGCACAGCAGGAAAGAGCGGCAAAACGACCACAGATGAATCCAACCCAAGGACAGAACCAACGAGTTCCCACTTGTGGCTTTTGTAAAAAACAAGGTCACATTTGGAAGGATTGTAAAAAGAGGCTAGGTGTCTGTCTATATTGTGGATCAGCAGCACATCAAGTGAGGGACTGTGCAGCTGCTCCAAGAACACGGACAAGCTTACGCGATGACCATGGAGAACGTGCAGACTCTTAGAGTCACTAATGCACGTAAGTGATTCGTAGATACCGTTTTCTAGTATTATTTTAGCTTGTGCCTATTGGTTCGTGACCTCAGCCCCAACCTAGTAATTTTGAACTTGCTAATAACCTGGTATGCTTTTATATTTAATAACTGTAGAGATTGTAGAGTCTTCTGTTATTTTGCTTATTATGTGAATTTAAATTTTGTACCTCCTTTCATCATCATCTAGCGCACTTAATTTTGATGTACTTTGTTTATGCTGCTATTCTATAGCCTAGTTTTGCAAGCTTACTCTTTATCAGGCTTGTTCATGACACGTGTATTATTGGATGCATACACTAATACAAGTGTCTGTTCAGAATCAGTGTATTACGGTCTGATCAACCTTAGTGCATTTTGATTCGCACTTCGCACGACTACTTTACGTGGATTGAGATACGTAGTGATTAGTAGACAAATATACTTGACCTAGACATGCTGAGCATATCGTATCAGTTACATAACTAAACTAATACGAGCATGCGAATAAATGACTACCAGAATAGAACCTCAATCCATAATAACCTGACAAATCCCACTAGAATTCTTTAAACGCCTTGATCCCTATACTTCTGTTCTATCACCCCACCCTTGAACTCTTTATTATTGATCCTCGTCTTCACTTATTTCGGGAAGACGAAATCATGTGCTTGGTATAAGTTTGATACATAGATAGTACTAGATATGCCACTTAGGCCGATCACATACTTGAGGACTAACCTTTCGTAATTGAGGACATATCATATGTGATATGATCGGCGTTGAAATTTCGAGGATTGAATGACGTGAGTAACCATATTAAGGAATATTTTCTTAAAGTATATAGTCTTTTGTGATGAATGGGTAAATTCTAAGTTGGGTAGCAATACAATTGTCAACTCGAGGGGAATGTCCTTTGGATTGTGACCGAGTAAGGTTAGATTGGAAGAAGCAAGCCATTCTAAATTTTTGAAAATTTAGAGGAGAGACTAAGATGATTAATGAATTGATATCGAGGACCCAATAGTTACATCCTAGGTGCATGATTTAATTTTGAATAATGAGAGTAAAATCGTCAACTTGAATTTAGAGGATGTAATTCAGACTTGAACATTGGTGGACTACACTTAAATTATTTTTCAATTTGATGATTTGAATTAAGAATTTAAAAGTTGATGGTTGGACTACCTAGTTGGAATATTGAGGATGTGAATGTAATTTAAAAGGGCTGAAACATACAAATATTGTTGGACTCGAATCACTTCTAGAGGAATTATGATAATTCGAATCGTGAGGCAAGGTCATCTTGAAAATACTATATGGACTAAAAATTAAAAATCTGCTTGTGGATAATTTGAGGAAGTAAGAAGTAATAACCATAGGTTGAATTTTGATGGGAACAAGTAGTCGTCTTAGCCTTGAAGTGGTTGCAGTGGACATGATTAGAATTTAAATTATCGCAAGGAGATTGCGATTGATGTACATGAAGGGTTAACAGAGTATGGCTTAATTTTAAATTTCGAGGACGAAATTTTTGTAAGTTGGGTAGGTTATAAACCCCCTGAATTTTTAAATTATTAAATCTTGGATTTTTCCCAATTTTCAGGAATTTTCTGGGAATTTTCTGTAATTAAAATCAAGATTTTCAATTAATAAATGATTTTTAAATGTTAATAAATAATATTAAAATATCATGAAAATAATATTTTTGGGTGTAAAATAGAAAACTGGACTTAGGGTAATTTTCTGGATTTTTTGGGCCTCAGAACTATTTTTAAATGCCTAAAAACTAATTTTAATTAATTAATTAAATAAAAACTGTTATTATTATTATTATTATATTATTATTATTATTTCTATTATTTTTATTTTATTTTTATTTCTTCTGGGCCGGCCCGGCCCAGTGGACCGGCCCAGCTACCCAGCCCGCCTGCCATCCGGGTCGGGTCGGGTCTGCCCAGACCCGACCCGCCGCCTCCGACCCGCACGGCCGTCTCCCCCAGCCCCACGTCGCCCGCAGTCCGCGCCGGCCTCCGCGCGCAGCGCCGGCCGTTCCGCGCCCCGCTCCCCGCGCCACGTCCCCTCTCCCTCCGCCAATCCCGGCTGCCCTAACCGCCCCCTCCACCTATAAAACCCCGAGCACCCGTCTCCTCCGGCCACCACCCTCACCCTCACCCTAACCCTAACTCTCCGGCCACCCGAACCTCGCCGTCGTGTTCCTCCGGCGCCTCGCCGACCACCTCGCCTAGCTCCGCCAGCGCCCCCTCTCCCCGCCGCGCGCCACAGGCCGCCGTCTCCTCCCCTCAGCAACCGAGCAGCAACAGCGGCACCAACTCCAGCCGCTCCGGCCGCCTCCGGCCTCTGCGCCGCCTCCGCCAAGCTCGCCGGCGCCGCCCGAGCCCTCCGGTCGACCTCCCCCACCGCAGCGACGCCCTCAGCCGCCGTAGCCGGCCAGTAGCCCTAACCCTAACCCTAATTTAGATTCCGTGTCGGACACGACACGGACACGTCTCGACCCTGATTTTCAGGTCCCCTTCAGGTACATGTAACTTTCGCCTCGTAGCTCTGTTTCCAATTCCGTAAATTGCGTTGTGAAGCCTGTATGACCCTCTCGGTGTCCGGACAAACTGTTCGGGGCATCGCGTCCTGTGGTGATCGCACACCGCGATCCAAAAACAGGAAAAACTAGACCCTGTTTCACCCCGGAACTGAGTACGCCCCGCCAAACGGGATGACTTGGTCGCGTGCGGTCTTCACAGATACGTGCGCATCGTCGATACGGACGTGTGAGTTTTCGTGGAAGCTGATTCGGGTGTGCGTGCACACCGGAATCAACGCGTATCCGCGGACATCACCCCGTACCCGCCCTTTCTGCAATTTGCCCTAACTTCGTGTACACTCGTCAGATCGAGACAAAACTTGCGCCATCGGACTCGTAGCGATACGCTGGTCCTGTGGGTCAAGTTTGGTTCGATTCTGAGAACGTTGACGAAATTGCGTGTCGTGGGCCCCACAGGCCCCGCTCGACGGGCGATTTCGTGATCGGCTCATCGGAATTTAAATCTGAAAGATCGTTGGGTTCGTATCAGCGTTCCTGACCTGTTGACACTAAGTTTTGTGAATTTGGAGACCTTTGACCCTGACGCGTTTTTCGGTGCAAAGCGGGCCCACCGGCGGACCCCGTTTTGACCCGAAACTGCCGTTTTTGCCCTTGTCTCCAAATTGGACCCAAGGACTGGCGTTTCTAGCTATTTGACATCTTCTGAGCATGATGGTAATGTCTATTTCAGCTTTTGGACTCGTCTCTGGAAATTCCCCGAGAGCCAAAATTAATCGGATCCAAACAACAGGCAAGTACCTGCACTTCAAGTTTATTCTTTATATTGTGATAATTAATTTCCTGCTCTACTAGTACCCTTGATGATTACACGTAGTACTAGAACACTGGATTTCATGTCTTGAATATTAGGAGTTCATGTCTTGTTTTTCATGTCGGGTGGGAGAATACTGAAAGGCATGTAGTTTACCCTGACCCTTGTCATGATTAATAGCTGTTGGTACACGACTGTCCATCAGCCGGATCTCGATTATTCCTGTTTGATAGCCGTCTATGGCGGCCGGTTTAACCCTATAAATCCCTACATGCCAACTAGGTATTCTAAATACACAAGTTCACACACATAGTTTCTTGTCTTGTTACAGTTCCTATTGCCTGGTTGTAATTCATTTTCCTGTCACCTTGTTCCTGTTTTACTCATGTCCCTGTCTTACAGCAATTAACTCTTAGTTATTGTTACTATTTAATTATACATATCCTCAACATAATACCTGTCAGTTCTTTTTAATTGTCATGAATATTTAGTTTAATCTTGTTGTGTATTGTGTACTTTGCTCCTTTCCTGACTGGATCCGTTGTTTTTAGGCGATGATGAGGACTTTGCCCCTACCTATTATGGCCCCTATGAGTTAGCAGGTGACACATTGAGGAGCCGGTTCCCACTCCGGAGACTACCTTTGAGGAGGAGTAGCCAGTTAGTTATTATTTTATTTCCTTTCAGCACATACTCGGGTTTGTCCCCGATTTATCTTCTGGCTTGTATTAACTGTGGTTTAGTTGTCACAGATTAAATATTATGAAATCTTAGCATTCCTTTTTCCCTGTGATTATTCTTACATGTTCATTATTGTGGATGAGATAGATGCTTTTTGACCCCAGAAATGACCTAGACAGCGTACTACCGCCGACACTGCGGCGTAGGCTGGACGTGCCCACGCACTCGTGCCCGAATAACCGGGTGCGGATCGTGACAGATGATTTGAGTTAAAATAAAAACTTGATGGTTGGACTACCTTTTTAAAATATTAAGGATGTGAATGGAATTTAAGAAGTTGAAGCATACAAAAATTTATAAGTAAAAATAGGAATAATAATGGACTCGAATTACTTCTAGAGGAGATTATGATAATTGGAGATCGTGAGGTAAAATTTATATGCGTATTTAAATCTTGAAGATGATATATGGATTTAATTTAAATTTGGATATGGATAATTTGAAAAAGCGAGAAGAGATAACCATAGGTTGAATTTGATTGGATCAGTGGTCATCTTAACCTAGAAGTGATTGCAATGGATATGATTAGGATTTTAATTATCGCAAGGAGATTGTGATTGACTTGCCTTATGTACACGAAGGATTAACAAATTATGCCTTATTTTAATTTTGAGGACGACATTATCTTAAGTTGGCTGGATTGTGAAACCCCCTCACCTAAGAAGTAGACCTACTTGGCTTAGATAGTGAGACTGAAGGCTAGCTCGAATCCACTTAGGAATAGAACACGACATTTTTCATTTAGTTTTATAATATGGTATCCCTCGGCGCGCCATACCATTGCTTCGATAATTGGAGCACTTTCCTAGTCATTGCCTTCCTACAAATTCAACACCTTGTCCTAGACATGTCCATCCTCCAATTTTCATCTTTGTGCAATATTTTAATTGTTGGGCGCTTTTATGCAAAAGAGCATTAAGGTGTCCACACTATTGGACATGACACACGAAGAAACCTATTTTCACTCATGTGAATTTCTTCCATGATTTTCGAAATGTGCAACGTGCAACATCGTCCACTCCGTTAAACCTAGCCTTGCATTTTAACCAATGCAAATCTTAGACCATCCTTGACTTCTACCATGGCTTAATTTTAATTTCGAGGACAAAATTTTTATAAGTTGGGTAGATTGTAACCCCCTGATTTTTCAGAAAATTTTAATTTGGATTTTTCATAATTTTCTGTAATTTTCTAGGATTTTCAAGAATTTATTTTAGATTCAAATATAATTAAAAATATTCCAAACTTTTATTTTAGGTTCTAAATAATAAAATATATTTTCTAGAAGTTTTTGGAAATTTTTTGAGTATTTTTAGTATTTATTGGGAGTTATTTAGGCTAATAACTAAATTTTAGGACTTGTAGAATTTATGGTGCAAGATCAGAAATATAGAATGGACACACGTTATTTTCTAAGGTTTATAATATTATTATATATTTTCTGGAATTATTTCAAAATTTTTGGAATAATGTTAGTATTTATTTTTAGTTTTATGGCAAAACTAATTTTTAGAGCTTCTCCTAATTATAGTAGGAAATCTGTGAATATATAATTATTCCAAATATTTTTCTAGGGTTTTTAGGTTCAAAATATATTTTCTGTAATTTTTTCAGATTTTTATGATTATTTTTAATGTTTATTTTGAGTTATTTAGATTTAAAACGACTTAAATAATGTTTTGATAAAGGCAAATCAAAATAAATAAATAATATAACCAAAACCATCCAATCAAATCATGACACGTGTCACCCTATCAACTTTCATTCAGCCTCTCAACATCCATATATATATATATATTATTATAACCCTAATTATCCCATTATTTTTAGAGAGAGAGATTTTGGAGAATTGCCATCTAGGGTTTCTTCATCTTCCAGAAGCCATTGCGCATAGCTTCGGACTCCAAACGAGGCCTAGTTTCTTGCGTTAGAAAGATATTGAGGTTAGCTTTCTGATTATATAATTTGTTTTACAAAATTATGAGTATTAAATTCTGGAAAATTCGTAGAGCACAGCATGTCTAAAAATAGACGTGTTTCAATGTTTTTGCGATTTCGGGAGAACCAGGAATCAGAATCATGAACCGTTTAAAGTTTTGGAAAGTTAATATCGAGATCATTAACATATGTTTTTATCAGAATTTAATTCGATGTATTTTCATACTATTAATTCTGTAGAACTTCTAGGTTAGAATTTAATTATCGGTGCACAATACAAAATTTGTATGTGCCATAATTCCCAAACGAATTTAAATTCGGACGAGCCGTAAATTCTAGTATATTTTTGATGCTGAAATCTACAGGAAATCATGCATGAAAGTCGAGTTTGTGTCGGTTGACTTTTTGGTCAACAGATTGCCTCGATTTGCGTGCCATGAGTCTCGAGTTGATAAAATTCAGTTTCTTTGGACAAAACTTAGGAATTAACATAAAAATCAGAATAATAAGATTAAAATAGGATTTTAGAATAATTATTCCAGAATTAAATAAATTAAAATAAATTATCTTTTGACGTGATAAATTTGTAATACATAGGCTATTTGGACTGTGACTTGGACTCTGATTCATACCAGCAACAGGACCCCAGGCAAGTGTACCTTGCCAAACTCTGCAGTATTATTACATATTTTTTTTGCTTCATTTATATTGCTGTGCATGCTCAACCTAGGACCGTGTGACGTACTTAGCGTCCGATTATCAGTCGGGTGTCAACACTGTACGCAGTGTTGGGTACTGTCATCTAGAGATGGACATTCGTGACACTATATATTCTAGTACTTGTCTTATCAAGTACCATACGACCCAGGACACTTGACACTGTTCATGAGACAGGATATTCCCGAGATATTCGTGGTGATTCTGTGTAGGATACAGGACTTGACAGAGATACTATTTTTATAGATACATATGACTTGTTGCATTAGAGATGATCCCGCTTGACATGGACATGAGACGTTATGGTCATGATATGCGTGATTACATTAGGTGGGGAGAGACACACAGGCTACAGGCTATTTTATTATATATATCTTCTACTATTGTGAGGTCGTAGACTCTCGGAGCAGAGCTAGACACATTACTTGTTATTACCACTACCGGCTCTCCGACACAGAGCTTGTAGTGGCTCAGCCTGAGTACTCATGATGCTCTCGTCTTGCATTTCACTTAGATGTTTACTTACTTGCCCTATTTATCTTATTATTTGCTGCACTGCTTATATTTTGGCTTGTATATTTTCTGTACCTTGCTATGTCCCCTGAGGACCTGGATATGGATTGTGTCCCCAGGATTTGAGGACGAGAATCTATCCCGAGGTATACGGGACTGGAGCAGGAGTTGATCCAGGAGCTGTACCACCATCCGAGGACGAGGTGTTAGCCGAAGACTTTTCCTGAGCATCCATGCTTCATGCTCAGTATTTATTTATTTATTTTCAGTCTTTCATATTCTGGTCTGTGGAACCATTGTACTAGATTTTTATCGGGTTGTTCCCCGAAGCACTTGTGAGACTGATTGATGATTTATATTTCTTTATTTACTCTGTGGATCATATTTTCATATCTGGTGTGGATGAGATTAGTTGTACCATGATTGTCGTAGACTTGTTATATTACAGCTTAAGTATGCCCTGATGGATCTATTAAATTGGGTTTGTCCATCGGTGCGTACTGCTGGCCATTGCCACGCGTCCGGTCCTACGGTATTTTGGGACTGGGGCGTGACAATTATACTATTTTACTTTGGCATGCTATTTTTTGTACCTTGTTACGTCCCTCTAGGGACCTGGTCCCTTGCCAGTTTTGCAGCATAGACCGTTGTGGAGCCTGTCTGGAGTTGCTGAAGGGTGTTGCTTTGTCTTACAGGCATTAGTGCCAGGTACTTATATTAGTTCTTCCGAAGTTATGGTTATTATTCATATTATTTATTCATCTGCTGATGTAGCATAGTTTTATAGACTTATATTCCTTTCTTGAGTCTATTCGAGCTTATGTGTTACTGGCAGCCGACTTTAGCACATGTAGTTCATTCTTGATATTTTATTCTTTATGTGGATTGAGACAGAGATGTTGTCAGTATTCTTAGATAGTTACCCTTATATTATAGCTTATATATATTCGAGTCAGACCAGAGTCTAGTCGAATGCGTAGTTGACATGTTACGTATTCCTAGTCCTACGTATTTTAGGATTGGGATATTATAGGAAAGAAGAGTAAAAGATCCACATGAGGATGTGACTTCTCCAGGGGTGGTGTTGCTATATCATGGAAGTCAAAGCGGTAGTCTTTACTCTCAGAGTTTTTTGCACTATCAAGATACATCATATGAAGAATAATGGCTCTGAAAGTGTCACGACCCGCACCCGAAAATTGGGCATGAGCCATGGGTACGTCCAGCCTATGCCGCAGAATCGGCGGTAGAACGCTGTAAAGGTCCGTTCTAGGTCAACCAACTATCTATATATCTCACAGAAAAATCGGCCATGACCTCTCCAAAAAGAGGGCAACCACGCAATATATATATATGAATAAATCCTCTCCAAAAGGAGGGCAACCACGCAATACATATAATCTCTCAATCACAATAACTAGGGGAAGAAATAAAGCACGATATGATATCAAAAAGGAAACCAAACCAAAGGGAGCAAGACAATATCCAAAAATATACAGTCCAAGGCCATAATAGCTACAACATCTCACAGCAAAAGAATAAGTACAATCATCCAAAAATAACAACTGGGAACAACCCAGGAAACCCACCTAGCTAACTAGGGCGCTAAAGGCATCTCCTCGGCGCACTCCTCCTCGGTCTCGGGGTCACAACAGTCATCAACACCCGGCCCGTAGAACGTCGGGCAATAGTCCTCAGGATCCTCTGGAAAAAATATGCCCAGTCAGGACTGGAGCGAAGTACATAACTCTGAAAGCAACTCCAAATACATGGTAAGGTGTATATGACGAGCAATAGAAAAGTAATCAAGATGCACAAGAAATAAATATATGCTGGAGCACAATAAGTAGCTGCAATGTAAACTGGAGAACAATACAAGTAGTGGAAAAGTAACTACAGGTGAGAAACATGAATACTAGCTAAGTGCCTTGAGCACAAGTTCGTTATGTGATCGGCTTAGGTTGTACATGAAAAATACAATGATAACTTCGTTATGCGTGAGTTGCATAACCGACATACACATGAATACTATTTGGCTTTGATCACATAACCAACTCCTACTCCCCTCCCCCACTAATACCATTGGATCCAACCACAACACGCTACGTACATGATAATAGCTCGTACACATGAAGGCAAGAGCACAATAAGCACATGATAGCACATGAGAATCATTACCCGAAGCACATGATAAAATACACGTGATAGAGTACCCGCTGAACACGGTAAGGGGGATAGCATCTCATGACGGGATCCACTAGTACCAGCTCGTGTAATAATGTGTCAGAATCAAGTATTACAGTTCTAGAACAGGTGATATAAACGCTATCATGAAATGGAAACTATCAGAGGTAAGTACTCGCCTGATGTCCTGAGCAACTGATGAGGATCGAGATCCGGACCGGTGTCGCAAGGACCTAATGCGAAAAGTAGAATTAAACAGGGTTCTAAGCATTTAAACTGATATAAAATAATTAAAAATAGGCTTCTAGGGCTATTCTAGGTCGAACGGGTCAAATCGGTAAAATTTGGGTCAAAAAGTCAACCCGGGTCCAAAAAAGTCAACTTTAGTTCAAAACTACGTCAAACGTTGACTTTTACGGTCAACGAGGACAATTATGGTCAAAACTAGGTCAAACTAGGGTGCCCCTGAAATTCTAGGTCAAACCGAGCTCATTAAGCTACTAAACTCACAAACTCGCCTAATCGAGATACCGGGATACCCTCGGTATCCGATACCTCTCCCTAGGCCACGCACCTTGCCTAAACCCGCTAAAACCTATGCTAGCACGTGTAAATATATATACATAAGCATATAAAAATCACTCCAAAACATTTTCTAGGCTAATGCTCAAATACCCCGCTCGAAACTCAATACCTTGGATATCTCAAGGTATTGAGATACCTCGGTATCTCAAGGTATTGAGATACCGCTCTCAAACCCCTCTAACTAGCTATCTAACTAATAATTATATACTTAGTTATCAATCTAGGCTAGGAAATATATATATCCACCATATATTTATATATCTAAGTATCTATATACATATATATATAGATATCCACACACATATACATATACCCCTATACCTTACCCTACGCATAAATATATATGTATATATAACTATATCTAGATATCTAAATATCTATCTAGCTATAGGTATATAGATATCTATATCTTAGATAGAGATATATATCTAGGTATCTAGCTATCTACCTATCTAGTATCTGTAAATCTAACTATCTACCTATTATCTATAAATCTACTTAGCTATCTATCTATAATACTAACTAATAGCTAACTATAATCTATCTATCTATCTTATCTATTAACTAATCTATCTAACAATCCATATAACCACCTATCTATACCCAAACCTCGCCACGCTCCTTGCTGCATGCTGGAGCTTGCACTGCTGCTGCTGCTGGCTCCTTATTGCTGCTGCTGCTCCAAGAGCTATTGTTGCTGCTGGCTTTGCTGCTGCTGTGCTGCTGCTGCAGTACAGCAGCAGCTGCTGCTGTGCAGTGGCAGTTTGTCCCCCCGCCCCATCTCACAAACACACACACACACACTCCTATATACTTATATATATATCAGCCTATATATATATATATATATATATATATATATATATATATATATATATAACTAGATATATATATATACACACTCTCTAAACACACTCTAACACACACACTCACAAACACACTAATACACACACACACTTAAACACACATCAACACACACACACATATAAATATACATAGCTATATATATATATATATATATATATATATATATATATCAACACCTATATATATATACATACACACACTCTCAAATATATATATATATATACACACACCTATATATATATATATATATATATATATATATATATATATATATATATATACACACACAAGCACACTTACACATATACATATATATATACACATAGACATATACATACACAAGCACATAGATATAAATACACACATATATATATAAATATATATATATATATATATAAACACACACATACATATATATATATATAGACACAAAGACAAACACAACACAACACACACAACACACAAACAACACGCCCCACTCACGCCCAACGACCCCGACACTCACCAATACCCTCAAATATATAAAATATAACTCAAAAACTCTAGCACACACTCCCCGACACTAACCCAACGCGCGCACAAGCCCGAAACGAGGAAACCAAGTCGAAATGGTCGTTCGGTCATTTCGACGAACACGTGGTGCGCGGCTCGGAAAACCTCCTGAAACGCACACCAAACGAACTCGGAATCGGCCCAAAATTTACCCACGTGCTCTAAACGATGTCTAGATCCTAGAAAAAGTGCTCCCGCGTCGATTCTAGGCCCGTGGCGGAAACACACACGCACTTAGAATCGGCGACGACGAAAAACCCCAATTTCGTCCGAAACGCCCGTTTCTCCGCGACACGGTTTCCCGTGTCCTAATGGAGACACGCACTCACCCTCTAGACACCCTACAACGTCTACCTAGGTCCGTCTAACCTAGGGCATCACCCAAAATTGGGCCAATTTCGGATTCCACCCGAAATCGACACAAAACCTAATGTCAAAGTCTCTAAACTCAACCAAACTAGTTCCAACTTCCTCCCACGGGTAGGCTTAGGGTCTAGGAAGGTTCTATTACACTAATTACACTACATAAAAGTAATTAGCAAGGGGAAAGTTAGATTTACCTCTTGGGAGTTGAAATCCCAAGACCAAAGTCTCCGATCTACTTGGAATCACCTCCCTCAAGCTCCAAGCCACCAAATCTAGCCTCCACACTAAATCTAGGCTCCTCACACCTAGGTTAGGAAAAAAGCAAGGTTAGGGCTAGCATAAAGAAGAAGGAATGGAAGAAAGAAGGAAGAAAAATGGAAGAAGAACTTACTTTGAAGAAGAAGGAAGAAGAAAGAAGAAGTGGAGAAGAAGAAGTGAAGAAGAAGAGTGGAAAGAAGAAGAATGGCTGTTGTGGCTGCTGGTTTGCACGGGTGGGGGCAGGTAGGGGCCGGCCAAATGTAATAAAAGGGTTCTCCAAAGTTGGCAAATGTCCAAAATGCCCTCCCAAAACTCGGTTTTGGGTTTCGGGGTTCCAAAAGCACTCAAACTAACTCCAAATCTCTCCCACTAACCCACTAAACATATAATAAATATTTCTAAGCCCCAAAATAATTCTCACAAGGGTGTGGGCTGGGTTGGACATGGGTCCACTAGGGTCTGACATGGGTCCAGGCTAGCCAAAACCCTAAAACAATCATTAAAAAATAAAATAATCACTAAATAAATATAAATATAAATAATTAAATACAATACACAATTTACCAAATAAAAATAAAAATAATAACCCTATTTTCTAGAATTGGGTAGTGACAAGCCTACCCTCCTTAAAATAATTTCGTCCTCGAAATTAAAAAGACGAAACTAGGACAGGAATGCAAAGAAAAGAACCATACCTCAGGGCTCGAAGAGATAGGGGTATCGCTCGCGCATTTCATCCTCCCTCTCCCAGGTCGACTCACCTGGAGAGTGATGCCTCCACGCGACGCGAACCAAGGGAATAGTCTGGTTCCTCAACACCTTTTTTCGTCGATCCAGAATCTCTACCGGCTGCTCTGGATAGCTAAGAGTAGGGCCCACCATGATCTCTGAGTGATCCAATACGTGACTAGGATCCGCCACGTACCGTCTCAACTGCGACACATGGAACACATCATGAACTCCCTCCAGCGTAGGCGGCAACTCAAGCCTATACGCTATGGCGCCGACCCTCTCATGGATACGGAAGGGTCCGACGAAACGTGGGCTAAGCTTCCCGCCTCCACCGAAGCGAATAGTGCCCCGCGTCGGAGAAATCCTCAGGAATACCAGATCTCCAACCTAGCACAAACAAGGTCTCTACACTTAGTCTAAAATAAGCAATCACAAGCAAACACAAGAACAAAATCTAGATTCTAAACTATACCTCGAACTCCAAAGGTCTCCGGTGGCTATCGGCACAATGCCGCTGCCTGTCCTGCGCCACCCGAAGTCTATCTCTAATGAGCTTGACCTTCTCCGCTGCATCAACCACCATCTCTGGGCCAAGCAAAGCTCTCTCACCTATATCATCCCATGACAACGGAGTGCGACACCTCCGTCCATACAACGCCTCGAAAGGTGACATCTCGATACTGGCTTGGTAGCTGTTGTTGTAAGCAAACTCTACCAAGTGCAAGTGATCCTCCCAAGAGCCTCTGAAATCCAAAACACAAGTACGAAGCATGTCCTCAAGTGTCAGAATGGTCCTCTTTGACTGACCATCAGTCTGTGGGTGATACGCACTACTAAACTTGAGCTGGGTGCCCAAGCTAGCCTGTAGACTCCTCCAGAAATGCGAAGTAAAGCGACTATCCTGGTCTGATACTATGCTCACAGGAACTCCATGCTGTCTGACTATCTGGCGCACATACATCTCTGCTAGTCTCTCTGTAGACGTATCCACTTTGAATGGTAGGAAGTGGGCCAATTTGGTCAACCTGTCCACGATGACCCAAATCGCATCCTTCCCGCCTGGAGAACGGGGAAGTCCATAAACAAAATCCATGGTCACATGCTCCCATTTCCACTTCGAAATGGGTAACGGCTGGAGTAATCCTCCTGACCTCTGCCTCTCCGCCTTCACCTGCTGGCACACTAAGCATCGGGATACGAAGCGTGCTACCTCCCGCTTCATCCCGTACCACCATACATGATGTCTCAGATCTCTATACATCTTGTTGGCACCTGGATGCATAGAGTAATGGGATCGATGCGCCTCCTGGAGAACCTCCTCGCGCAACGACCCACTCGGCACACACAACCTAGTACCGTGTCGCAAAGAACCATCATCAGCAATGGTGAAGTCATCTAACAATCCCATCTGAACCTGCTCCCTGATGCTCCTCAGGGACTCATCCTCAAACTGTGTAGCCCTGATCCGGTCTACCAACTCTGACTGAATCTGCAGTCCCCATATCTGCATCTCAACTCCAGGCACTATCACCTCAATGCCCAAGCTCTCTAGAACTGCCAGAAGATAACGATCTGTAGTCAGGCACATAGCTACCGGATACCTGCTCAACGCATTCGCAACTACGTTCGCCTTCCCTGGATGATACTGCAACGATATATCGAAGTCTTTCATCAACTCCAACCATCTCCTCTGCCTCATGTTCAGCTCTTTTTGGGGAAACACATACTTCAAGCTCTTATGGTCTGTGAAGATCTCCACACGCTCTTCGTATAAATAGTGTTTCCACAACTTCAGAGCAAAGATGACCGCTGCCAACTCCAAATCGTGGGTAGGGTAGTTCTTCTCATGAGGACGTAATTGCCTAGAAGCATAGGCAATCACCCTCCCATTCTGCTGTAACACACAACCCAATTCCTTCCCCGATGTATCACTATAGATAGTGAATCCTCCAGAACCTGATGGCAATGTCAACACTGGAGCTGTCGTCAACCTCCTCTTCAGCTCATCAAAGGCGATCTGGCACTCCTCTGACCAAACAAACTCCACGTCCTTCCGAGTCAGCCTGGACAACGGCTCTGCAATCCGGGAAAAATCCTGAACAAATCTCCTGTAGTAACCTGCCAGTCCCAAGAAACTCCTGACCTCGGCTACTGAACTCGGAGCACTACATGCCTCAACTGCCATGATCTTTCTCGGATCCACCGAGATACCCTCTCCAGTCACCACATGACCAAGGAATTCCACCTTGTCAAGGAAGAACTCATACTTTGAGAGCTTTCCATAAAGCTTCTCCTTCCTGAGAGTCTCCAGCACTATCCTCAGATGCTCCTCGTGCTCCTCTGGGGTCTTCGAATACGCCAAGATATCATCTATAAACACCACCACAAACCTGTCCAGATGCTGATGGAATACCTTGTTCATCATATTCATGAACACTGTCGGGGCATTAGTCAACCCAAATGGTTTCACCAAGAACTCATACTGTCCATATCTGGTCCGAAAAGCTATCTTCGGAATATCCTCCTTCCTGACCTTCACCTGGTGGTAGCCTGTCCTCAAATTAATCCTGGAAAACACCCTCGCTCCGCTCAACTGGTCAAAAAGATCATCAATACGTGACAGCGGATACTTGTTCTTGATTGTGAGGTTGTTCAGAGCCATGTAGTCGATACATATCCGTATCGACCCATCCTTCTTCGGCACAAAAATTACCGGAGCACCCCACGGAGAAGAACTATATCTGATAAATCCCTTGTCCTGAAGCTCATCCACCTGCTTCTTCAACTCTACCAGCTTACTGTTGCTGACTCTATAGACGTGCTGGGATATCGGCTCCGCGCCTGGCACCAAGTCTATAGAGAACTCTACATCTCTGTCCGGAGGTAACCCTGGCAACTCCTCCGGAAAGACATATATATATTCCTCTATCAATGGATGTAGCACCCTCGGCTCTACCACCAGGGCTCCGCAGAAGACTCCCTCGGTCTTCTCCACTGCTCCTCTGGCAAACTGAAACTCTGGCTCACCCGACGGACTAAACAAAACTCTGCCTCCACGATAATCTATACTAGCACAATGTGTACTCAACCAATCCATCCCGAGTACCATATCGTAGCTCGGAAGTGGCATTACGAGTAGGTACACACTCAACTCCCGGCCTCCCAAGGTAACTCTCCGGTCTCTGCAGACATCACTGACTAGGATAATACCACCCCCGGTCATGATCTTGCAGAGTCTAGCTAAAGGTTTAGCAACAAGATGGTGTCTAACAGCAAAAGATACAGACACAAAGCTATGGGAAGCACTGGAATCAAATAAAGCAAGTGCTGGAATATAATCAAGAAGAACAAAACCTGAAATAACATCACCAACTGGCTCAGCCTCGTCCACTGTCAGGGCAAAAGCTCGCCCCTGCTTTTCTCCTCGATGTTGCTGCTGGTGCTGGGCGAACCTCTGCTACTGAGTCTGCAAAGGCTGTCCTCTCTGCTGCGTTGCAGGTGCTCTGGCTGGTGCCCTCTGAGCGGCTCCTCCGCCCTGAGCTGTCCGAGCAAGCGCTGAAGGACAATCCTTCAGCTGGTGATCTGTGGCGCCACACAATAAATATTTGCCCAGCCTCTTTCTACATATGTCCCATCCATGCCCTGGCTTCCTACAGAAAGGGTAAACGATGGGCTGCCTCTGGGCTTGTTGCTGTCCCTGCCTCTGCTGCTGGGGCGCCTGCCGGAAGGGCGCACGACCCTGATCCTGGTGCTGCTGGGTCTGCTGGAATGGCCTCTTGGCTAGGCCTGCACTACTACCTGCTCCTGAAGCATCTCTGCTCCTCTACGTCTTCAGCTCTAGGTCATCCTCAGCCCTCTGAGCATCGCTGACAATCTGCTCGAAGGTTGCCTCGCGGTCGCTCCTAGTCAAGGACTTGACCGCCATGACCAAGCCCTTGCCGAACTTCCGCGCCTTCGCTGCCTCAGACAACCCCTCAACAAATCTGCCCAGACGGCAGAACTCCGCTGCATACTCGTCCACTGACATACTCCCCTGGACGAGCGCCTCGAACTGACTCTCTAAGGCACTAAGAGCCACATCCAGGAAGAACTTCTCCTTGAAAAGCTTCTTGAAAGCCTCCCAAGTCAATCCCGGAGCTGCTATCCGCGTATCCGTGCGGTACCAAGTAAGGGCAAGGTCGAACATCTGGCTGCCCGCTGCCTCGATCTGCATGCTGGCTGGGATCATCGCCAGCCTGAAGATGCCCTCGATATGCTCGATCCAGTCGTCGGCGTACAGGATTCCCTCTGTGTCGCGGAACTCCTTGGGCCGCATCCTCTGAAAATCGATAATGGTACCCGGCCTAGGATATTGAGCCTGCTCTGGCTGTGGCTGGATCTGAGCTACTCTGTCGACCACTTTCATAGCCACCTGATGAGCATTCTCAATGCCCATCCTCATAACATCTGCCTGGTGGTGTTGCGCATCCATTATCTCTCGGAAGAATGCGAACAACTGCGTAGCATCCACTGGCGCAGGCGGTGGTGGAGGAGGTACCACCGGAACAACTGGGGTGACTCTCGGATCAATGGGAGTAAGAGGATCTCCGAGAGAAACTGACGCTCCCTCAACCGCAGGAGTGGCGAGAGGAGCGGTAGCAGCTGCCGGAAGTCGAGCAGGTCGAGAGGTGGCAGACCTCTCGGTGGCAGCTGCTGGGACGGTACGCTGAGATCTGGTCTTCGGAGGCATCCTGAACACAGATCAAAAGAAGTCAATATAGTGCAAGAAACGATATCATCAATGAAGGGCAGTAATATTGCAAAAGAAAATAATTTCAGAAAAATTAAGATAGCAAAAGAAATCATGAAGGGTCCTATTTGTGATTGAGCACACTCTCTCTCAGCCTATATCCTATATCCTATTGCAGGTAAACCTAAAAACTAGACCTGCATAGGCCGCCACCAAAAACATGTCACGACCCGCACCCGAAAATCGGGCATGAGCCGTTGGTACGTCCAGCCTACGTCGCAGAATCGGCGGTAGAACGCTGTAAAGGTCCGTTCTAGGTCAACCAACTATCTATATATCTCACAGAAAAATCGGCCATGACCTCTCCAAAAAGAGGGCAACCATGCAATATATATGTGAATAAATCCTCTCCAAAAGGAGGGCAACCACGCAATATATATAATCTCTCAATCACAATAACTAGGGGAAGAAATAAAGCACGATATGATATCAAAAAGGAAACCAAACCAAAGAGAGCAAGACAATATCCAAAAATATACAGTCCAAGGCCATAATAGCTACAACATCTCACAGCAAAAGAATAAGTACAATCATCCAAAAATAACAACTGGGAACAACCCAGGAAACCCACCTAGCTAACTAGGGCGCTAAAGGCGTCTCCTCGGCGCACTCCTCCTCGGTCTCGGGGTCACAACAGTCGTCAACACCCGGCCCGTAGAACGTCGGACAATAGTCCTCAGGATCCTCTAAAAAAATATGCCCAGTCAGGACTGGAGCGAAGTACATAACTCTGAAAGCAACTCCAAATACATGGTAAGGTGTATATGACGAGCAATAGAAAAGTAATCAAGATGCACAGGAAATAAATATATGCTGGAGCACAATAAGTAGCTGCAATGTAAACTGGAGAACAATACAAGTAGTGGAAAAGTAACTACAGGTGAGAAACATGAATACTAGCTAAGTGCCTTAAGCACAAGTTCGTTATGTGATCGGCTTAGGTTGCACATGAAAAACACTACGATAACTCCGTTATGCGTGAGTTGCATAACCGACATACACATGAATACTGTTTGGCTTTAATCACATAACCAACTCCTACTCCCCTCCCCCACTAATACCATTGGATCCAACCACAACACGCTACGTATATGATAATAGCTCGCGCACACGAAGGCGAGAGCACAATAAGCACATGATAGCACATGAGAATCAATACCCGAAGCACATGATGAAATACACGTGATAGAGTACCCGCTGAACACGGTAAGGGGGATAGCATCTCATGACGGGATTCACTAGTTCCAGCTCGTATAACAATGTGTCAGAATCAAGTATTACAGTTCTAGAACAGGTGATATAAACGCTATCATGAAATGGAAACTATCAGAGGTAAGTACTCGCCTGATGTCCTGAGCAACTGATGAGGATCGAGATCCGGACCGGTGTCGCAAGGACCTAATGCAAAAAACAGAATTAAATAGGGTTCTAAGCATTTAAACTGATATAAAATAATTAAAAATAGGCTTCTAGGGCTATTCTAGGTCGAACGGGTCAAACCGGTGAAATTCGGGTCAAAAAGTCAACTCGGGTCCAAAAAAGTTAACTCTAGGTCAAAACTAGGTCAAACGTTGACTTTTACGGTCAACGAGGACAATTATGGTCAAAGCTAGGTCAAACTAGGGTGCCCCTAAAATTCTAGGTCAAACCGAGCTCATTAAGCTACTAAACTCACAAACTCGCCTAATCGAGATACCGGGATACCCTCGGTATCCGATACCTCGCCCTACGCCATGCACCCTGCCTAAACCCGCTAATACCTATGCTAGCACGCGTAAATATATATACATAAGCATATAAAAATCACTCCAAAACATTTCCTAGGCTAATGCTCAAATACCCCGCTCGAAACTCAATACCTTGGATATCTCAAGGTATTGAGATACCTCGGTATCTCAAAGTATTGAGATACCGCTCTCAAACCCCTCTAACTAGCTATCTAACTAATAATTATATACCTAGTTATTAATCTAGGCTAGGAAATATATATATCCACCATATATTTATATATCTAAGTATCTATATACATATATATATAGATATCCACACACATATACATATACCCCTATACCTTACCCTACGCATAAATATATATGTATATATAACTATATCTAGATATTTAACTATCTATCTAGCTATAGGTATATAGATATCTATATCTTAGATAGAGATATATATCTAGGTATCTAGCTATCTACCTATCTAGTATCTATAAATCTAACTATCTATCTATTATCTATAAATCTACTTAGCTATCTATCTATAATACTAACTAATAGCTAACTATAATCTATCTATCTATCTTATCTATTAACTAATCTATCAAACAATCCATATAACCACCCATCTATACCCAAACCTCGCCACGCTCCTTGCTGCATGCAGGAGCTTGCACTGCTGCTGCTGCTGCTGCTCCAAGAGCTGCTGTTGCTGCTGGCTTTGCTGCTGTTGTGCTGCTGCTGCAGTGCAGCAGCAGCTGCTGCTGTGCAGTGGCAGTTTGCCCCCCCTCCCCCATCTCACAAACACACACACACACACTCCTATATACTTATATATATATCACCCTATATATATATATATATATATATATATATATATAAAACTAGATATATATATACACACACTCTAAACACACTCTAACACACACACATACACACTCACAAACACACTAATACACACACACACACTTAAACACACACACACATATAAATATACATAGCTATATATATATATATATATATATATATATATATATATATATATATATATATATATATATATATCAACACCTATATATATATATCAACACATATATATATATATATACATACACACACTCTCAAATATATATATATATATATATATATATATATATATATATATATATATATATATATATATATATATATATATATACACACACCTATATATATATATACATATACACACACAAGCACACTTACACATATACATATATATATACACATAGACATATACATACACAAGCACATAGATATAAATACACACATATATATATAAATATATATACATAAACACACACATACATATATATAAATATATATATATATATATATATATATAGACACAAACACAAACACAACACAACGCACACAACACACAAACAACACGCCCCACTCACGCCCAACGACCCCGACACTCACCAATACCCTAAAATATATAAAATATAACTCAAAAACTCTAGCACACACTCCCCGACACTAACCTAACGCGCGCACAAGCCCAAAACGAGGAAACCAAGTCGAAATGGCCGTTCAGTTATTTCGACGAACACGTGGTGCGCGGCTCGAAAAACCTCCTGAAACGCACACCAAACGAACTCGGAATCGGCCCAAAATTTACCACGTGCTCTAAACGATGTCTAGATCCTAGAAAAAGTGCTCCCGTATCGATTTTATGCCCGTGGCGAAAACGCACACGCACTTAGAATCGGCGACGACGAAAAACCCTAATTTTGTCCGAAACGCCCGTTTCTCCGTGACACGGCTTCCCGTGTCCGAACGGAGACACGCACTCACCCTCTAGACACCCGACAACGTCTACCTAGGTCCGTCTAACCTAGGACATCACCCAAAATTGGGCCAATTTTGGATTCCACCCGAAATTGACACAAAACCTAATGTCAAAGTCTCTAAACTCAACCAAACTAGTTCCAACTTCCTCCCACGGGTAGGCTTAGGGTCTAGGAAGGTTCTACAATACTAATTACACTACATAAAAGTAATTAGCAAGGAAAAAGTTAGGTTTACCTCTTGGGAGTTGAAATCCCAAGACCAAAGTCTCCGATCTACTTGGAATCACCTCCCTTAAGCTCCAAGCCACCAAATCTAGCCTCCACACTAAATCTAGGCTCCTCACACCTAGGTTAGGGAAAAATCAAGGTTAGGGCTAGCATAAAGAAGAAGGAATGGAAGAAAGAAGGAAGAAAAATGAAAGAAGAACTTACTTTGAAGAAGAAGGAAGAAGAAAGAAGAAGTGGAGAAGAAGAAGTGAAGAGGAAGAGTGGAAAGAAGAAGAATGGCTGCTGTGGCTGCTGGTTTGCACGGGTGGGGGTAGGTAGGGGCCGGCCAAGTGTAATAAAAAGGTTCTCCAAAGTTGGCAAATGTCCAAAATGCCCTCCCGAAACTCGGTTTTGGGTTTCGGGGTTCCAAAAGCACTCAAACTAACTCCAAATCTCTTCCACTAACCCACTAAAATATAATAAATATTTCTAAGCCCCAAAATAATTCTCACAAGGGTGTGGGCTGGGTCGGACATGGGTCCACTAGGGTCTGACATGGGTCCAGGCTAGCCAAAACCCTAAAATAATCATTAAAAAAATAAAATAATCACTAAATAAATATAAATATAAATAATTAAATACAATACACAATTTACCAAATAAAAATAACCCTATTTTCTAGAATTGGGTAGTGACAGAAAGCTCTCAGATGATCTTCCTATGGTTAGTACATAGATTTGGGTGATACCCATATACTGTAAAAACCAGGAAGCTGCAGCAGTAGCATCTGTTCATCTCTTCAACGGTTTGAAGAGAACTATATGGATAGAATACATGACACTCAATGAGTGCAGATTGTGTCACGTCCCGATCTTGTAGGATCGTTCGTCCTCACTTGGGTCCTTGTGGGACCGACCATCCTCGCAAGAACATGATATCGTGTAAGCCTAAGTTGTGCTTGCACAAGGCCAAGGCTTGAACAAGGGCAAGTAAGCTATCAAGACGGAAGCAACGGCTCATATTTCATAAAAGTAAAGAACACAATGGCATAAGAAAACAAGCAACTTTTATTGATATTCAAAAGTGTTACAAGCGACGTTAAGTCGAGGTTACAAATTCGCTCAAGCACTCTTTTGAATACAATGATATTGTTCTATACATTATATCCCTTTATACAAAAAGCAGCTCAAAGTACAACTCGATACGGCTCAAGGCATCGACTCCAGATTTTTGGGTCTTGGGGATGAGGCATGGCTATCGCTTCCTCGGACGATCCAGCACCTGAGAACAAGCAAAATGTTGGTGGGTCAGTACTTTGGATAAAGTACTGGTGAGTATAAATCAACGAACAGAAGCAACACTCCCTGAAACTAACACCAAGTAAGCATGTGACAAAATATTGCAAAAATTAGTGATCTTGCTACTTTTACCTAGGTTCATTTCATGCGGCACAGGGTTAGAGCTAGTTTACTTCTTTCAAAAATATAACTTTTGGAAACAGTTTACATATTCAAATATTTAAGCATATAATCGAGATAGTGTTCTATCATGTAGTGTGCAGTATGTATCATGCACCATATTTACTAACTCTTTAGGAACACAAGTTATTCTAGTTGACTGATTAATTCATTACTAAGGGGCAGTAGTGAAACATGCAAGTCTAGGGACAAAATGATTTTTAAAGCATAATCGAAAATTAATGCATCATTTATTCGATGATTCTTACCCTTCTCCGAACGGTTATCCTACAGCAGACATACAAGTTAGCAATAATTTGCATATACATATATTTTTATTCCCTATCCGTCTCTGCATTAAACAGTTAGGTATGCAAGAAGGCTAACCTAGGATGCGCCCTAACTATATGATGGTCCATGAGTAGCCCCATGATTAGTAGTGGTGACTCAAGGTTCAGCTCTGCACTAGCACGCGCGTGTGTCGGCAGTTGTGACTCAAGGTTCATCTCTTTACCAATACAGACGAGTACTAGCAGCTGTGACATCATGGGTTCCGCATAACACTAATAGACACATCACGCCCACTAGACCCCGTAGGACCGTATCCACATGGTGAAGCAAAAATCTCTTTCGGATCGAGCGATTTCCTGTGCCCCAAGAACCGTTCGAGAGACAAAACCTTGTACACAAGTTGTCTGAGACCAATGCATGACATAAAATATCTATAATGCAAACAAGCAATGATCAAGCAAAACATATCTTTTCTTCTCTTTTAAAATAAGCGATAGATCACAAGGACCGTACCTCAGGGCGCACTATTAGTCTCTGCTTATACGAATCAATAACTTATAGCAGTTCGATATAAGAAAACCGACAAGCGAAACATATATTAGCAAGCACGATAACAATTTTTTTAAAAACTAGCGTGCAATATATCTCTCTTTCAGTACGATAGGGAACAGGCGAGAAATCTCTATGTAAGCAAACATGTTAGTAGTTATTCTCTCTTTTTACTAAAGCATGCAATTCTACTCTTACTTAGTATATGACAAGGGGACTTGTTTAAGCAATTTCTTTACTTATATTTTTATCATGGCAATGGTTCGTTTGATAGCGGTGTCAGTGTAACTAAGCATGCAATATTCTTTCTATCTTGACTTAGCATGGCAAAGTTATATCTCTTTTTAGACAAGCATACAAGTTCTCTAGTTAAGCATGCTGGTTCTCGTTCTATCATGTTCAATACAAATATTATCTTATTAAGCAAAGAAGCATTTCAAAAACTCAAATTCATTGTTAAGGCGTGCAAGAATCAGAGAATGGAGTTCTACCCACTCACTTAGAATAATCGTCTTGTGTTTCGATCGGGAACTCTCCGAGAAAACTTTCGATAGAGCAAGCAAAGCGATATTTTTGTATATAGTGCCTACGCAGAGCGGAGAACTACATACTTACCCACTGACAAAAAGTTTTGTCCTCGAAACTCAAGGAGAAACTTATAAAATCCAGAGCAGCGATAGTTCTCATCCCTCGCCATTCTCGATCGAAAAACACAAGAAAATCAGGAATCATGAAATTACATCTCCAAACAATAAGAAAGCAAACCAGAAAACTTTTGTGCGCATATTTGAGAATATCTATGGACTTATTATATGGAAAATTCATTGCAGCACGATATCTGGGACATCTCTGAGTCGAAGGCAATGTAATGGGCAAAAGGATCAGTTGCTCTGATACCATTCTGTCATGCCCCGATCCCGCAGGACCGTTCGTCCTCGCTTGGGTCCTTGCGGGACCGACCGTCCTCGCACTGGCATGATGCCGTGCAAGCGTGAGTTGCGCTTGCACAAGGCCAAAGCTTGAACAAGGGCAAGTAAGTTATTCAAGACGGAAGCAGCAGCTCATATTTCAGAAAAGTAAAGAATACAATGACATAAGAAAACAAGCATCTTTTTTTGATATTCAAAAGTGTTACAAGCGGCGTTAAGTCGAGGTTACAAATTCGCTCAAGCACTCTCTCGAATATAATAACATAGTTCTATATATTATATTCCTTTATGCAAAAGCAACTTAAAGCACAACTCGATAAGGCTCAAGGCATCGACTCCAGATTTTTGGGTCTTAGAGATGAGGCACGGCTATCGCTTTCTCGGATGATCCAGCACCTGAGAACAAGCAAACTGTTGGTGGGTCAGCACTTTAGATAAAGTACTAGTGAGTATAAGTCAACTAACAGAAGCAACACTCCCTGAAACCAACACTAAGTAAGCATGTGGCAAAATATTACAATACTAGTAATCTTGCTACTTTTACCTAGGTTCATTTCATGCGACACAGGGTTAGAGTCAGTTTACTTCTTTAAAAAATATAGCTTTTAGAAACAATTTGCATATTCAAACATTTAAACATACAATCTGAACATTATTTTATCGTGCAGTGTGCATCATGTATCGTGCACCATATTTACTAACTCTTTAGGAACACAAGTTATTCTAGTCAACTGACTAATTCATTACTAAGGGACAGCAGTAAAATATCAAGTAAAACATACAGGTCTTGGGACAAAAAGATATTCGAAGCATAATCAAAAATTAATGCATCACTTATTCGGTGATTCTTACCCTTCGTCGAACGGTTATCCTGCAGCAGACATACAAGTTAGCAACAATTTTCATAAACATATATGTTATATTCCATGTCCGTCTCTGCATCAAACAGTTAGCTATGCAAGATGACTAACCTAGCATGTGCCCTAACTACATGATGGTCCATATGTAGCCCCATGATTAGCAGTAGTGACTTAAGGTTCAGCTCTATACTAGCACGTGCGTATGTCGGCAGCTGTAACTCAAGGTTCAGCTCTTCACCAATACATACGAGTACTAGCAGCTGTGACATCATGGGTTTCGCATAATACTAATAGACACATCACCACCACTAGACCCCGTAGGACCGTATCCTCAGGGTGAAACAAAAATCTCTTCCGGACCGAGCGATTCCTAGTGCCCCAGGAACCGTTCGAGAGATAAAACCTTTTGCACAAGTTGTCTGAGACCAATGCATGACATGAAACATCTATAATGCAAGCTAGCAATGATCAAGCAAAACATATCTTTTCTTCTTTTTTAAAACAAGCGATAGGTTCAATCTTCTTTCACACAACTAATAGCACACCCCACTAGATCACAAGGACCGTACCTCAGGGCGCACTATTTGTCTCTGCTTATACGAATCAATAACTTATAACAATTCGATATAAGAAAATCGACAAGCGAAACATATATTAGCAAGCACGATAAATATTTTTATAAAAAGCTAACATGCAATATCTATCTCTTTCAGTACAATAGGGAACATGAGAGAAATCTCTATGTAAGCAAGCATGATAGTAGTGCAAGCATGATAGTAGTTCGTCTATCTCTTTTTACTAAAGCAGGTAATTCTACTCTTACTTAGCATATGACAAAGGGACTTGTTCAAGTAATTCCTTTACTTATATTTTTAGCATGACAAGGGTTCGTTTGATAGCGGTGTTAGTGTAACTAAGCATGCAATATTCTTTCTATCTTGACATAGCATGGCAAAGTTCTATCTCTTTTTAGACAAGCATATAAGTTCTCTAGTTGAGCATGCATGTTCTCGTTCTATCATTTCCAATGTAAATATTACCTTATTAAGCAAACAACTATTTCAAAAACTCAAATTCATTGTTAAGGCATGCAAGAATCAGAGAATGAAGTTCTGCCTACTCACTTAGATTAATCGTCTTGTATTTCGATCGAAAACTCTCTGAGAAGACTTCTGCTCGAGCAAGCAAAGCAATATCACTTGTACATAGTGCCTACGCAGAGTGGGGCACTACAGATTGTGTGGATCATTACAGTGCTTTAATGATCATAGTCAGATAAATCTGGCGGATCCGTTCATGATAGGTCTCAAGGGTCAATACAGGATACTGAATGAGCGCAACTAGCGTAGATCATTAGTGTTTGATGATCGAATCCAAGAGAGTCTGGCAGATCCGTTCATGTAAGGCCTCCAGCGCCAGTTGATCCCAAGAACTATAAATGAGGGTAGTACTACATGTTACAATAACGTGACACCATACGAGGGAGTGAACCTCGGCTTTGGGTTATGTCACAGTGGCATAACACCGCATATAGTCAAGGACACAACATATATGGTCTTGGAGAACCTCTGATATTGTGCCTTTACAATCCTCTGATATTGTGTCTTTGCAATCCTACACAACATATACTAGGCATCTAGTTATTGGTTCAAAGGAGGACCATTGACTGGGAGAATATCAGGAACAGTGGGTAGTCATTTGAGTCATTAAGGGATTATGGACCCAGAACCACTGTTGTCTACTAATTATTCTTTTGTGTAGAATAAGTCATGTGGGAGGATGGCTTAGATGCCTTAATGAGTTCTCAGGCATTTTAAATGTCTAGTGTGTTTAACAGGAAGCACGGTAGCGTAGTACTACAAAGGAGCGTAAGGTCTCCATGCTATAGTGGGTGACACCACAAAGAGGTTCCTTAGTAAGGGTAATGCCTCGGCTTCGCGAGCCATATCACAGCGGCGTAGCACCACACATAGGCAGGTAGCTTAATGTTATAGAATGAAGAGTGTAGGCAGTACTACAAAGAGGCCGGTATCCTCATATTACAGTGGTGTGACACCACAGAGGTAAAAGATGTAAATCCTTGGCTACTCAAGCTATGTCACAGCGGCGTAACACCGCAAGGAAGCGCAAGGCTTCATGCTGGGTAGTTTGGCACTACAAAGAGGTTGGGACCTTATGCTACAGTGGCATGACACTACGATGAGGTTTAGCCTCGGCTCTGGGCCATGTCGTAGCGGAGTAGCTCCGCAAGAAAGCTCGAGGCTTCATGACAAGGACTCTTTAAAAGAACTCACCTAGAGTATATGGAAAGAGATATAGGCCGTCTCTTGAGGAAAAAATTGTAGACGCCCAAAATACATACACCAAAATCAGGCATGCATAGGAACTTTAATGTGCAACCGGAAGCACAACTAATATCATTGTGTGAGTAGAAAGAATTACAACTATGGTGCAGAATTCAAGGCTTAGTCCATTCTTGTATCATACTGTTGTTCGACCCATACGGAAAGATTTAAGTCAAAGCGACATCTATCCTAATGCATGATGGACAGTCACTGTGGGGAACGCTTAACCCATATATATTGAGATATGTGGGAGATTGTTGGTGTCACGCCCCTATCCCGTAAGGGCCGATCGTCCTCGCTTGGTCTCTACAGAACCGATCGTTCTCGCTTGGGCGTGATACAGTGTAAGCCTAAGTTGCGGTTGCACCAGACATAGTACCTGCACAAGACACAAGTTAGACAAAAATATACATATATAGGCACATAACTTAATTACAGAGAACCAAAGTTGAACACATTTGATAGGAACACAAAATACTTTTTTTATTGAATACTCGAAGATTTGATTACAAAGTACTTTCTTGGATGAGTTACAAAATATGCCCTACAACTCTTTTTACAAACCCAAAACTAGCCACAACACCCACACATCATATCATTTTAGTAGGACCAAAATAAAATACCTAGCAAATGAAGAGCTTACACACAGGAGAGGGAAGCTAAGGAAGCAGTTAGAACATCTTTGGTTAAGCCTCGGGACTAACAGTTAGAATGAGTGAGTTAGTCTACATGGTTGTAATTGCCCCCATCCACATTATAAATAGGAGAGCACAGAGAGACAGTGGGATGGAAAATGTATGAGAATTACTTAGCTTAAGTTTATTAGCTTCTTTGCTTTAGTTTTTCCTTTCCTTTAGATGTCTGTAACCTTCTTACCACCATATCAATAAAAGTCCATTTTTGTTCTTCCCCAAATCTCCTATTCTTGACCTAATTTCTGTAAATTACTGAAGAAAAGCATGATTTCTTCTTCCTATCATGTACCAGATGGAAGAGAACCTATCAGGCGAAGTAGAAACGTGAAGAAAAAACAGAGAGTTCTTCTTCTCTGTTGGATTTTAAACCAACAGGTCGATGTCTGGTTAGTGATGAGGTCGTCAGTGGGTTCTGAGATTATCGTAAAAATTGCAGGCAGTATTGGTTCGGTGGATGGCGAGGACCCGGTGTGGTTGTTAGAGCTCCATAGATGGTGACGAGGTCGGTCTGATGAGCTCGACCAAGTCACAGGAGCACTGAGAGGCGTCAGCGTCGAGATCTGTCTGGAAGTTGATTAAAAAAAAAGACCCATGTATGACTGAATCTCGAACGTCGACGATGTTGGGGAAGCTCTTCAACTACCGAGAATGGAGGAAAAAGAAAAGGGGGGAAAAGAAAAGAAAAACTAGGGTTGGAGCTAGGGAATTGTAGTCTATGATACATGTTATTTTGGAATATTAAACCTAGTCTTCATTCAACAATATGTGGGTCCGGGCCGAGAGTAGAATGGGCTGGCTCAGGATTTAATTGGGCAGGACTTTGCCCAAACAATTAGGAGGGAGTGAAATTTTTGGAGAGAAAATGAGGAGTATTTATAGAGCGGAGTAGTAGCTTGCTCTCCAAGATAGGTAGTTAGGGGATGTTTCTAGAACCTAGGTAGTTACTAGTCAGTGGGTGGTTGAGGAAATATTCTAGAAATCTTTAATTAAACACATGCATTATTCATGAATAAATATCTAACTATTTAATGACAAAAATATCTTTCCGTTAATTTCTAATTTACTAATCCTTACCATTCCTATTATTACTAAGGGGAGGCTTGCTATTTTCTATTATTCACTAACTATAATATACCAAACTTGTGGTTACCGAGGAAAGGTATAAAATCCCGACTGTGTGGCAGAAGGTAAATGGATTGAGCCACGGGGACGTATTATTCCTTCAATTTATAAATGGTAGAAGTTGAGGGACAGTGAGCCTAAAAGCATACAATACAGTGTGCAGAAAAAATTCCGAGCGTTATGCCGGGTCCCGTGCGTTATGCCGGAAAGTCAAAAAAAAAAAACCTATAATTATTATCATTCTTACTATTATTATTTCTAAAGGAATTGCTCCTTACTATTTATTTATTACTACTACTACTACAATTATTATTATTATTATTATTATTATTATTATTAAACAAGAATTTTTATGCTAATGAAAATATCCACAAAACAAAAATTATAGTTTTTTTTTTTCCAGAAAAAGAGAAGTTATAATCTTTCCAGTTAACAACATAAGCCAGGAACCTTCCTAACCATGTCCTGTAAGCTAATCCATTACTAATACAAAGAGGTAAGCACTTAAAAAGGTGCCCAATGCCTGGAGGAGGGTGAAGGTTTATGCAGGCATAGTCAACCTAACATAACGTTAAGATGTTAATATGCATGCCTCTGTAAGCAATTTGAAATTGAGCTTCATTTTGAATATATTTTTGTTCCCTATCTTCTGTATAATAATAATACTAATATATGATGTGCTATAAACAACATGCACACTGAGTTTCCTAGTTTCTTTAGAGCTAGCTATAATACATCAAAGGATCAAATCAAACAAATAAATGAGCTATTAAACGGTAACACAAATGTGTATATTTCCTCAAAATACAGCGGGAACAACAACAACAACAAAGCATTTATCCTAAACATTTGCGACCAGCTGCTTGAATTTTTTAATACATTTTTTTTCCAGCTTTGTTAGGGGTCACAAAACCTATATCCTTCTTTATGGCTTCAATCAATGTTCCTTTAGGTCTATCCCTAGTCCTAACGGCTCCTTCATCTGTTATCTTATTGTTCTTAGGGGTGCATCAATTCTTAATGTTCATATTTCCTCAAATGACGAACACTGTTATCCTTGTTTATGATCAAATACATCATTAACAGGTCAGACCACAAACATTTAGGCCAAGCTAGCAGGGTCTTCTTATTAACTTGGAAACTTCCGGAGGAAGGTGAGCGAGAAGAAGAAGAAGAGACAGGAGCTGCTTCGTTCTGTTATTGCAGATGCTGACGAACTGAGTTCTGAATTAGCTACAGCAGCACAGGCAACCAATTCCAGATCAGAGATTTGTCTTTCTGTGAGTTTTCCTCTGATGGATAGAGGCAATTGCTTTGGGAGTACGAGTGGCTGGAAGGAGCGTAGATATTAGTCTTTTCCACTAGTGCAGTGCAGTGCATGCAAGGAAGCCCTGCGTAACACCTCAAGACCCTGTAGTTGATAACTGTCGGCTATTACTGGAATAAGTTCGGGACACGAGCAAAGAATGATCGAGGGAAAAACATATAGAAAGCTGTTTGATTTTTTTTTATTTTATACTCTCATTTTCATATGTACTTGGGAAATAACAGAAGATCAAGGAAACATCATCGTTGTTTTATTCTTCCCCTCATAAAATTTTTAAGAAAATCCCCAAGTTATAGGTGTTATTCCTTGCAGCAAAAATATATGCATCTTATTTTCGTTCTGAATTTTCTGATTTCTCATGCTTTGTTGGTGACCCTCCGAGTGTCATAGAACCATATTTTCTGAGGCAGGGCAAACGAGCAGGCTTGCTAGTGATAATGCTACCATAATGAAACCTATGCAAATCTCAGTATGGGGCTTGATTTTGATTTATTCCCAAACTAGGGAATATGGGGCAAGTTTTGGGGAAATCTGGAATTAACAGTGTTTCTCCTCTAGGTAGAAAATATTATTATGACTCAAAGTGCTCCTGCGTTGACGACTTTAATGCACTGAGCTTGCACCGGAGGAACCCGGAAAGGACTAGGATCGGTTGGCTGCGCTTGGAGAAGGGGGACGATATCAACCCTGCCGATGGTAGAGTATTTGTTGTCATTCAGTATGTACATTATACATGTCTATGTTTTCTGACAGTGGAAAGCATGGAGTGTGTCTCCCAGTGGATTAAGATTGAAACCTCATATCAAAAAAAAAAAAAAAGAGATTGAAACCTCCAACTCCAATAGAAAAGAGGAGTTGAGAAGTGAGGGGTGGCATTCTCATTCTTCTCTCTTTTCCAACTCTTTCAGATTGTAACTGTTGATGGAAAATGAAATTTCTGCTTCTATCCAGCGAAAAGAGGATACACACAAAGAATAGAGCTGTTTGTCTGCTACAGTTCAATTGGCATGATATATATGTCAAACTGTATAATATCAGGTTTATAAAATGATTTTTTGGGATAAATATGATTGAGCTCCATTTTTAGCTATTAGCAGCAAATGCAAAAAAGCATATAGAGGTAAGACTTTAGATTTGAGCCGACTTGAAATCCCCCAATCAAAGCTCTTCTCCTTGGCCAATCACATAATTCTACATATAATTTCACAAACCGTAATGATCCAGAATTTCAATGACAGTTTCTATTAACCTGACAGTGTGTAATGATTAGAAGTTGGCTATCTATACAACCAGTTCTGAACCTTCACTGCTACAGAGATGGTGAATTCCAGATTATCCCATACTCTTTGTAAATGTAATGAATGTCCATTTATGCTAACAGCAAAAAACAAAAACAAAAAAAAAAAAAACAGAACAGATCTCAGGAGAACGTGCAAGTCGACATGAAAAACTAAATATAGAGCGTATACTTGCTAACAGAAACATCTAGTGACGACTCGTACATAATGGGAAGCAACGTACCATAATTATATTTCAGAGAACAGTATGTGAATAAGAAAACATCTTATTTTTGCTTCTAAACACAGAAGGACCTTCATACACAAAATTTCGCATTTGGAGAAATAGGTAACTGAGTGAAACCACAATATTTGCTCAATAGATTCAAACAGATATCAATACTGAACATCTCACTTAGGTGCATGGTTTGTTGCAGTTGTGTTCTGCACCAATATCACAACGCCAAGGCTGACAATCTCCTTGGTTGGACATAATGGGAGTTCAGCTGCTCATGTACCTGTCTGAACTTGTCTTTGAGTCTTTGTATCTGCAAAATACCAATTAGTTCACCAATTATTTATAGATGGCTTCTTGACACCTATAAGAAATCAAGTCATGCATTCAATATATACCCTTTTCAGCTCGATCTCCAGGTCTCTTTTGCATTGTCCGAGTGAGTTCCTCAACTGAGTGATGTCAAAGATATGGTCCAGGTCATCTTCAAATGCTGGAGGAAGCAGTTATTTATAGATGGCTTCCAGATCTTCCCTCAAAAGTGCAGGCAATTTGTCAATCACCGGCATGAGGAAGCAGTTGGACTGCAAAGTCCACAATCGGAAAGAAATACATGAGCAAAGGCACTAGATTGAAGAAACACACTGCTCTTATGTTGCATGTGTGCACATAGAGGAACCAGAATGTGCGACATCAGATTTCAATAGTGATACAACCCTTAATAACCAAGAATCAGAGTGCAAAGAGTGGGAAAGATGTCCCGTCCATCAAAAGGAAATCACAAACTGGAATTTTGTATTCTGCACTATGAATGAAATATATTACCCAGAAAAAGATTTGAAAAGTATGTAAACCTCCTAATCTAGTGAAGATTAGTGGGGGAAAAAAGAACTAATAACTTTTTTGAGGTATTATTTTTTTTACAACCGCAGGCATGCCAGTGGAGCCCTACTCCGGGAAGGTACCAAAGACTTGGACGCAAAAACAAAATGATAAGCTGGATTTTTTAGAACAGGTGATGACATAGGATTATATACATGGAAGAAAAAAATTAAGTCTTCTCCAGAAACAAGATACTGGTGACTGCTTCCCTGATTGGAAAGTTTTACTAAATAAATAAATTATCTTTTCACCTAAAAGGATAATAATGGGAAAAAAAACCAATGGGAACTAGATTGCAATAAGGGACATCTTTACAGCATTAGTTAGGGTAATCATAACTTGTATCCAGTGCTAATATATTTTTGCCTTGCATGAGAAAAAAAACTGAATATTATTTCAAGGACTTCCATATTTACAGAGTATGTGCTCCCTTCACAGAACTTCATGGTACCAATGAAAATCAAATTAGGGAGGAATGCGTATGCTATGTTTACAATAGAAGAGAAACAGAAAAAATAAAGTTCTTTAGAGTGAAATCCACTAAAATGACACAGATATATGAATGGCTTCTCAATTTAGCACCTTTGATTTTACTTTTAATTTTTGAAAGCCAGGCAATGAGCCTGTTTCAACTAAGCACATTTAGTTAACTTGAGAATTTCACTTAAACAAGGCATGAAATGTAGTTAAGAACAAATATAACTATATACTGAAGTCATCTAAAGATGAAGAATCCTACAGAGACACCTTCAATTCTGTATATACCAGAAAATGCTCTTTCATGCCATGGAAAATCTGGTGCACTAACACATAAACAATTCTTTCGGATGATGGAGCAAGCCTCCTGTTCCATAAAGTGCTATCCAAAAGATCAACTAGTCGTCTCTGTGCTATGACTACACCGGTTTGAGTCAATGCCTGATATAAAAGCTGGCTAAGTTTTGAATCTGTCTTCACCCTATTATCAGGTTTATTATCATTGGTAGATGGCCCAGAGGATGACTCTTGTTGGACAGCTGAACAGGTAGAACCTACACTTGAAGAAGTCCTCAGATCTAGCAAAAGAATCTAGGAATTGGCGTAGTCCAGCACGATTCTGCAAGCAAAATGAATTGCAAGTATAGATCAACAAAGAACCAGTTTACCAAGCATGCTCAGAGTCAGAGAGATCAGCATTACCTTGTTATGGAGGGACCAAGTAACATAGCGAGTAGTGCTCATTAAATCCTCCATACATCTATAAAACAATCATATAGAAAAAAAGTTTAGGAAATAAAATCATGTTTTGAATTTCTATGTAACAGTTTTGAAATAAAGCGAACTACTTAACTATTGTCTTGAGTCCCTTGTGATTCATTACTTTTAAGGGTTATATTAAGTAAAGAACAACTGTATTAAGTTATTCAATATAAGAACGCAAAAGATTCCCTTGGGTTTTGAATGAACCGGATAAGTTATTCCATACAAGTGTATTAAGTTTTTCTAGTTCAGCCTACTCAATTAAACTTGGCAGTTCAAAAATGAATAGTACCTAACATCATCATCATCATCATCATCATCATCCAAGCCTTTTTCCATCACAACGGGGTTGTCTATAGAGCATAAGAAAGCACAGTAAAAAATTTGACAAATAAAATTTGTAAATAAAACTTCTACACCATAAATGGAGGAAAGTCTAGATCAGAACATGCACCTGTTGAAGGAATGGTTCAAAGGTGTCACGAGCTTTTGCAACAGCAATTACACAAGCAGTTATAGGATGACAATGTTCAAAGACAAAAGTTATTGTTTTACAGAAACAAATGGTAGTACATAATAAGGATGACTTGCAGCTGAAAATGAAAACTACCTAGAATTAACTGATCCCATCATGAATATCTTAACTCCACATGCATTTACAATTTCCTCCCTGGTAATTGGAGGACACTTGACACCTGCTACCACAAGACGGAATTGTGCCATTGCACGATGATATTGTGCCCCACCATAAAGGTGCATTCCACCATTCTAGAAGATGAAGTGTGTAAAATACCAGCTAGTGCAATAAACCATAAAGATCTTCTTTACATGAAAGGTGAAGCTGAAAAACCTGAGGAATTCCTTTAAGTAAAACTAAAGGTAAATGCAGAAGGTTAAGCAATTTAGATCATGAATTAATTAGCTTATGTTTTCAAGCACAGGTGAATTACACATATTTTATCATTGCTCAAATTAGAAGTGCATGAATATTATACTATAGATCTTTGCTGTAGTAAAACCCTACAATTCCTAAAACTTTTGTGCTAGAAATTATAAAAATTGAGCATAATTTTTCAGATTATGATACATAAATTCTTGCTAGAAATGGAAATAACGAGATCTCCAATTAGTAATGGAAATAAAGTGATCTTTAGCAGTGGAACCAAAGTACCCATCGTATGCGCACATCACAATCAATCCACTGGGAAACTATCAAGAGCAAACTGCTAGTCAGCATGCATATGGTGGGGACTTTGGTTCCACTGTTAGATATCTCTTTATTTCCATTACTAACTGGAGATCTTGTTATTTCCATTTCTAGCAAGAATATATGTACACATTTCAATCAATCCATTGGGAAACAATCAAGAGCAAACTGCTAGTCAGCCCCTAAGATGCCAGAAAAGTACACTAATCCTTGATTATCTAATATATCACAACCCCAGATTGGTTGGCTTTTAGGATCAAATTATGAACCATTCAAGTTTGAATATTTTTATTATCAAGTTTATATCTTAAGTTCTTAACCTTAACCCTCTGTGGTTGATGCCAGATAAATTTAGGCACAAAAGGGCATGGTCTAAGTTCTGAATTACCAACTACACGGAAGGAAACTTCCTGTACTTTAAGAAGACAATATTTGGTATAACCACAAAATATCCCTCTCAAATGTCCCTAAAATGGGAAAAAGTTCTTACAAGACTATTTGGTATAACCATACAAGTGATTGCACGTCAATAGCAGCACTGTCAAGAGACTCGAGACCCAATGGTTTAACCAATGTACTCTTCTCTATGATGTCCTGATGTTTTTCTTACGACTCTGTAAGCTTTGGACAGTCCACAAAAAAGAAAATGTATGGTCTGAAATCCGGAATAGCTAAGAATGGGTTTTGCGTATATAAACATTTGCAAACTAAAGCATACTATGACAGAAACTTTTTACACATATCTGTAGGATCCAAATCCCAGTACAACTACTGCTTCTATAACTTACCGGCATCATCTTGTGTGGAAGTTGGAGTTACATCAGTGCCTGTAAATGTTCCCCCGCTACTTCTTTCATCCTGTATTGCCTCCCCTGTAACCAGAACATACTAAATAACTTAGTGAATGATTAACTAGTGGCAATAGGTTCCTCTCCACCCCCCAACACCCTATAGGCTATAGCAGACCTACTTACAAACCAAAGACGAGCGAGCTAATCTTACCAAACTTATCAGGAGGTGCCACAACTGTTCCCTTCGATAGCAATGACAGCTACAAAAAAGTACGAATCAGAAAGCTTCACATAAATGCAGAAATTCACTGACCATTAGCTGAATAGTTTTTTCCTACTCCCAACAGAATTTCAAATTCGTCTGCTTCTATCAGAAGCAAATTGGATAAAAACCTTGGTCAAAAATGAATCGTGGAATGCACGTCCCTTCTCCTTTAGTTTTATTTCATCCAAATTTCTGCACAAAAATAGATGCACTGTGAGAATAAGCTTAAGAAATGATGGTAACCTGTCCAAGTCCTGGTCCACAGGATCACCAAGACATGACCGGTGCATGAGCCTAAATGTGCATCACCACTTCGCTATCCACTTGCCAAAAGGTTAACCAGGATGTACAAATGAACCAAGCACCTGGGTATAAGAAAATAAACCTCGATCTCCTATTTGATATGGGACTATATATATGTATCAGAAGAGTGTGATCTGTAAAAAGTTACAATGTTAAAATAGATTTTCTTTTTCTAGACAAAAGGTGGGATAAATAATACCTCCCCCCGTGTATCAATAATGAGAGAAATTAATGAAACAAAGAAACCCTCAGAATGTTACAACCCAACCAGATAGTAGTCCATAGTCTACGACTACTGGATACAATAAATTGGCTAAATAGTAGGCCCAAAGCCAAAATACATCTTTTTTTCTTCTTCTTCTTCTTTTTCCTTTTTTTTCCCCACCTACCGGGCTCAAGTACACAAAATTAATTGAAACAGAGAAAACCTGAACATGTTGCAACCAAAACAAAACATTAAATATATTTTATCTTCGTATAAGAAAAACCATCAATATACACGACGAAGAAAGTTCAAAGATTGCCCAAGAACTTATCCACACTAGTCTAGAGATGATAGCTCAGTTCTTGATTGATCTCACGTAACTTCCTTGTTGCGCTTCGATATTCTTTTTCGAGAAGTGGGATAATCAAGGGAACACTTTCCATGTACCTTAATCAATTTCAAACGAAGAAACCACATTAAGAAACATAACTCCAGAAAATATTACAAAAAGAAACAAAATTAACAAACATAACTCCAGAAAAGATCAACTAGGAAGTCAACTGACTATATACCTTTTTTGCAGTAATTCTTCCAAAAACGGCCTAAGGCTGCTCACACCTATTCTGCTTCTTTCCTCCTTCGACAACGATCTACCTAACTTATCTTCAAAATCTACCAACTCTCTCATGGAAATGGCCTAAAAAATGGAGCTAAACAAATTAGGAAGTGATATATATAACAGAAACTCTAGTCAGTAATTTTAGAATTACTCAACAATTTTACAGTCATAGGTGAGAACAACTAGAGTCATATCAGCAAAAGCATGCACATATTTCTGTATTTTATGTAGGTAGTACGTTGACAATCGTTTCTAGTATGTCAACAACAACAAATTCCCGATTATTTCAGTTTGGTTTCATTCTATGAACACAAATTCCTTGGTTAAATTGGCATTAGCAACAATCTAGAAAATTCGAAGGGAAAAGAAAGAAGATTAGTATTAGAATATTTCTATTAATATTTCATAATTCTATGGAAGTAAACATAAGCTTCGTGAGTTTAAAGTTTAACAACCCTTGTCTGTAATACTATGCACTGTTAATTTTCCAATACCTATATGATCAGTATTAGAATATTTCTTGTATATGCTTCACAAGAAACTTGCTCAGGTTTTGATGTACTTAGAGTGTATTATGATTATCAGATGTTCTATAACATAAAAAATAGAATTGTCAATCCAACGTAATCATCAAAGGACATGACATATAATGTAAAGTTTATGAACAATCTAGATTCTCTTTTAAACTCAGTTATGGAAACAGGAAATCAACATACTATTTAAATTTTATTTCGACACAACCAAATAACAACACTTAAGGCAATCATGATACTACAGGTGCACCCTACTATCGGCTTCTATTGAGAAAGACTGCTCTCCTTGATCGTGATCTTAAGTGTCAGCCAGAACTAATTCCCATTAGACATTTTATTGGTTTTGCAGGGACAGTCCAAAAGTGGCCTAAAATATTGTTTTTGACCAACCATTATACATATAAGCCATTTTATTGTTTTGGCAGGGCAGATCCAAAACCAGACTAAATATTCATTTCTAGCCAGTAACACAACACTTCTGAAGGTTTGAGCTTCAAGAAAGACAAAAACCCCAATACCCACAGAAACTATAGTTTTTCAAATTAATCTACATTAGTCTCCAAGAGAAGTAAAATGAGGGTGATTTGCTGATTTTAGAAGATATAGTCATGTAGAATTTCTGCAAGACTAAATCAATGAAAAATCATAGGAAGTGGAGGAAGTGATATATTTAGTATGAAAGTATTATGGAAACCTTGACTCTTTAGCAGGTGAAGATGTTTGATTCAAAATATATATATATATATATATACAGGCCAAACAATCCCAAGGTTATCTCTAAATAGCAAATAGAGAGGTTTAATTAATATCAAACTTCCCTGATAATTTGACTACTTAATACCAATTGCAGGATCACGCCATCTCCTAACAAAAAAAAGGTTATTAAATAAAATTAGTGATTGAACAAAGGGAATGTATAAATAAGATTACACTCAAGTGATTTGAAGTACCTGATCAACGAGTGTATCCCTTGCCTCTTTCCTTGCCGACAAAAGGATTAAACGGCCACGATCTGCTCCCCGGAGTATTCTTTTTTGGACATGTCTATATGTTGTGTCCACGCTCTAAGCAATAGGAACAAATTTTTTTTTTCTTTCTTGGGGTACCCTCTTGACATCAAGAATAATTGCCATTCTGTCTATGCTGATAGTTGCTCCATTTACTTTTATTCTTTGAGGCTGATATTTGGATACATGAAGTAGCATATCCCTGCATTCTCTGTCGTCAAAAACTAGCTTTGCTTGGTTACCCACTTGTAGCTGCAAAATTTGTTTTAGTTATAAGGAAGTCATGTTTTTTACTAAATTTTTTTAATAATAGCATTACCTGAACTTCGATAAGATGCTGAATGCCATTTGTAACAACTGATCCACATGCTTGTGTTAATGAAGCTTCAGTAATAGAAGGATTATCACCCACCCAATGTGCAAAACAAGTATGTGTATTGTTTGCCATCTACACCCAAAAAAACAAAACATAAATGAGGTCAAACATGTCATGACTTTGGATATCTAGTTGTACATTCATGTCTTCCTAATATGAATGCAAGAATTTTAATTTATAGGATCTACATTACAATGGCAACCATACTAGTTAAGTAGTAGAAAAAAAATGAAAACACATGGTGCAAAGTATTTCTCTAAATTGGACCTGAGATCTGGGTATCACCAGGTTAGAATGGCTGAGAAAGACATACACAAGACTGCACTTCATACTCATGAAGGCACTATGAATTCATTGTCGTACCATTTGGCCTCAGCAATGCCCCATATACATTCCAAGCTTTAATGAATTCAGTGTTCAAAGTGTACTTGAGGAAATTTGTTTTGGTCTTTTTGGATGGCATCTTAGTATATAGTACTCATTTGGATGTACACATCAGGCACTTAGAACAGGTCTTTGAGAAGTTAATTGAGCACAACTTGAAGATCAAGAGAGCAAGTGTCACTTTGCTCAAACTCAATTGGGATATTTGGGACAATGCGCTGCAACTTCTAAGATACAATTTGCATTTGGCCCAAGATAGGATGAAGAAGTTGACTGATACTAAGAGGACAGACAGAGTTTACAGTTGGTGACTGGGTTTTCCTTAAGCTACAGCCATACAGACAGGTTTCAGTGGGTCAAAGAATGCCACAAAAAATCTCCTAAGTACTTTGGATCATACCAAGTCCTTTCTAAAATTTGTCCAGTTGCATATGAACTTTCCCTACCTGCAGGATCTCCCCACCCTATCTTCCATGTGTCACAGTTAAAGAAGAAAATAAGTCCTAGCATTGAGCTCCTGGCAGGAACTCCAAGTCAGACAGAGGAGATGGTTTTGGAACCTGACCTGGTACAGGAAAGAAGGTTGGTCCAGAGGAAAAAATAGGGCTGCTGTTGATTTGGGCTGTTGATAAGGGCACAACACAATTTACTTGGGGCTAGCCCATTAATGAATGAAGTTTACTCATACTAGCCCAAAAGTTTACTCATACTAGCCCAAACTCTTCACCTCCCTCCTCTTGCTCCCCCGTCCTCCACCGCCGCCCCACTGCGTGAGCGCTCCGCCTCCGCCTCCTCCTCCTCCCCCGTCCTCCACCGTCGCCTCCCGTCGCCGTCTCCGCCTCCTCCCCCACCGCCTCCTTCCCCTCCCGCTCCTCCGCCTCGTCCTCCCTTTCGACCTCCCCGCAGGATCCACCACCCGAACCCACCCCCCACCTCCCTCTACCCCCGTCACACCGTCACCCAGCTCAAGCTCGACTACTTCAGCACCCTCGGCGTCCGCCGCTCCTCCCTCCCCTCCTTCCTCCTCCGCTACCCCCAGGTCCTCCACTCCAGCGTCGTGGAGGACTGTAAAAAAAATCAGGACTGTCAAAATTTTGACAGTCCTACCAATTGGAAGGACTATCAAAATTTTGACAGTCCTAAAAATTTAACATAGAGAATGAGTCAGTGGCAAAACGATCAAAAAGAATTTGAGGTGAAAGGATAGTAGTTGGGTAAGTGGAAAGTTAAGATGGGTAAGTGACAAAACGATCAAAAAGAATGAGTCATTCACAAACATTGAGAATGTTCAATGAGTATGAGCAAAATCTTGCTAATAGGGTAAGTTAAGATGGGTAAATGCAATGTTAAAAAATTTAGGACCGTCAAACTTTTGACAGTCCTACTAATTGGAAGGACTGGCAAAATTTTGACAGTCCTAAAAAATCAACATATATTTTTAGGACTGTCAAAATTTTGACAATCCTACCAATTGGAAGGACTGTCAAAATTTTGACAGTCCTAAAAATTTAACATATATTTTGACAGTCCTCCTAAGAAAAATAGATATGGAATGAGAAGAACTGGAGTTGTAATGAAATGTTCTAATTGTCAACAAACGGGCCATAACAAGAGGAAGTGCGAATGCATATGTTGCTCCTGCGAAGAAGGCTAGCAAGCTTGTAGTTCGATCAGATGGTGATTTGGACTTAGCTGAGCATTCGAGCAGATGATAGGAATGAACATATAGGAACATCTTCAACTAGAGAAGGATCATTGACAAGTTGGTATCTCCAGGATTTGAATATATAGCTAACACATACACTCAACAAAATTTTAGGACTGTCAAACTTTTGACAGTCCTACCAATTAGAAGGACTGTCAAAATTTTGACAGTCCTAAAAATTGGTAGGACTGTCAAAATTTTGACAGTTCTGATTATAAAAAAAATCAAAAGTGGTCAGCCTCGAGTAAATTTTGGAAGTGGCAAACTTGTAATTATCAGTGGTAAATATTTGGACAGCCCCGAATAATTTTAGTAGTGCCCTTATCCTTGATTTGTTGGTGCAGTGGAAGAACATGGATAAGGATCATGCTCAATGGATTCCTCATGAGCATTTTATCAAAGCTTACCCTCATTTTGACCTTGAGACAACGTCAATCTAAAGGAGGGTGGACTTGATAGATACCTACTAATTTCCAGTAGCAGTGGAGTGCCAATGGTGCCAGTGATGTAGTTCATTACCAGCATTAGCCTATGTCAACGAGTGTCAAGTGGGCCGGGCTGGGGCCGGGCCATTGAGGCCCATGCATTCTTGCGGGCCAGGCCGGGCTGAACTTGGGGTGAAAAATTGAACCCAGTCCGGCACATGACCCACGGCACGGTGGGCTTCGGGCCGGGTCGGGTCTGAAAAAATATAGGCTTTTGTTAGTAATGTATATAAACAGCATAGATTGATGGGGATTTGCACAGCATGTAATGGCGGATAACACAGTAGCTAGGCTAACACTCCAATTCATAGATTTTGTTTCTCATTATTGAGGATAACACAGTAGCTATGCACAGCCTGTTTCGACTTGGACATCTGCCTACGAAGTAGAAATCTTGTCCACATCCGTCTATGTAACTTACAGGATATTCAAATAGCAATTCTATTTAGTAATGTATATAAACATCATAGATTGAATGGGTAGTTATATGTTGTTATATGCTGTTACCAGTGGTAATATGCAACCCAATTAGCTAGGTCGGGCCGGGCCGCGGGTCGGGACGTGCCTGGGCTTCGGACCGGGCCTCTCTTATGGGCCGAAATATGATGCCCAGCACGTCCCGATGTACTGGGCCGGGCCCACAATTAATCGGACCAGTCCGGCCCATAGATTGTTTTTTCGTGCCGGGCTCGTGCGGAGTCGGGCCGGCCCATTTGACAGGTCTATCAACGAGTATTAGAGTATCATAATAAAGACTTATGGCTTAAAGGCCAGCTCAGCATACAAGTGGGCCTCCAAGTGTCACCAGATATCATTACGGTCGGCCATTATCACCTATGGATGGGTATCAGAGCAGTATCAGTACTGATACTGAACTCTGGGGAACACATGAGCATATAAATAGGGAAGATGTACACAGTAGTGGATTGACAAATGAATTGTAACTCTTTTTTAGCATTCAGTTGTTTTCTTCTTGAATTGTAGTTTTTCCCGCTATTTACAATTTGAATACAAACTTAAAAAACTCTAGAAAGTTCAAGTTAAAGAACCAACAAGAATTTAAAAGAACTCTAGAAATTTCTCTACAATATTAGAAGCAAGCATATATACCTGATTCGAGAATTATTGGTTGTGTGCTCGACCTCCAAGAATCCAGTGCCCAAGGCCAGCCCAGTTTCTCTCACAGGTAAAACACCTCTTTTTCACTCGATTTGAGCAAATCAAGAAAAGAAAATTTTAAAAAATAAAATGTATGCATTAAAAAACTGCAAGCAAATTTATTTGCAAGAAAATACATTTTCGTCATTGCTTAAACTAATACTACAAGAGAGACGATAAAAAACGGAGAATACTATGGCAAAACAATGAAGGCTCCTTAAAGATTTATTACTTCCCCAAAAAGTAGAATGTATGAATCAAGAAACGTGTTGATATACCTGATTCAAGAATTATTGCGTGGTGGACCTCCACGAATCCAGTGCGCCAGCCCAGCAGGTAAACACCTCTTCCCCTTCTTCGATTTAGCATTAAAAAGCAAAGTTTGGGCCAGAGAGGAAGAAGAAACAACAGAGTATGGTAATTCTTACAAAAATTGGGCCAGGCCAAGTAGTTGCAGAAAACCATACTTAAAAAGTAAAAATGTATGAATTTTAAAAAATGCACCAATATACCTGATTGAGAATTATTGGTGGTTGTGGTGCAAAGAATCCAGCCCAGTCAGTTCCTCTTCCTCGATGTGGCATGAGGGAGCAAAAAAAAAAGTCAAGAAGTTTCCTCTTCCTCGATTTTTCGCATGAGCGAGCAAAAAGAGAAGTCAAGAAGTTATGATAGAGAGAAGAAAACGAAATAGTAATGACAGAAAGAATAAGAATAGGAAGAGATTGCGGGTTTTAACTAGCCCAAAACATACTTTATATTAGGCCTGAGCCAATGAATGAATTAAGTTATATAAATCAGTGATGGGCAGGGACCCATTGAAGAATTAAAATAATAATAAATTATGGGGGTTAAAGCCACTGTTTATACAATTGATATTTTCGTTTATATATATATAACTGTCTGGGGGCTGTTATCATAAACTATATTGGGCCTGAGCCTATTGTGGAACTTAAATCAGAATCTAAGATTAAAGGCCTTAGAAGTTGAAAACCTCATTTGAGCACCATCATTTTAAGGGGCGTTTGGTATGCAGTAATTTTTTTTATTTCCGAAAAAATTTAGGATGGAAATCTATTACCATGTTTGTTTAGTTATAAAAAAATATTTTCGGAAATTACGAATACCCGGATAAATAATTTACCCACAAAACATGGAAATCATATTCCTTAAGAATATGTGGGTATATTATTTTTGTCTGGGCAAAATTTTTTTTTATATATATTTTTCTTTTTCTTTTTTCGTGTTTTTGATCGTTTTTAGTCTCTTTTTTTGTTGATTTTTGGTCGTTTTTAATCTTTTTTTTATCGTTTTTTTTCGACTTTTGGTCGTTTTTAGTCTTTTTTTATTGTTTTTAGTCCTTTTTATCGTTTTTTAAAAAATGACTTTGTAAAACAAATAAATATTATGAGCATTAGTTAATTAAAATTTTGGGCTAGAATTCTCTTTTGGTCTTGATCTAATAAAGAATAAAATAGGCCATTGTGTAAATAAACTCTTGGGCCTTAAACTAAAACTAAGCTGGACTTAGTAATAATTGGAATGGACCTTTATAATTTGGGTTTTAAATAATAAAAAGTCTTTTGATGGGCTTGGTATGATAGCAGGCTCTAACCCAAACCTTAAAGAAAAAATAGGATAATTAATTTAAACCTTATATATATATATATATATATATATATATATATATATATATATGTATATTGATTATTGAGTATTCACTAAGGCCCTTGCCATTAAAATAATTTAGCCTTATGCATAAGGCTTAATGTATAAAATGTTTGAACAAACCTTTAATGAAAAAAATTTGGACGATATAAATAAAGAAAATCAAGTTAAGTGTATAACGCTAGAGTAATATCCAAACTTGTCCCTTTCCAAATTGTCTACTTATCTTTATGTCTTCTTGCAGGTCATTACGGATCCCGAATATCTAGATCTTGGACATTTGGTCGATCTCCGAATATGGATGTCCAACAAGCATTGGATGGCTACTTAGCTAATCGTACGTAGATGTATAGAGGGCAACACGAGAGCAAGTCTGGTTTGAGTGAGAAATTTAAGACAAACATTCAAATATTTCTCAAGTACGCCACAAGCAAATCCGAATACATGGATGACCCAAAAATCAAGTGTCCACGCGCTCGTTCTCAAAATAGACATTACGAAGAAGTGAGGGTCGTGAGGGAGTATCTGACCCTTATGAGTTTTATATGTGATTACGACCTGTGCGGATCGTAAGGTAAATTTTATGAGGAAAGTCAATCTGCTTTTGTTATGGATATTGCCACAAATGGTGATGTAGACTATGTAAATATGAAAACCACAACCTGGTATGAGATATGTGATTGTCGCGATAGAGCCTAATTTTAATCTGGAGGATCCGAATCCTGATGCAAATACTAATTTTAATCATATCGGCCCGGAAGAACGGTACTACCTGAAGTTCTAGCACGGCAACGGGCTAGCTGGAGTACTAGCTCAGGTGATTCGAAAAATTTTAGTGTAGCTAGCAAAAAAAATCGTTGTTTAACCAGTTACAGTCCAAGATGACTTGTAGTGCCAGTAACCCTCATATAAGTTAGGTGGCATGCTAACGTCAGTTTGCTTGCAGGTTTATCAAGAATATTTACAGGAGTCAGTACACTACACACTATTTATATTTCATGAGCCTAACGCTTATCTTTTGCAGAGACACACATATGACACATTGTATATATATTCCTTGTTTCATTGCATATTGGAATTATTGTTGTATTTGTCAGGGGAGGATGAACAGTAAGTTATGGTAAGATGAACTATGTTGTTCTGTTGTGTGACACCTTATGCCTGTGGCACAAATATTATATGCCATGTAACTGATCCTAAGGCAAGATTAGAAAAATTATCTAATTTTGTGTGCACTCACATAATGAACGTATTGATTTTGTAAAGTGGACGAAGGCATTTTTATGTACTGACACTGCACTAGACCCTTTCAGGTATGGTGTTAGCTTGGACGGACGCGCTAAGACGTTGGAACCTGGTTTGCTTTTGAGGCATTGTTGACTGGAGTTATTTTCTTTCCATAAAAAGGACATAATGTATTGAACATCATCTATTGTATCATTCTCAAGTTGTAAGCCTTGTAGCATGATTCAATGTATTGAGAGAGAGAGAGAGAGAGAGAGAGAGAGAGATTTATAAAGATAATCGTTCTTGTGTATATCTTGTGTTGATTTAACTTTTCTGCTTAGTATCTCTGTTGTGATGACTTTGTGACTCAGTTAGTCAATCGGTCGTTTCGGTGCTTACCCAGTATAAGCGCAATTTAGCCTTCTACGGCATCACGTCCAGTGGCAACGTTTGGTTCTGCGGAATCAGGACGTGATATTTTGGTATTAGAGCACGGCTTTACACCCTTGGACCGTTAGTCGATTCTCTTTCGCTCTGAGTTGCTTCTATGTTCAATGTCGTTGACTCTCTCAATATTTCGTTGGGTGTTCCATACAATAAGTTTAGATATTTTATGAATCTCATGTGAGTATTTTGTTGACCAAGAATAGCTTTCATAACACATTATTGGTTTGTTACGCCCCAGAACCATAATACTGAAAAGCGGGGGCGGCCAAAGCCATATACGTATACCAGAGTACTCTATTCCCCGAGATATGGTCACGGCTGTCTAAACATGTGAGAATTTATTCTACAATCCATCAGGCAATCCTGGGTTAAGAATCATAGGTGTCTCAATCTCAAGCAAGCAACAAGTTACAAGATGTATGATCAGCAACATATAATAGTAAGGCTTCCCAAACTATGCATACATAGATGATCATGAAGCTAGTTATAAAATAAATAACTAGCAAGAGTACAATAGTACATGATTAGCTCTAGCTATAGTCTAGAATATGCTTTACATGTAGGCCCGCATGCAAAAGTAATAAGATCCTAAAACACAAGCTAAATACGTTCTCGGTGGCTAGACGCATCAAAAGAATAATGTACAAAATCAAGTGGGTGATGAAGAAGTAACCCACTCATGTCCTCGGGTGCTCCTCGTGTTCACCATCTTGAGGAGGAAAGTACGAAAGATCCTGCGGCTCTGCTCCAATATCTGGCCATACAAAACCAGTGGAGTCAGACTCCAAACCAGCAAGTACCATAAGAGCGCCAATCTTAGGAACTAAAACTAGCATACAAATAAGACTAGAGCAGTAGATAATTAAAGCAGTAAAATAACAGGTGGAATCTAACAGTACCAGTATTGGAATCAGTATGTAGGGATCAGTGCTCGGGTAACAGTATAAGATCAATGACTGAATAATCCAAGACAAGACATAAAAATCATGCAATCACGGCCAATCAAGCCCTACGGCTTACTATTATTAACTAACTAGGGCTATCACAGTCCTAGTTACTATCACATGCAATTGGAAATTGCATACAACCGCATGCCCTGCAGACCATCCGGATCATCCAAACGTAAGAATTACATCATATAATTAACATATATATATATATATATATATATACTTTTAATGCAATACTCGACAGCGTGCTGGAAGTGTGCCCCTCATGACGGAGAGCTCCAAACCCACTGGTGTCACTGGGATGTCGGAATTGCATGTAGTCAGGAATTTCTTTAAATGATTCTAGTTAGTAATCTAGTTTTATTAACCTAAACAGTTTGAATCAGGATTTCCTGACCGTGGTGCTCAGGAATCAGCCTTGGACATGATGCAAGACTAGACAATAAATTGAGAAGTACATTCACAATAAACCACGGGAAGACATGTCATGCAATACAAGTGCTACTAATAGCCTTGATCGGAACAATTACAAAAAATTTCAAGTCATGAGTGCGCGTCGTCGAGCCACTATCTGGAGTATCAGAGTTATCAGTTTCATGTCAAGATTCAGGAGTTAAATTATAGTGTACAATTACTTAGGTCATGCCAGAAAATCAAGATCCATGTTAAGTGTGTCACTTCAAGAATAATCAGGATTAACCAAAATAACTAGATAAAGAACAAAATAACTAGATAAATAACCCAAGAAAATATCATGTGCTAACCATTAAATAAAAGAGTAAAGGCATACAACGCACAAATCGTCAATTTTGGCGCACAAAGGGCCAAGAACAACCATTGGCGCACAAATGCAAGTCAGGGCTGCCTAGCGCACTTTAATACCAAAAATGCTCCGAGTAAGGGATGGCACACAAAGATACTAAAGCACGCTCACTAAACATAGCGCACAAATGAAAGAAGTGCGCGAGCCAAGATCTTGGCGCACTTTCTTCAAGTATGCCAGTAGTTAAGTTTTGGCGCACAAACATGCATGAAAATATCTACTAAAAGACGAAACACAAGTTACAATGCATGGCACAACAGTCGAGAAAATACTGCAGTAGAAAACATAATTTTCGAGAATGGTTAGAAGTTATTGCTTAGTCATTAAGTAATTACAAAGGCGACAAAGTGCGCCGTCTCAGGAGAATGCCATATAGTGCGCCATTCTCCAGGAGCCACAAAGTGCACCAACTCTGCAATATATGCAAAGTGTACCAACTTGGCTTTTAAGCTGTGGCACCATTCTTGATGACAAGTAGATCCATTCAAAAGTGCGCCAACTAGGATTGGCACATTCTTGGAGAAATTGCCTTAGTACGAAACGTACATAGGATTAGAAAAGTATAACCAGAGTACTCAACATATCTTGGCACACTTTCTAGGGAATTTGTGAAACACACACAAGTGCGCTCACTGTAACTGTGCATTATGTGCATAGTATTTCCTGTGCACTTTCTAGGGAATTTGTGAAAGAGAAAGGTGGGGCTTATATAGTATGAGACTCGTCTCACAATATTCTTATTTTATGCGGATACATATTTTTGTGCTATTTATTGCATTATATTAGTTCTCGGGGAAGCTCAAAAATTCTTAAAATTGAAATTTTATTACCTGACCGATATATCGACGGTATACTATAGTATACCGACGGTATACTACCCGGCAGATATTTATTTTACTTTTTGAGATATTTTCGAGAATTTCTCTATAAATAGCCCTTAATTTTTTTCATTTCTCTTCTCTCTCTCTTCTCTTCACCCTTTCTCTCTCGAGCTTGGAGCTTGGTCTTGAGACCTGGAGTGTGGTTTCTGAACCCCTTCTTGGTGGTGGACTAAAATGTTTAGGCTTGGAGCTGGCTTTAGGCAAGTACACATTGTCGATTCTATGAACTTTTATTTTCTGTTATTTTACTTTCCTGGAGCTTGGGTGGTTATTTTTTAGCTTAGACTTGCATTATTATTATTGTTCATCTCGTGGTTTCTGTCCTTTTGACCGTTTTGGTTTTGATTTCTGGTAGAATCTTGTCCCGTCCCTTTTTGGTAACTCGGTAGCGGAAATGTTATCGGAGTTGTGACCGTGAGATTTAGTCTATATTATGATATGAGACTTACCCTAGACTTGATTTCTTGTTAGACTTGGTTATGGTAATTTTCGAGATTTGATTTAGGTCTCAAAAATCAAACTCGACTTTAACCAGGTTTATCCTTGGAAACCAGCATACTAACGGTATACCAATTTCGACCGACTTAGATTTCTAGATATTTTTTGTGAACCTTATCGGCATACGATGGTATACTACAGTATACCGACGATATACCGATCCTTGCCGACATTGTTAACCAACTTCAGGATATTTGTCAGATGACTTGACTTGACTTGGCTTTGCTCAGTTTTACCCAGTTTTGCCCGGCTACACGTGATGACATGATTGACTGAACTTGACTTGGCATAAATTTACATGGCTTCATCCGACATGGCTTGACTTGGCTTCACTTGGCTTCACCTGGATGGACTTAGCTTCACATGGTTGTACATAGCTTTACCTGGCTTTACATGGCTTTACCTAGCTTCACATGGCTTGGTTGTTATCGTGGCTTACATGAGTCTGTTTGTGCAATGTATAATAAATTTGTTTATATTACTATTAGAACTTTTTTTGTTGCATCATGTCTAGGATGGATTCTGCAGAATGCCACACCCGTATTCATACTAGAAAAAAGCTAGGGGTTATTAACTAGAGATTCACTTAGTACATGGTTAGGGATTTTCCTAGATTGCATGAAGTCCCGGTTATTCATATGGTTATCTTGTGGAGTATCCAGTGGAGTATCCAATAGAGTATCTTGAGGAATATCCATGGCTGGTTTATGCGTATGAATATCCCGGACGGTCTGCATGGGCATGCGATCAGAAGGAACCCTAGTATCGCGTTGCATTATAATTGTTAGTAATTAGGATTGTGATAACCCTAGTTAGTTAAAGTATCAAGCCGTACTTATACAATTTGTCGTGATTGATAGATGATGGTTAGACTAGGCTTTATATGATCACACATTTACTTCAGCACTTGATATTCTATTTTGCTTACTAGTTCAGGATATGTCTCAATGCAGGTTTTTCAGTATTTCTTGTATTATCCTAAGATCATTTACTTTTAGTCTTTACTTTCCGTTATTTGTATTATTTGAGTTGTTGGTTTAAGTTACTAGATTTGGCTTCCTTTTTGATACTTGCTATTTGGGGTCTGACCCCACTGGTTTTGCATGGCCAGATCCAGTAGCAGCATCGGAGGATCTTTCGTACCTTCCTAAGGATGGTGACCACCAGGAGTACCAGACCACTAGAGTAGGTTTTCTTATTTCCCCACTCTGCTGTACATTCTATTTTTATTGGCGTTTAGCCACTGAGCACGTGTTTAGCTCATATTTTGGTTTAATCTATTAGCCTACGAGCAATAACATGATTGACATATCCAAGGGTTGATCATGGATGACTTAAATTCTGGCTAGTTTATTCATTTTGTGTTCACTAGCTTCATAATCATATTGAACTTCATAATTATTTGTATATTATAGTTTGGGACGCTTTACCATTATATTTTAGCTGATCTTATATCTTGTTATTATTCATGTTGTTCTTGTGATTGAGACACTAGGGATTGTTGGACCTAGGCTTGACTGTTGGTTTATAGTAGTGACCCTAATGTCTTACAGCTTCACCGTATATGTGGAGTACCGATGTGCTCTAAGTATACGTAGCTGGCCTTGTCAGTCCTACTCTCCTGTATTCTGGTTTTAGGACATGACATATAGCCAGAGGGTTGAGTAGTATCCATTGGATTATGATCCATTCCCCTCACCCGGGTTCATTCTAGCCATGCACAAGAAAACTAAGGGACCATCTGTAACACCCCATTTCGCTCAAGCGGACTACCGATTCAAACGACAAAAGTGCAATATCCCGACCTGCCTTGCTCAGCAAGGCAACTCATTGAGGCAAAGGATTATCCTGACTTTGCCCTTCAAGAGATCCGGCTTAGGCTTTCAGAGGCTCGCTCGGAGTATCACTCGACCGAGGCGAATCATCGCTCAGGTAGGTGGCTACGGTAAACTTGTCTTTGCTTAACCATCACACATAAAATACGGAATGATACATGTTAGTCGCTAGGTGAATCACCACGTGCATGCTGATAAGAATTCAACGCACCTAGCTAAAGGAATAATCCCAACTTATATTGATTATGTTAGAACATGGAAATGAAACGTTGCTTGTATTCAGACCTTCGCATGCTACCTTTGCCTTGAGCAAAGTGGACCATGCTATGCCTCGATAGAACGATACGAATATTTCTTACTTCGTTGTGCACTGCTATGCCTCAATAGATTGATAAGGATATGTCGTTCTTAATGCGTTGTTTACTTGGTTACACTGCACGACTCTGGATCATGTCGCTCGGAGAATTCTCGTACGATTTTACTACTCAGCTTACCTTCGGGCTCGAGCTAACGTGAATGCTTATGTTGTACAAATGTATGCTTGCCTGCTTATGTATTACCTCAATTCAGTGCTGCTTTTATGATTGCATGCCAATGTCTAATTTAAATGCTAGCTTGCCTCGTTTTTATCCAAACCACCGGAAGACTATCAACTAGTCTTCTTTTGCGTAATATGAACCTTCAAGTATCTGGGACCGTTAGGTCGCCAAGGCAATCCCCGAGCCAGGGGAACGCATCATGTTAAGTTGCACCTGAACATAACTATGAATTTGTATATCAACTTGGGTGAAATTCATAACAAATGATCCGAACGGTCTGGGATGGTTTGCAGTAAGGATCATGACCTGCGCCTACAACCATTGCTGTTTACTCAGAACAATGGAAGAACAACCAAAAGAACTCATTCATTCAGTCGCGGACGCTTGTGCACGAGCTTGATCTCCACGGACGGGGCACCGGGGCACCGGTACCGATCCGGCTTAAGGGGAAGATCCGGTAGTCGCGTTAGTTGGTTCCTAGCACGAATAAGTTTGATCGGTTGCCGGGGCATCGGGACCTCCGTCTTATTCCGACTATGTCCATAAATGGCTATGTCAGCGACTCCTGTGCATTCATATGATCATACTCGCTTAGCGGCAATTCGCATGTGAGTCATTGCATTGCATCTATGAATCTGAATCCAAGTATCCTGATAAAAGACCTATAAATCTGTGGATCGTTCCTGAATCTAAGTGATAACCGTACCTGTGTCCTATAGTTTAAAAGAAGAACTTGGGCACCTGATTTAGAACTCGCTCGTAGCATACTTGTTTTGGATATATTATTGCCCCTGATTGTTCATGAATGCTTATTCTGGAATTAACTTGGTTTATACTTGGACAGGGAAGGAGAATTGGTAAGTTGGTAAGTCTCACCGTGTTTCCTCCTATATAGCACGGCACACTGCTACACGAGATAGGCTATTCATCTATGCCATGAAACTGATCCTAAGGTATTACTAGAAAGATAACATAATAGTTGGTGCACAGAATTTATATTATGTGTTTGGATTTATCGAACGGGCGAGTAGCTTCTCCACCAGTACATTCATGTACTGATAGCCCACCAGATTGCTTGCAGGGTGCGGGAGAACCTCGTTCGGTGCGGATGCCTCCTTCGTGCGTTCTAAGGCGTGGAGTTCGACTCTGGAGTTTTGGAGCGCTGCGTCCGGAATTGATGCACATATACAAGGCATAATGTTGGAACATCGCCTATTCAATCATTCCACAAATTTAGCCACTTGGCACGCTTTTATGTTTCAGAGAGAGTGCTCACACGACTTGTAATCTCGACTATACGCTGCCTGTAACACTTGTCTAATATGAATAAAAAGAGTTGCCTTACTTTTATACTTGTGTTATTCAATCTTTGCTTCTGCTACTGTCGACTCAGTGAACTTGTTACCATTAGCTTATGTGTTTATACATTTCGTTGTACTCGGATAATCTGTGCGACTCTGTGGCTTAGATCTCTTACCGCCAGCCAATGAACTATGACCTTGTACGGGCGTGGTTCACGCTCGTGCGGCATCACGCCCAGATGGGTCGAAGCGATCGTCCTGCGGGAGTGCTGGTGCGGTCATTCTGCCCTAGCGGGGACGGTCAATTCGCCTACGGAAGATTGGCGCATGACATATTGGTATCAGAGCTTGGCTTATACGTCTTTGAACTTTGTTTCGAATGTCTCAGTTTCGAAAGCTCGTTTGTAGGTTATGTGCATACACTCTCTCAATGCCTCAATGGGATATTCCAGACAATGAGTCTAATACTTTCAAAAGTATAATTGAATGATATTATTGCTTGTATAAAATTGTGTTGCATTGGCCTTTGTGCCAACCATTGCTAGTCCTTTGGGATTAGACTCATGCTAGAAATATGACTTATGTGCAACCGAAATGCCTATACATGTTTGCCTAACTGGTTAGTACGAAATACAATATTGTCCGAATAGTTTGCTATGCACACAGCCTTTTGGCTAAGTTGTGTTCAGTATCGCGCGTCAAGACTCTTTAGCACAAGCCAGTTATGATCGAGATTTGGATGTCGTCGGGAATAAGACAAGTCAGACTTAGAACTGCAACCAATAGAAACTGTAATAGATTTATCGCTTAGGCAAACATAGAGAATCGAGCTAGAATTTTCGAGAAATAGCTCGAACGATATTACGTGTCAAAAGATATAAATCGAATATAGTTTGCTTGGATGACTATCATTCCAGAATATATACGAGACTAAGATTTTACTAAATATCGTGCAAGGATTCTTAGGTATGACTTGATGATTATGCTAACGATAAATGAAAACATCGAATTTGGATTTAATGGGATGACTCAATTCCGAGTGGTGTATAGAACATTTAGAAATGTTCAAACGGATTCGAAAGTCTCGTGCGATAGTCGGATTGAATGATTCTAGAATGTCTTGAACCAATTGATAAGGCTTAAATCGAATATAAAATCTCGGAAATGGAAACCAACGTCTTAGTTAAGATGATCTTGTTGAAACTTGAGAATTGTTTGAGCGATTTCGGATTGAAACAAAAGGATTGAACTTAAGTACAATATCACTCAAATAAGTTAGCCCGAGAATGAATATTGTGGTTCGATGAGAGATATAAGCGATAATGAAAATTGGCTTAAAGTTTGGAAGAACGATCTTGAGATCGAGTCCAAAACGATAACTCTCAAAATCAGTCCCAATGAGAACGGTTATCCTGCGGGAGCGCCGACGTGATGATTCGCGTACGACGGGGATGATCGGACTCAAGGGAACATGTTCAGTGATTATTCCGAACGGACTCAATGAATGGAACGTATCAAATGGAATAGACTTGGGCTCGAATAGAGAAACTTGTTTCTTGAGGAATGTTATAAGTAGATTGTGGAAATATAGAACGGTAACATTAATGTTGGATGATTTCACTAGATGAATTATAATCACTGCATGAACGAACATAATCTGACGAATTATATATATATAACTTGGATGAAGCAAAAGTGAAATGAATAAGGTGTCTCTATCTTGCCGAAGCTAACCATACCTTTCAAACGTTCTTGTCTTGTGCAAGAGTAGCTTTATGCTCGTACATGCGTCACGTCCGGGTTAGAACGATTATCCAGCGGGAGCATTGACGTGATAATCTTGCATCCAACGAGGGTGATTGAACTAGCGGAAGACCGGAGCGTGATAAATAAATGATCGTCTTGACTTTTGGTTCAACACGATAAGACGAATCAGAAATACAGTGAATCGATAGAGTTGAGGATGAGTTAGCCTAGAACCAAGAATAAATTATGCTTGATGGTTTTGTGAACGAATACGTGAATCAGGTTGAACGACTTGGGGATATAGTCTAAGGGTTAGAATTGAATCTTGGCTTGGTGGTCTAGACTTGAAATGGAAATAGATTCTATCAAAATATGTTGGAGAGATAGACTACGTAAATCAATAGGCTGGTCCTGCAACTTGGATATTGTGAATTTGTACTGAACGGACTCGTCCCCCGTGAGAACGAACGTATTATTGAGAGTAGGAAGAATCTGTGCTAGATGTTTAAAAATTTGAGTGAAACGAGCTTGGGTAGAATACCCCGTACAAATGAACAATGGTTTGACCCTAGGAATTTACGGCGAACATCGTGCGACGAATTTGTACGATGTATCATATGCGTGAACCTGTACCTATAACCTTGTGAGCTGACCTACAATTAGGCAGATGACCTTGTACTGAGTGAATGAACATGTGCAACCGACTTTAGAACGTTGCTTGAACAAGCAAAAGAACTGGGGCAGCAAGACTTAGAGTTAGACTAGGAACGGTAACGTGTGTTACGTTTGACCCAAAAGAATGGACGCTAGTCGGTTGAATCGAACAGATCGTGCATAACGGGAGTGCAAATACTTGATTGAGTGGAATGGAATTTACTTAGGATTTGATTGACCCTATCGGAAGTATCCTTGTGATTTATAAACGGGAACCCTTGAGATTTCGCAAGTAGCTTATCTAATTTCACTATCTCTAAGTTTGGTTGAATGCATATGTTTGAGGGACACCTTGAACGTGTGCACGATCCAAGACTCGATGAGATGTGAAACTCGAGTGCACAGACTTCGCTACTGCTAAGTTGATGAAATGCATATGTCTGAAGGACGCTTTGAATGTGTGCACAATTCAGACTTGTGATATGCTGAATTCAAATGCTCGCGCAAGTAAATATCCTACCGAACAAGCATAATAACTTGTATAAGTTTGTCTCAGCCTTAGATCATCATTCCCGAGGGATTGTATCGTACCCCACGTTAAGCATCATGTCCCGCGCTAAGGCATAAATGAGACCGATTCAGACTGCACGCAACACGATGTAAGGAACGAGCAGGTGATTGTGTTTCAAATGGATCTAGGGGTACCGGTAACTACGCTTGGACTAAATTGATAGAACGGCTTGCCCTCAGGAAGTCTCGAGGATGAGACTTTTTCTGAGTGGTGTATGATGTAACACCCCGTTCCGCTCAAGCGGACTACCAATTCAAACGATAAAAGTGCAATGTCTCGACCTGCCTTGCTCAGCGAGGTAACTCGTTGAGGCAAAGGATTATCCTGACTTGGCCCTTCAAGAGATCCGACTGAGGCTTTCAGAGGCTCGCTCGGAGTATCACTCGACCAAGGCGAATCATCGCTCAGGTGGGTGGCTACGGTGAACTTGTCTTTGCTTAGCCAGCACACATAAAATACGGAATGATACATGCTAGTCGCTAGGTGAATCATCCCATACATGTTGATAAGAATTCAATGCACCTAGCTAAGGAAATAATCCCAACTTGTATTGATTGTGTTAGAACATGGAAATAAAATGTTGCTTGGATTCAGACCTTCGCATGCTACCTTTTCCTTGAGCAAAGTGGACCCTTCTATGCCTCGATAGAACGATACGAACATTTCTTACTTCGTTGTGCACTGCTATGCCTCGATAGATTGATAACGATATGCCCTTTTTAATGTATTGTTCACTTGGTTAGACTGCACGACTCTGGATCATGTCACTCAGAGAATTCCCATACGATTTCACTACTCGGCTTACCTTCGGGCCCGAGCTAACGTGAATACTTATGTTGTACAAATGCATGCTTGCCTGCTTATGTATTGCCTCGATTCAGTGCTGGTTTTATGATTGCATGCCAATGTCTAATGTAAATGCTAGCTTGCCTTGTTTTTATCCAAACCACCGAAAGAATATCAACTAGTCTCCTTTTGTGTAATATGAACCTTCAAGTATCCGGGACCGTTAGGTCGCTAAGGCAATCCCTGAGCCAGGGGAACGCATCATGTTAAGTTGCACCTGAACATAACTATGAATTTGTATATCAACTTGGGTGAAATTCATAACAAATGATCCGAACGGCCTGGGATGGTTTGTAGCAAGGATTATGACCTGCGCCTATAACCATTGCTGTTTACTCAGAACAATGGAAGAACAACCAAAAGAACTCATTCATTCAGTCACGGACGCTTGTGTACGAGCTTGATCTCCACGGACGGGGCACCGGTACCGATCCGGCCTAGGGGGAAGATCCGGTAGTCACGTTAGTTGGTTCATAGCACGAATAAGTTCGATCGGTTGTCGGGGCATCGGGACCTCCGTCTTATTCCGACTATGTCCATAAATGGCTATGTCAGCGACTCCTGTGCATTCATATGATCATACTCGCTTAGCGGCAATCCGCGTATGAGTCATTGCATTGCATCTATGAATCTGAATCCAATATCCTGATAAAAGAGCTATAAATCTGTGGATCGTTCCTGAATCTAAGTGATAACCGTACCTGTGTCCTATAGTTTAAAAGAAGAACTTGGGCACCTGATTTAGAACTCGCTCGTAGCATACTTATTTTGGATATATTATTGCCCCTGATTGTTTATGAATGCTTATTCTGGAATTAACTTGGTTTATACTTGGACAGGGAAGGAGAATTGGTAAGTTGGTAAGTCTCGCCGTGTTTCCTCCTATATGGCACGGTGCACTGCCACACGGGATAGGCTATTCATCTATGCTATGAAACTGATCCTAAGGTATTACTAGAAAGACAACATAATAGTTGGTGCACGGAACCTATATTACGTGTTTGGATTTGTCGAGCGGGCGAGTAGCCTCTCCACTAGTGCATTTATGTACTGATAACCCACCAGATTGCTTGCAGGATGCGGGAGAACCTTGTTCGGTGCGGATGCCTCCTTCGTGCGTTCTAAGGCATGGAGTTCGACTCTGGAGTCTTGGAGCGCTGCGTCCGGAACTGATGCACATATACAAGGCATATTGTTGGAACATCGCATATTCAATCATTCCACAAATGTAGCCACTTGACACGCTTTTATGTTTCAGAGAGAGAGTGCTCGTGCGACTTGTAATCTCGGCTATACGTGTCACGACCCGATTTCGTAGAATCGTTTGAGGCGTCCCCTGAATCGTGACTGCCGTACGGGCCTGGAGTTGCGCCCGTACAAGACTTTAATGATTTTCATGACAAGCACATATTCATAGTACGCAGATAAATTGAAACACAGATTTGAAACATGGAAAAGTTCTCTTTATTGATAATGAACATCTATTACAAACTCTTGAACGAGTTAGCTAATATGCCGAACGGCTTACAAAAGAGATGACTCAAAGTGAGATAGCAGTCCTGTATATTATATCCCTTTACTAAACTTCAAAAGATATAGACCTCCTGGCTGGAGGAGAGCTTTGCCACGGAGCTGCATTTGTGTATGAAGAGTTGCAAGCTCCGGTCTTCAAAAGGCTTTAAGGGGCACGGTGAAGATGCGCCAACAGCTGGACTGGATCGGGAAGATGACTTCGTTCCTCGCTCGGTTCGCCTTGGTACGGAGAACCTATTTCAACGAGGGTCAGTATGTCAAAACATACTGGTGAAGGCGAGCTAGCCTGACTTTACCAATCAACATGTTTTTTTAATGAAGCATGCATATTTGTAGGTTTCTATCTTGCCTTAGTTCATTTACAAGTAAGCAGCATATAGAATTTACTGAAATGAACGTATCATCGTTCGGTAGATTTTACCTGCCAGTCTGAATTACTTGCACAATACTTACCATGCCTTCCCTTCCACGAAGACACAAGTTAGTTTGCAACAGGTATAAATATACAATAGATCACTGGCATATGCCATAAGGGACACTAGTCATAGACGAGAATGGTTTATAGCGAAAGTACAGTGGGTGCTACAAGCCACTCCGTCTAGTATAGTTGACTATACAGTAGAGTTCCGTCCGGACCGGATCGGTGCCAGTGCCCCAGCGACCGTCCGCAGGAACCAGTTACCTTGTGCACAAGTTGTCCGTGATCGAACAGTATGTTTACTAAGTTAACAGTTCATGCAGTTGAGGCAACAGTAGTACGGGACAGTCAGTATTGCATGATTCATTTAACATAGCCTCATTGAACAGTTTAACGCATACAAGATGTTCCATACTTAGCACAATTTATAGAACAGTTATAAATGAACAAGCATGCAGTTCAGTATCCGTTCAGGAAGTTATATTGACAAGCATACGGAACCAAGTCTATTCTCTTTTATCTTGGTTTCTTTTATTATTACTTGGTATCGTTTGATCGGGGCAAAGAAGAGTGCAAGATTTTAGATGTGAAGCTTGGAAGCAGGGCTAGCTAATCGGGTTGGTAGCCACTCACTTAGATTTTAGAAGGAAGAAGGAAAGAGGCGCTTCACGACTCCGCTCGCAAGCCGCCTACTGCTCGTTCACCTGCACACGAACAGCTCGATTAATATTCTTTCCTCTCTTTCCAATCTCAGAATTGAAGTGCAGTTCAGTGAACGAAAACAATGAAACCATCGAAACCGTTCAAGGAAAACAAGCAAATCCTAAAACCAACTCAAAGCACGAAAGCAACAAGCGACATCAAAAACCGAGGCATAAAAGATAGCAGCGGAGAGGTCCCTCCTGACTCTGTCGCTAAGTCGATCCTTGGGGCGCAGTCCACTGAATATGGGAATCAATTCCGAAGAAACAAATCCATAACGAGGACGAGTTCTTAATTCAATCTATCCCAATCGAATGATACCGAGTTGTGTTTCTTAGCCGCGATCTCCGCACCGGAAGAACGGGGCGCTACATCCTACCCAACTAATTGGAAGTTTCGTCCCGAAACTTAGGGTAGAACTTACTGTTAGGGATTATTCTGTTGGAGACGACGGTTATTGAGGCGACTCAATGGACAGTCACGAACGGTATGGTTTGCTTCACCGCAAACTAAACATAACCCAAGCTTCAGGCGACACTTATTAATTGTGTGCCCCGGCCGCCTGCAGAAGTGACATACTTTCTCTAACTTTTCTCCATGCTTGCCACCGTTGTTCGGACGCTTTGCAGCATTGTTTCCTCTCTCGTTGCTTTGGCGTTTGTGAGTGTAGGTATGCACAGCGCCGGCAGAAACGTGAGGATAGTGTGGTTCAAGCGACAGGGCGTGATTCATGACTTCACGCATTGTACGATACTGATGAACGGCTACGTGCGAATAGATGGCAGGGCGTAGTCCACCTTCAAACCTTCTAGCTCGACTTGCTACATTAGGTAAATAGGCCCTAGCAAATTTGGAGAGTCGGTTGAATTCGACGGAGTACTCTTTAACTGTCATGCTGCCTTGCCTCAGTTGCACGAACTCGTTCTCCATTTGACGTTGTACTGGAGGGGGTACAAACTCCTCTTCGAACGCGGCACGAAAAGTCGTCCACGAGATCGCCTCCTCTCCGTAATCAAATTGGAGAGATCGTCGATGCACGTCCCACCAATCGTGTGCGTTGAGGAGGAGCTGTAGTTGCGCACAGGAGACGCGCTTCTCTTCGGGGACCTCTAGCAGAGCAAAGTGATCTTCAAGTTCGGCCAACCAATCTAGAGCTACGACTGGGTCCTCAGTCCCGTTGAATGGGGTGTTGCAGACTTTCTTGAAGTGGCCAAAGTCGAAGGCAGTCACGTCCCTCGCCTTTGGAATATGCGGCGTCTCTACTTCAAGCGCGGGTTGTTCCACCGGAGTCGGCGTTCTTGCCGAGGAATGGTTGGAAGCCAAAGTCTGAACGATCTATTGCAGGGCATCCACCTGCTTCTGTTGGACTGAGAATCGTGCTTCTATATTGTCTTGAAACTTGAGCTGACTCTCTTCCGCCCGCTTCTCGGCCCGTTCATAGCGAGCCTCGTCCCTTTGTTGGTTTGCCTCCAACATCTGCAACATTCGTTGGACGGGATCGATGCTTGGCACAGCTCGCTGGCTCTCTGAACTTCCCTAAGTGCCCGAACTACTTTTTTGGCCTTGCATTTCGTTCGGTGGTTGCGCTGCAGATTGCGCTGGAGCCATTCCTTCAAAAGAAGGTAAATTACATTAGGATCATAATGTATTATGGACTTATTGCATGAACGTATCTCATTTTGGCCTAGCGAGTTCAAGAGTTCGTACAGAAATTTGATCGTTAAAGGAACTTTTCCAGCACGAAGTCTAAGGAACTTTGAAACTGTGCTCTGATACCACTATGTCACGACCCGATTCCGTAGAATCGTTTGAGGCGTCCCCCAAATCGTGACCACAGTACGGGCCTGGAGTTGCGCCCGTACAAGGCTTTAATGATTTGCATGACAAGCACATATTCAGAGTACGCAGATAAATTGAAACACAGATTTGAAACATGGAAAAATTCTCTTTATTGATAATGAACATCTATTACAAACTCTTGAACGAGTTAGCTAATATGCCGAATGGCTTACAAAAGAGATGACTCAAAATGAGATAGCAGTCCTGTACATTATATCCCTTTACTAAACTTTAAAAGATATAGACCTCCTGGCTGGAGGAGAGCTTTGCCACGGAGCTGCATTTGTGTATGAAGAGTTGCAAGCTCCGGTCTTGAAAAGGCTTCAAGGGGCGCGGTGAAGATGCGCCAACAGCTGGACTGGATCGGGAAGACGACTTCGCTCCTCGCTCGGTTCGCCTTGGTGCGGAGAACCTGTTTCAACGAGGGTCAGTATGTCAAAACATACTGGTGAAGGCGAGCTAGCCTGACTTTACCAATCAACATGTTATTTTAATGAAGCATGCATATTTGTGGGTTTCTATCTTGCCTTAGTTCATTTACAAGTAAGCAGCATATAGAATTTACTGAAATGAACGTGTCACCGTTCGGTAGATTTTACCTGCCCGTCTGAATTACCTGCACAATACTTACCATGCCTTCCCTTCCACGAAGACACAAGTTAGTTTGCAACAGGTATAAATATACAATAGATCACTGGCGTATGCCATAAGGGACACTAGTCATAGACGAGAATGGTTTGTAGCGAAAGTACAGTGGGTGCTACAAGCCACTCCGTCTAGTACAGTTGACTATACAGTAGAGTTCCGTCCGGACCGGATCGGTGCCAGTGCCCCAGCGACCGTCCGCAGGAACCAATTACCTTGTGCACAAGTTGTCCGTGATCGAACAGTATGTTTACTAAGTTAACAGTTCATGCAGTTGAGGCAACAGTAGTACGGGACAGTCAGTATTGCATGATTCATTTAACATAGCCTTATTGAACAGTTTAACGCATACAAGATGTTCCATACTTAGCACGATTTATAGAACAGTTATAAACGAACAAGCATGCAGTTCAATATCCGTTCAGGAAGTTATATTGACAAGCATACGGAACCAAGTCTATTCTCTTTTATCTTGGTTTCTTTTATTATTACTTGGTATCGTTTGATCGGGGCAAAGAAGAGTGCAAGATTTTAGATGTGAAGCTTGGAAGCAGGGCTAGCTAATCGGGTTGGTAGCCACTCACTTAGATTTTAGAAGGGAGAAGGAAAGAGGCGCTTCACGACTCCGCTCGTAAGCCGCCTACTGCTCGTTCACCTGCACACGAACAACTCGATTAATATTCTTTCCTCTCTTTCCAATCTCGAAATTGAAGTGCAGTTCAATGAACGAAAATAATGAAACCATCAAAACCGTTCAAGGAAAACAAGCAAATCCTAAAACCAACTCAAAGCACGAAAGCAACAAGCGACATCGAAAATCGAGGCATAAAAGATAGCAGCGGAGAGGTCCCACCTGACTCTGTCGCTAAGTCGATCCTTGGGGCACAGTCCACTGAATATGGGAATCGATTCCGAAGAAACAAATCCATAACGAGGACGAGTTCTTAATTCAATCTATCCCGATCGAACGATACCGACTTGTGTTTCTTAGCCGCGATCTCCGCACCGGGAGAACGGGGCGCTACAATACGCCGCCTGTAACACTTGTCGAATATGAATAAAAAGAGTTGCCTTACTTCTATACTTGTGTAATTAAATCTTTGCTTCTGCTACTGTCGACCCAGTGAACTTGTTACCATTCGCTTATGCGTTTATACATTCCGCTGCACTCGAATAATCTGTGCGACTCTGTGGCTTAGATCTCTTACCGCCAGCCAATGAACTATGGCCTTGCAATGGCACGGTTCACGCTCGTACGGCATCACGCCCGGATGGGTCGAAGCGATCATCCCCCGGGAGCGCTGGCGCGGTCATTCTGCCATAGCGGGGACGGCCGATTCGCCTGCGGAAGATCGGGGCATGACACCATCGGTCCAAAGCATGCATCTAGAGGGAATTATGCAAAATCAACCTAAACAATTGCATGAATAACATAATGCATAAAGTAAAACAATTAAACAATTGTAAGCAATTAAATATAAAGCAAGCTACATACATATTATACGCGTATCTCGAGTGCATATACTAGAATAGTGAGACGAGTCTCACATGGTTAAGTTGTATTAGGGCATTACTGAGTTATATTGGTTTGAACAGTTTGTGTGTGATCATAATATTTGGATGGGAATATTTCGGATGAGGAATTATTGGATTCAGTTTGGTTGATTTTGGATGAGGATTACATTATCAATGGGTATGTTGTGAGTTTTAAAAAGGAATGTGTTTAGATTCGAGGAGTGGAATGAGTTTGGATGTCCAAGAGGATTGGTTGCAATTTGAGTTTAGTAGATGTTATGCTTGTGATCAGTAGGATTACCGTTTTGAAGATTGTTCATAAAGGATGTTGGTCTAAAGAATGGAGCAGATATTGGTTTCAGTTTGATTTAAAGGATTTACCGAGTAGCTTGATCCATGAGTGATGTATTAGATAGCCTTGGGATGTTCGATCGATTGAGGATTTTGAAGAATCTCTAAGTCTATCATCAAACAAGGGATAGTGCAAAGCCACAGTTAGAGTTTTGACTCGTTAGTTATGATTTTTGAATGCTTTATATAAGATTGGTTCAAATAATTTAAAATGATTGTGCAAGATCAAGATTGTATTAGATAAGGACTCGGGACTGTAAAATGAATGGCATGGTCGAGGAAATCAATATGGATCATGCCTTAAATTGGGGATTGAATCATTTGGGATAAAATATTGAGTTGAGGTAGAATACTTGATGATGCGGTCGGAAGATAGCATGATTTGAAGTTTGATTGGAAGATATAAGAATGACACCAAGAATTAAGAATAGTAAGGCTCGATGACTTGAGTTAGAGTATAGCTGATTTAACTATGAATTTAGTTAAGTTGATACTATATCGATGCTTGGCAGATAGTATAGATTGATACATATAAAAGATTTATACCGCTCGATGACCTGATATAGGCGATAAAGGATTTGATCTTGAGTTTGGATGAGTTGACCTTGTATCTAGTTCAGATAGCATTGGTTGAAATGAATTTGAGTTAGCGAATGGATGTTTTCTTGGCTATGTAAATACTTGATGATGTCGAGGCATATCGAAGATCGATGGACCGTGACTCGAGGATATTCTAATTTGATTAAAGGATGATCGAATTGCATATCAAATCATTAAGTTTTGTTATCTTGATGGATGCCAACATATGGATTATAGATGGATCGAATGATGTAATTAAAATTTTGGATGATTTGGTCAAATGGACCATGCATATGAAATGATCGGATATCAGTTGGATACGACTTTGTGGATGTTAGAATTCTTGGTGATTGATCTTTGATTAGATATAAAAAGATTGATGGCTTAGAAGAGAATTGAGTCGATCTATAACTTGGATGGATGAATATGTAACAGAGAAGTGTTCGGGGATTTCGAGATTGTATTGACTTGTGGTTTAATGTTAAAGTGGGTTTGATAATTAAAACGAATCAAATACATGTATCAATGATGATTTGGTCTAAAATTTGAAGTAGGTCATGCTCGACGGATTTGTGATTGAACATATAACTGTGATTGGTGACTTAAGAGTTTATGATCTGTGATTAGTAACTTACAATTTTGTCTTATGATTTGATGATCAAGATTTGATGAAAATGGATTGGTGGATTCTATCGCATAGATTTGAGGATGGATATGAAAGTTGATCGGATTGATGATGTTGATCATGATATATCGAGAATGATGGCTGGATGAATTAACCCTAGGGGCTTTGCTAAATAGACTCGGCCCTTGAATTGAGTCGTTGATGCTGGTAGAATAATATATGATCGATGTTTAGAATTTTGAGTGAGAAGAGTTGGGTAAAATACTATGTATTATCGACTATGGTTTGACCCAAGAATTGGGGTAAGTACAGTGATTTTGTTGCATATTAGAGATGGTGCTCTTGATATTTGACTGCGGCCTGGTGAGCTAGCCTAGTGTTAGATAGATATCACAACACTGAGAGATATGATCAGTTTGATCGACCTTAGAGAGTTGCCTGGATAGACTATAGAGCTGGGGTAGCTAGTTTGAGAGTTAAGGCTTGAATTTGACATTGTGTTTTTGTAAACCCCCTCCCCCAAAATTAGGCCTATTTTGCTTAGATAGTGAAATTAGAGCTAGTTTGAACCCAAATAGAAATAGAATATTTTACTTATTTAATTATGCAATATTTATATCACATAGGGCACCTTACCGTTGCTTCGATAATTGGAGCACTACACTAGCCACTGCCTTCCTACAAACTTCATACCCTTGTCCTAGACATGCCCGCCTGCTATTCTGACCTCGACGTAACTTATAATTATGCTCTCTTGTGCTATATTGTAGTCGCACAATAAACGTCGCAGACGTTATTTCCTAATTCTAAATAAATTCTAACTTTGTACCCTTGTGCGTTCTAATCGAAATTGGAGACACAATCTTGACCGTTCTGTACAACCCAAATTTATGATAATATTCTACACTGAATTCTCTGTGTCCATGACACTTGTGTCCCACCTAATTTTAGCCCCATGTACTCCTAATTAATTCCAGAATACCTTGCGTATTAATTTTAATTAAATTAATTCAATTTTCATCTTTGTGTAAATTTTCTCAATTATTGAGCGCTTTTATGCAAAATTGCATTAAGGCGCCCACACCATTGAACAATATATGAAGAAATCTATTTTTCCCCTTCATATAAATTTTTCCAACAATTTTCGAAATGTGCAAAGCGCAACATTGCCCCCTTGTTTTAAATCTATCCTTGCATTTAAACAATGCATTTATAGCACTTCAAACACCCCATGCCAAGCCAAGGCCCATCCCAAGAGGGTGTTGACCAAAGCCCAATTCCTTAGGTCAACCCCTAAACCTTTCTCCCACATGTCTATATAAACAACTTCTCTTTTCTTTTCTTTATTTCTCAATACCTAAATCTAACCCTAGCCGACCCTTTACTATTCATCATCCCTTCCCCCAAGCTATGACAACCCGCCGGAGCAGCCCCCTTCAACCGCTGCACATCCCGGCTACCCCGTCGGTGACTCGCCGGAGGACGACCCTGAGACATCTCCACGACCTCTCCTCCTTCATCCTGGCTCCCATCTCCCTCTTTCTACCTCCGTCGAGACCTCTTCCCCGGCTCGAACAGACCCCTCACACCACCTCCCCGTTCGTCCTCGTCGGACTCTACCGCAGCCACCTCTTTTTCTCTTCTCCCCCGCTTGAACAGCCTGCCACCTCTCCTCCTTCCCTCCTTCCTCCGGTGATCTCCCCCTCGCCGCTGTTCTTCTCTACGCGGCTGAACCCGCTGAACTCGCCAACCTCCCTCGCGTGAGACCCCCGACTCGACCACTCTCTTCTTCTCCGTTCCCTCCTCCGTCCCCGACATCACGACCTCCTGCTGACCACGGATCGCACCACAGCCGAATTCCAGAGTACCTCGCCAGTACTCGACCACGATGCCTTCGCGTAGGTACCCCCACTGATGCTCACCACCGGCAGCACCAAAACTACCACACCACGAGCACTTCACCACCACCACTCCTTCTCATCCATCCCCTTCCAGCAGCCACCCAGCCAGTCTGCCCTCCCCCCTGGTCAGAGCAGCACCCGAGTCATCTTCCCTGTCCTCCCCTTCCTGATCTCCTCCTCGAACACGGCCTCCTCCTTGGCCGGACCTCCCCTGGCCTGAGCATCCTCACCACCCCATCACCATTGTCATCACCTATATCATTATCATCATCCAATCATCATCTCCATAATCATCCACATTATTATCCTAGTCATCACCATCTTCCACATCATCGTCCTCGTCATCACAATCATCCACATTATCGTCCTCGTCATCACCATCATCATGATCATCAACATCACCACCATGCATTATCATCACCACCACCATTGCTATTAACACCATCATCCCAATCACCGTCCTCGTCATCACCATCGTCCACATCATCATCCACATCACCACCATTTTCATAATTTCCAACATCATTCCATCATCATCACTATGGTGATCATCATCAACCCTATTACAATCATCATCATTGACCTAATCACCCTCGTCCTCGTGTTTATTATGGACCCGCCACCCTTGCCAGACAACCCGCATCAGACACCCCTGATTCCCGTGCCTGTGCACGCTGACCCCGAGTACATTGGATTTTCTACGCGACTTCTGGAATAGGATATTGGGACTACACAGGCAAGTATACCTTGCCAAATTGTTTACAGTATCTTGCATGCTATTTATATTTCTGTATATCTGTATATTCATTGCATGTTTAGTTCGTTCAGTCATTACTTTATATTAGATATGTTGACACACACTTAACACTTAGTATCATGAGAGGACAATCATAAGGCGTATGGGCTTTAACCACTCTGGTGAACCGTAGTAACTAGCACGCACTATGGTAGTCGTGTCCGATGGTCGCTACCCCCACGGTATGTCGATTGATGGAGTCACGAGGGTCGCTACCCCCACGATATGTCGGCTGATGATGTTCTAGACGGGTGTGTGAGTTGTGAGGCTTAGATCAAGTAGCCTACCCTTGCCCATACGTTGAAAAGTTATCCTCATTTGTATTCATATAAATTGTCTTGTACAACGTACTTATATGTTTTCAAATATATTGCATGTTTACTATATTCAATTGGCTTGCTTCTATGTATCTTTTTATGTCCCTCTGAGGACCTGGTCCCTTGCCAGGTATAGACGACCGTGAGTATCATCAGGAGTACGGACCCAGACCTGACGCAGTACTTTCTGCCGAGGAGACCTTACCCACTAAGCATCATTGATTACCTCTAGCGATGGATCCTTTAGCTGACACTCTTATATTGTTACTCTTCTCTCTCTCATTTAGTTTGATATAGTCATTGGTAGTGGATTTGTCTCCACCTGACTATCATGTTATGGATTATTTATACTCTTTATTCTAGTTTAGTTATATCCCTTTCTATGACTTATTGTGTGGATGAAATTAGTATTTCTGTAACTTGTGACAATAAATATATACCACATGTGAGTTTTATTCATATTACAACGTATGTGTATATTATGGTATCCATATATTGGAGTTGCCATATACACACGGCCGGCATGCTTACGTGTCCTAGTCCTACGTATTTTGGGACTGGGCATGACATGTTTTTGTGGTGGCCCATGCAGGTCGAGAGCATATTGTCTCGGTTACGTTACTTTATCGAGCAAGCCTGCACCTAGGATTAGAGTATAGGATCTCATCCACAATTGACTATGAATTATCGTCCTTCCTATCCGTTCTATCGCATCCTGCTTGATTCTTGTACTTCATAATAGTTCCTTAAGTTTAGCCTTCTCCTAGAGTATAGGAATCCCTGTTATTAGGATGATAATTAGGGTAATAATCCTACCAAGAATATAACTAGAGTATTGAAACATCACTAAGTTTATAATATCTAGCAAACCCTAGCATTCCTTATCTATAGATCGGTTTACCATTACCCCTGGATGTATTTATGAAGACTTGAGAGTGGTGTAGACACTACTAGAGTTAATTAAAAATTTAACCATAATTGTTTGACCCTAGTAATGAGGGACCACTAGAAAGTCAAGGTTGAATATTATGACCAAACCTAACTTTATAGTGATATAGTATTATAGAACTATATATTTAGATTCTTAACTTAAGATTAGCAGACAGTACCCTAGGAGACCAAGGAAAATAAAATAATATTTCCCTAGTTTCTCGTCTCGAACACAGAGATTAGCATACCCCCTTCCCCTTAGAAAACTAGGATATTATCTAGAGCCTTTCTATTTAAATTCAAATCTTGTTCCTCTGAAAAATTTAGTGCTCGCTATTGTGCGACGACTGATTATGCTGTCCTTCTTCTCCTTCAACTTGTGCCACCTAACCCTTCCATACTTACTATTAACACTTGTTCTATAAGCCCTATGATTAAGACCTAAGATGACCATGACCTATATAATGTAAGAGGATACCCTAATAAATACCAAGACCCTTCCTCATAAACCTTAACAGGAGCTTCTACTGTATCCTTAAGACAGTACAATATTAGTAAATTCTTTTAAGTTGGGTAGTATGCCTCATAATATAGTATCACATAGTCCTATTGACCCATTGATGAAGTGTAATAGAATGACACAACTTTAGACTTGCATAAGAAGATAGTGTTTATTCATACTGTAGAAATTAGAGGCCCATACCCTTATTTGGTCGACTAGCAACCTAGACAAGGAGCTAGTATGATAACTGTAGAGACTGTAGAGTCTTATCTTTTTGTGACCTTAAATTATTGTGTACCTTCTTTCATCATATTCCAGCATATTTATATTTCTGTACTACCTCGACTTATGCTGCTATTTTATAGCCTAGTTTTGCAAGCTTATCCTTTTATCAAGCTTCATCACGATAAATGTATTATTGGGGACGCCTACTAATACATTGTTTAATCAGAATCTGTGTATTAAGGTCTAGCTAACCTTAGTACATTTGGTTTGCCCTTCGTAATACTACTTTACGTGGATTGAGATATATAGTTGACTAGTGAACGAATATACTTGCCTCTAGATATGTCTGAGCATATTGTATCGGTTACATAACTGTACTGATACGAGTATGCGAATAAGAAACTACCAAATATGATTTTAATCCATAACTGCCTTGGCAATTCCTATTTGAATTCTTTAAAAGCCTTGACCTCCAAACTTCCATTCTATTACCTCCCCCTTGAACTCTTTATCATTGTTTTCCGTCTTTCCTTATTTTGGAAAGACGAAACCTTGTGATTGGTATAAGTTGATACACTGATAAGTACTAGATATACCCCATTGGCTAATCATAGGACTTGGTGACTCTCTTTTATAATTGATTAAGGGCATATCATAGATGATATGTTGGTGTAAAACTTTGAGGATTAAATAACATGATTAAATAATTTGAGGTATAACTTTCTTAGATGTATAGCCTTAGATGATAGATGGGTAAATTCTAAGTTGGGTAGAAATTACATTATTAAACTTGGGGTAAATTCTTTTTAGATTGTGACCAAGTAAGATTTGATAGAGAGAACCCTACCCTATTTTAATTTCGAGGACGAAATTATTTTAAGTTGGGTAGATTGTAAACTCCCTCCCCCAAAATTAGGCCTACTTTGCATAGATAGTGAAATTAGGACTAGTTTGAACCCAAATAGAAATAGAACATTTTATTTATTTAATTATGCAATATTTATATCACATAGGTCACTTTACCGTAGAACATTGGAGCACTACACTAGCCACTGCCTTCCTACAAACTTCACACCCTTGTCCTAGATATGCCCGCCTGCTATTCTGACCTCGACGTAACTTATATTATGCTCTCTTGTGCTACATTTTAGTCGCACAATAAACGTCGAGGACGTTATTTCCAAATTCTAAATAAATTTCAACTTTGTACCCTTGTGCGTTCTAATCGAAATTGGAGACACAATCTTGACCGTTCTGTGCAACCCAAATTTATGATAATATTCTACACTGAATCCTCTATGTTCATGACACTTGTGTCCCACCTAATTTTACTCCTATGTACTCCTAATTAATTCCAGATCACCTTGCGCATTAATTTTAATTAAATTAATTTAATTTTCATCTTTGTGCAAATTTTCCCAATTGTTGGGCGCTTTTATGCAAAATTGCATTAAGGCGCCCACACCATTGGACAATATATGAAGAAATCTATTTTCCTCCTTCATATGAATTTTTTCAACAATTTCGGAATATGCAACGCGCAACATTGCCCCCTTATTTTAAATCTATCCTTGCATTTAAACAATGCATTTATAGCCCTTCAAACACCCCATGCCAAGCCAAGGCCCATCCCAAGAGGGTGTTGACCAAAGCCCAATTCCTTAGGTCAACCCCCAAACCTTTCTCCCACATGTGTATATAAACAACTTCTATTTTCTTTTCTTTATTTTTCAATACCTAAATCTAACCCTAGCCGACCCTTTACTATTCATCATCCCTTCCCCCAAGCCATGACAACCCGCCGGAGCAGCCCCCTTCAACCGCTGCATATCCCGGCCACCACGCCGGCGACTCGCCTCCTTCATCATAGCTCCCATCTCCCTCCTTCTTCCTCCGTCGAGACCTCTTTCCCGGCTCGAACAGACCCCTCACACCACCTCCCTGTTCATCCTCGCCGGACTCCACCGCAACCACCTCTTCCCCTCTTCTCCCCCGCCTGAACAGCCTGCCACCTCTCCTCCTTCCCTCCTTCCTCCGGTGATCTCTCCCTCGCCGCCGTTCTCCACGCGGCTGAACCCGCTGTACTCGCCAACCTCCCTTGCCTGAGGCCCCCAACTCGACCGCTCTCTTCTTCTCCGTCCTCTCCTCCGTCCCCGATATCACGACCTCCTGCTGACCACCGACCGTACTACAACTGAACGCTGGAGTACCCCGCCTGTACTCGACCACGACGCCTCCGCGTAGCCACCCCCGTTGTTGCTCATCGCCGGCAGCACCAACACTACCACACCACCAGTACTTTACGACCAACACTCCTTCTCATCCATCCCCTTCCAGCAGCCACCCGGCCAGTCTCCCCTCCCCCCTGGCCAGAGCAGCACCCGAGTCATCTTTCCTTTCCTCCCCTTCCTGAGCTCCTCCTCGACCACAGCCTCCTCCTTGGCCGGACCTCCCCTGGCCGGAGCATCCTCACCACCCCATCACCATTGTCATCACCTACATCATTATCATCATCCAATCATCATCTCCATAATCATCCACATCTTTATCCTAGTCATCACAATCGTCCACATCACCGTCCTCATCATCACCATCATCCACATCATCATCCTCATCATCACCATCATCCACATCATCATGATCATCAATATCACCACCATGCATTATCATCACCACCACCATTGCTATTAACACCATCATCCCAATCACCGTCCTCGTCATCACCATCGTCTACATCATCATCCACATCACCACCATTATCATAATTTCCAACATCATTCCATCATCATCACCATGGTAATAATCATCAACCCCATTACAATTATCATCATTGACCTAATCAGCCTCGTCCTCGTGTTCATCATGGACCCGCCACCCTTGCCAAACAGCCTGCAGCAGACACCCCTGATTCTCGTGCCTGTGCACGCTGACCCCGAGTATATTAAATTTTCTATGCGACTTCCAAAACAGGATATTGGGACTACATAGCTTCTTGCCAGGCAAGTATACCTTGCCAAATTGTTTACAGTATTTTGCATACTATTTATATTTCTGTATATCTGTATATTCATTGCATGTGTAGTTCATTCATTCATTACTATATATTAGATATGTTGACACACACTTGACACTTAGTATCATGAGAGGACAATCATTAGGTGTATGGTCTTTAACCACTCTGGTGAACCGTAGTAACTAGCACACACTATGGTAGTCGTGTTCGATGGTCGCTACCCCCGTGGTATGTCGATTGATGGAGTCACGAGGGTCGCTACCTCCGCGGTATGTCAGCTGATGATGTTCTAGACGGGTGTGAGTTGTGAGGCTTAGATAGTGTAGCCTACCCTTGCCTATACATCAAAAAGTTATCCTCATTTGCATTCATATAGATTGTCTTAACAGCATACTTATATATTTTCAAACATATTGCATGTTTATTGTATTCAATTGGCTTGCTTCTATGTATCTTGTTATGTCCCTCTGAGGACCTGGTCCCTTGCCAGGTATAGACGACCGTGAGTATCATCAGGAGTACGGACCCGGACCTGACGCATTACTTTCTGCCGATGAGACCTTACCCACTAAGCGTCATTGATTACCTCTAGCGTTGGATCCTTTAGCTGACACTCTTATATCGTCACCTATTTTATATTGGTGATTTTACTCTTCTCTCTCTCATTTAGTTTGATATAGTCATTGGTAGTGGATTTGTCCCCACTTGACTATCATGTTATGGATTATTCAGAATCTTTATTCTAGTTTAGTTATATTCCTTTCTGTGACTTATTGTGTGGATGAGATTAGTATTTTTGTGACTTGTGACAATAAATATATACCACATGTGAGTTTTATTCATATTATATCGTATATATGTATTATGGTATCCATATATTGGAGTTGCCATATACACACGGCTGACATGCTTACGTGTCCTAGTCCTACGCATTTTGGGACTGGGGCATGACAGTTTTTGATGATTGCTGCAATTGGATTGGCAATTTATAGCTGGATTTTGGTTGCTTGATTTCTTAAAATTGAATGGTTTGCTTGTGATCAAAGAAACAAGATGGTATCAAAAAATAGTCGGATTGATTGTATATTGATGGTTTGGCTCATTGGATATTAACTCGAATGGTGGTGATGGATAAAATTGTGTTGGCAAATTTGGATTGTGATTTTGAAATCGTATGCTCGAAAGATATGATTGGTTGTAGTGCCAATCTTGGATTTAAATTGGCTTAGATTTGGATTAATCTTACTCGAGGTAATATTGAGATTGCATAAGCTAGAAAACTTAGGATATTGATCATGTCATCATAAGGATTGTTTGAAGGAACTGATTATTGGCTGATAGAATGAATTAAATTTTAATGATTTTTGATTTCATATTATTAGGAGAAAGTCATTGAGCAAGATGGATACATGTTTCGATATATCGCAAGTAAGCAATGAGTTGAGATTGTTACTTGATAATTGAATGATGATGAATTTATACTGGTTAATTTGGATGATACTATCAGGATTGAGATCATGTTTGGAAGAGTACGATTGAGATATGTATTTCAAGTGATTCGGGCTTGGTCAATTGTTTCTTGGATTGGGAAGTTGATTGGCTAGGCTATGTTTCTTTGGATTTAGAATAATTTAAGATATATTGCTTGGGTGGGTTTGTCCTAATTCTATGTTTGGACCCTTGATGTTGTGAGTACTAGTTACCAAGTGGATCTGAGCAGTGTGTTACTGCACGAGACACAGTATTGATGGATGCAGATAATTGTTGGTAAAGTTTTAGATATAGTTGGATAGATGGTATAATTGTTCAATGGTATGGGCTAAGGCATGAGGACCTTACATTGGTTGAGGAATGAATAAGTTGTGTTCGAGCGATCTTTGAATCCACGGTGTTCTCAGGAAGTTTCGAAGATAAAACTTTTTCTAAGTGGTAATTTATGTAGTGTGACGCCAAGTTCGGTCCAGTGAGATGGTTCATCGGCGAAGTACCATTTGAAGTTGGGCTTTCAGAGGCTTGTTCAGAGTCTTGTTCGGTCGATGCAGTCCTGCATTAGGTGGGTGATTTCGATACACCATTCTTTGCCTTACCTTCACACGTAATAAACTTGTTGGTAGTTTCTGTTGCCACAAGTTGATGTATGCTAATAAAAAAATGAACCAACATAAATAAGAGAATAATCTCATCATGTATCATACTGCTAGAACATGGAATTTAACTTGATGAAAAAGATAGAAATTTGTATTGCTATTTTAGACATGTACTATGTGTTGCTGCTTAGACTTGTGTAAAGTAGAACTATTTATTATTATCACATGGACTATCTTAATTGCTGCTAGAGACTTAAAAATTTAAAGATTTTCTTATTAGCACTTGTGTTATCAAATTATTGTAAATGTGTAGATTTTATGCCTGTGTAATATCTTGTCACTTGTAGTATGTCACTGTCTTTAGAGATATCATATAGAGATTATTGCTCTATCACTTAGACACGAAGACTATAATTAGTCATTTATGAGTTCATAGATAGAAATATGGAAAGATTTTGGGACCATTGGGTCGCTAAGGCAGTGTCCCTGGATTGGCAACTGCATAAGTATGGAATAGAAGAGAGAGAGAATAGAAGAGAGATAGAATAGTATGATTATTCCAATGGTACCATGCATTTGTGTAAAGTATATATGTTCACGCATTTGCATGATTATGTACAACTTACGCACAAGGTAAAGTTCTCAACCAATCGAATGAGCACCAGGATCGAGTCGGTAGGGAGAACGGTGCTTGGTGAAGTTCTAGCACGGTAGTGGGCTAGCTGAAGTACTAGCCCAGGTGATTCGGAAACTTTTAATAAAGCTAGCTAAAAGGATCGTCATCTAACCAGCTACAGTCCAAGATGGCTTGTAGTGTCAGCAACCCTAATATAAGTTAGATAACATGCTAACGTCAGTCTGCTTGTAGGTTTATCAGGAATGTTTACAGAAGTTAGTATACTATACACTATTTATATTTGATGAGTCTAACACTTGTCATCTAAAGATACACACATGTGACACCTTGTATATAAATTCCTTGTTTCATTGCATATTGGCATTATTATTGAATCTGATAAGAAATGATGGACGATAAGTTATGGTAAGATGAACTCTGTTATTCTGTTGCATGACACCTTATGCTTGTGACACAAATATCATATGCCATGTAGCTGATTCCAAGGCAAGATTAGAAAGACCACCTAAGTTTGTGTGCACTCACATAATAAATTTGTTAGTTTTGTTGAGTGGACGTGTCACGCCCCAGTCCCAAAATACGTAGGACCAGGACACGTAAGCATGCCAGCCGTATGAATATGGTACTCCAATATATGGAACCCATAACACACGTACGCTGTATATGAATAACAAATTCTACAAGTGGTATAAATCCAACACAAGTCACATGGTATAATCTAGATCTCATCCATAAAATCAATATAATTAAATAACCAATATCTAAAACTAGAACTCAAAATAAAGCATCTAATGATGATAGAAGGATGGACACAAATCCACTACCGAACTAAAATATAGAATAGTCAAGATACATACACATAAGAATACCAACTACCAATCATGGGCTCGACGAGAAGACCTCATCGCAATGCGTAGCAAGTTCGGATCTGCTCCTACGAATACTCATGAACAATACACCTAGAAAGGGACCAGGTCCTCAGAGCGACATAACAAGATACATAAAAGCATGCCATAAAGTAAATACTATAAAAACTCAAGGGTGACCTAACCATCTAAGTGAAATGCAATTTGAGGACAACTGTGAGTATATGGGAAGGTGTAGGCTAGACATATGCTGACGTAATTCACCAGTCGTGACAACCGGCTAGTATATGCCACACATGCCCCCTATAACACGGGCGCAGGAATACAGTAACGTCCAACGTTCTATAGAGTGCGGTATATGTAATATCACCAAGTCACGTCCATACTCTATAGAACGTGGTATCAGTAATATATATATACGTCCGTATCACTCCGTCGAGTGCGGTATCAGTGTAAAGGAGTGGGGTGTCCCATATGCCTACTAGTCGTCCTCCCTGCCCAATGATCTAAGCATGTTGTATCCACAACACGCGTCAGCTACTATGCCTCAGCATCGTAACTCTGGCTCATAGACTATCGTTAGAGCAAGGGTCCATCCTTACAACCAAACAAGGACAGGGATGGGACCATCGTACCACGCTAGTCTATGCTCCGCCTATCAATAACTGCTAATTCTTCTAACATGCATCACTATTAGCAGTTATACCCTATCCGTCGCACGCCTACGCGTACAGGTGGCCAACCACATACGCAGGACCGTGCCCTACATGAGACTCACAACACGTGTAAGAAATGTGTCAAGGCCTGGAAAGTCATATTGATAACTCCTCAACTTTAGGTGGGTCCGCTAGACACTAGGTCAGACACAAGTTCTAACGTTAACGCCTTCGTTGACTGCACCCGAGTCTTCTCGGACGCGCACAGTTAAATAATAAATATGCAGCTAATAATATAGAATTTAAACAGTACAACAAGGTAAGGTATACTTGCCTGGCAAGAGAGCTGCGTAGTCCCAATAACCAGCTCCGGAAGTCGCACAGATAAATCCAACAGGTCCTCGGGGTCAGCGTGCAAAGGTACGAAAATCGGGGGTGACTGCTGCGGGTTGTCTGGCAAGAGTGTCGGTCCACGATAAACACGATGACGGGGTTTATGATGATGGTTGAAGTTGACACGGTGATGGTTAAGGGTGACAGTGTTTAATGATGATGATGACGACAAGGATGAGATGATGATGATGACAGTGATGAGATGATGACTAGGTTGATGGTGTGGATGATGATGTGTAAGATGGTGGTGACGAGGGCGATAATGTGGAGGATTGTGATGACCAGGAGGATGATGTGGGCAATTAGGGTTAAGGTATTGGTACGATGATGGTGATTATAATGGTGGTGATGGTGATGATGTTTGGAGATGATAATCACGATGGAGAGGTGAAGATGATACGACGATGACAATGATGACTAAGGGTGTTAATGATGATGAACTCCGGCCGGTGGGTGTCCGGCCAGAAGGAGGAGGAGGATAGGGAGCAGGGGCTGAGATCGAGAAGAAGAGGAGGACCATGGTGGTGGATTACCGGAGAAGGAGGGAGTAGGGACTGAGGTGGACAGAGATAATGGTGAACAGCGGGGTCGACGGCCCGTGGTTTTCGGTCGTATAGGCGTGGTTCAACGAGGGAGATGGCCGGCTCAGGATGTCAGAGTTGATGGCGTTTAATGGTAGCGGCGGTGGTGTATTCAGGTACGTCAAAGGGAAGGGGGTTGGCGAGGTGATCGTGCACGGTTGAGATCGAGGAGAGGCGGGGGTGTCGACACAGGTGAACGGAGGGAGAGGAGGGGACGTTTAGTCGGTCGAAGGCCGACGGGTGCAGCGTCTCGCGGCCGTCGTGAGGTGGTGGGTTGCACTGCTCACGGGGTGCAGTTATCGGCGGAGGTGGGAGGTGCTGGTGGTGTGGTGGAGGCCTCAGGCGGTGGGGGGAGAGTCGTTCAGTCGAGGGGCACGGTGAAGGAGATCAGGGAGAGAGGAGAAGAGGAGAGGGTGGTGATAATGTAGGTGGTGGTTCAGTGGGAGGCTGCGGCGGAGTCTCGGCTAGGCAAGCGCAGGCGGTCGGGATGGCGAGGGGATGGCCGGACGGGTTGAGATGAACCAGAAGTCGGAGACGAACAGGAAAGGGGGATGGCTGGAATGAAGGGGAAGTCATTGCTGCCCGACGACGACCCCGGCGGGTCTCCGGCAAGCTCAGGCGGGGGTAGGGGAAGGTGAACAGTACTTGAGGGGAGGGGGGATCGGCTGAATTGAAGTTTTTTGGTTTATTTTTGAGTTAATAAATAAAAAGAGAAAGAGGTATTTATAAACATGTGAGGGGGTGTTGGTTTGACTTAGGAATTATTTTGACTTTGGTCAACGCTCTCCTTGGGATGGGCCTTGGGCTTGTTTGGGGATGTTGGGAGGGCTAAAATTTGCATTAATTAAATACAAGGATAGGTTTAATATACGGGGCTATGTGCGCGCGTTGCACATTCCAAAAAATTACGAAAAAATCCACGTGAAGGGAAAATTGGGTTTCTTCACGTATTATCCAACGGTGGGGACACCTCAATACATTTTTGCATAATAGCCCCCAACAATTGAAAAAATTGCACAAAGACGAAAATTAGATTTAATTTATTAAAATTACCGCGCACGGTGTTCCGGAATTAATTATTAGTACCTGGGAATAAAATTTGGTCGGACACAAGTGTCTGGGGCATAGAAGATACATTGTTGAATATTAATAAAATTCGGGTGGTACAAAACGGTCAAGATTGTGTCTCCAATTTCGATTGGAACGCACAAGGGTACAGAGTGGGAATTTATTTTAGAATTTGGAAATAACGTCCGCGACGTTTATTGTGCGATTAAAATATCGCACCAGAAAGCATGATTATAAATTATACAGAGGTCAGAATAGATGGTGGTCAAGTCTAGAACAGGGTTGTAAGACAGACAATGGCCAGTGAGGTGCTCCAATTATCGAGGCAACGGTAAGGTGCGCTACGCGATAAAATAATGTACAGTTAAATCAAATGCCGTTTTCTAAATTCTAATTGGGTTCAAACTAGCCCTAATTCCACTATATAAGCTAAGTAGACCTAATTTCGTGTGAGGGGGTTTACAATCTATCCAACTTAAAAATAATTTCGTCCTCGAATTTAAAATAAGGCATAGTTTGTTATCCCTTTACATACATAAGGCAAGTCAATCGCGATATCTTTGCGATAATTAAAATCTTAATCAATCCTTCGTATTCACTTCAAAATTAAGGTGGTCACTGTCCAAATCAAATTTTAACCTATCGTACTTTCTCATCAACATCCAGTTTTAATTTTAATCCGTATAACATCTTCGCATATCAAATTTTATATCGCGATCTTCAACTAACAAAATCTCTTTTAGAAATGATTCTAATCCATATTTTTCCTCCTATTTTTTAACTTATAAATTTTGTACTCTTCCAATTTAAATTCAATTTATATCCTCAATAGTTCAAATAGTAATCCTGCAATCAAAAATTTCTTTTAATTTAATCCCCAATTTTCAAAATTTAATCCGTCCATGTCCATGTTTAGAGTTCTATTTATTTTCCTCGAGGTTTAAATCGTTGATTCCACCTTCAATATTAAATTTAAATCATATGCTCACGTATCGGTATTTGGTTTGAAATATCCATATTTTTTTCATTTTTTAATTTTTTTAATTTTTTTAATTTTTTTAATTTTTTTAATTTTTTTTAATTTTTTTAATTTTTTAATTTTTTAATTTTTTAATTTTTTAATTTTTTAATTTTTTAATTTTTTAATTTTTTAATTTTTTAATTTTTTAATTTTTTAATTTTTTAATTTTTTAATTTTTTAATTTTTTAATTTTTTAATTTCATCAATCCTTTATCATATTGATCGTTCTCCTAGAATTCTCAATTTTTATAACGACTTGAACCTCTACATCCAATTTTTCTCGATCATAATCTAAGAGAAGTTTCTCTTGAGTTGACAATACAACTGCTACCCAACTTAGGATCTACCCCTCTAGCACATAAGGCTCTTACATTTCAGAAATCCCATTCCTCAAATTTATTTAATCCTGTTACTCAATCCTCAAAATTTTTAACACCAGAAATATTACATGTGATATGCCCTTGGTTACAAAATAATCATCAAATAATGTAATTGGCCTATATGGTATATCTAATACTATCTGTGTATCAACTTATGCTACGCACGAGGTTTTGTCTTTGTAAACCCCATCACCCAAAATTAAGCCTACTTTGCTTAGATAGTAAAACTAGGGCTAGTTTGAACCAATTAGAAATTAGAACACGACATTTATTTAAGTATACAATAATTTCTATCATGTAGCGCACCTTACCGTTGCTTCGATAATTGGAGCACTTCACTAGCCATTGTCTGTCTACAAATTTCATAACCTCATCCTAGACATGTCCGCCTACTATTCTGACCCTTGTGTAACTTATAATATTGCTCTCTTGTGCTACATTTTAATCGCACAATAAACGTCGCGGACGTTATTATTATAATTCTAAATAAATTACGACCTTGTACCCTTGTGTGTCCCAATCGAAATTGGGAACACAATCTTGACCGTTTTGTGCAACCCAAATTTTATTAATATTCTACACTGTACCATCTACGTCCCTACACTTGTGTCCCACCAAATTTCTTTTCCATGTACTCCTAATTAATTCCATAACACCATGGGAGATATTTTAATTAATTAAATCTAATTTCCGTCCTTGTGCAATTTTTCCAATTGTTGGAGGGCTTTTATGCAAAAACGCATTGAGGTGTCCCCACCGTTGGACAATTCATGAAGAAACCTAGTTTTCCCCTTCACATGAATTTTTCCTTAATTTATCAGAATGTGCAAACACACAGCATCGATCCCTCTTCTTAACCCCATCCTTGTGTTTTAAACCATGCAATTATGGCCCTCAAACATCCTCATGCAAGCCCAAGGCCCATCCCAAGAAGATGTTGACCAAAGTCAAGTTTACCTAGGTCAAACCCAAAAGTGCACATGTGTATAAATATAATTTTCTTCCTTTTTTCCTTTTTCTAAATCACCCTAAACCCAAACCTATTTTTCCCACAGCCGACTTCCCCCATTACTGTTCTTCTTCTTCTTCCTCCCCCTTCCTGGCTGGAGCCCCGACCTCCGGAGCAGCGACCACCACTGCCATTAACACCCCATTCACAGCCACCCCCTATCCTCCTCGATATCGACTTCCTTTTCCCTTTCCCGGCGGATCCCTGACCAGCAGCGGCCAGAACCTCCGTACTCCATTCCCGAGCAGCCCGCTCACCACCCACAGCGGCCACGAACTCCGCACTCCGTTCCCAAGCAGCCCGCTCACCACCCGCAGCGACCACGAACTCCACCCTTCCCTCGATGAGCCATCGTCTGAACCATCTCCCTCTCCCTGTCCTCGCCTGCGTACGTCGGAGCTGCAAGAACAACCACCACCACCATTGCCATCCTCGACCTCATGAACCACCGTCGAGTCCTCCATCGACCCCAGCCTTCCCCCGTCTTTGTACCACCACATCACCAGCAATACCACCACCAGCCACCTCATCCGAGTCTTCCCTCGACCGCTGCTGAACTTCCCCCGCAGCACCGAGCAGCAACCACGACGCCCAGCCGAGCACCGTTGCACTCGCCTCCTCCACTCCCTGTTGAACACCGCATTCCTCGGCCAATCCTCCCTGCCGGATCACCAGAACCTCCGCCTGGGCCGCAGTTCCGCCACCGTTTCCTTTCCCTCATCGGCTCTCCTCCACCTTCGACTTCGACCGGAAGCCCACGCCGGATTGACCTGCTATCCCGATCACCAACCTGAACCGCAGCCTCCACTTCTTCCCTCCTCCGTCTGACCCCGATTTAGCTCTGTCCTATCCTCCTCCTTGGCCTGACTCGCCGGAACAGCTCCCCCTGGCCGGATCTCCTCTCCCCCTGGCCGGGCTCCGATCAGCAAGCCGGAATCACCATCTCCATAACCACAGCCATCATCATCATCATTAGCATCATCATCATCACACCCTCGTTCACATCTCTATCCTCGTTATCGTCCTCGTCAAACACCATCGTCCTCGTCATCATCATCAGCATCACTTCATCGTTATCTCAGCATCATCATCATCTTCACCATTAAACCATCAACACATTATCATCATCTCATAATCTTCATCGTCATCCAATCATCAAAATCATCACCTCAATATCATCTTCACCATTAAAACATCATCCCATCATCATCATCACCTCATCGTCACCTCACCATTCATTTATCATCATCATCAATGTCGTCCTCACCATTATCGTCGTTATAGTCGTCACCATCGTCATCATCGTCGTCAACCTCACGGTCGTACCCATGCACGTACTCCGAGGTATGAACCTGTTGTCTTCTCTTTTTATGTATTTTCGTGTGTGTGCCATTAGGACATGCGTATTGCTTATGATTGCTAGCTGATATCGGACCCTGAGTCGGTGAACCCAGTGCTGCATACACGAACTCGAACTCATACGCGTATATTATTCAGTTTGATATATTTATATATATATTTAGTATATGCATACTATTCAACTTGGTATACATATAATTATTGGATGATATATATATATATATATATATATATATATATATATATATATATATATATATATATATATATATATATATATGGTATATATGTATATTGTAATTATTTATATGCTAATAATAATTAGGAGTATATTTAGATTGTATGACCCTAGGACACTGTAGACTGTCCCTTACTTACCATGACCATGTTGACCTTAAGAACTTATGAATTGCCTGCCTTGCGTACCTTAACGTACTGGCTTAGACACCTGTCAGTCGACTGTCTGATTGTGTACAGCACTTGAAGGTGAGACCCCGCGTAATTCAACGCATAATTGATCGTGTTAGATGACTAGTGTTACCCCTAGTATACCCCTGAGTCCAGTGTAAATATTGTTGTGTATGTACTAGTGTAATGACTAATGATTTTATTGTGTTATATTTATATGTACATAGGATATTGGATTTGTTTTGCACAACTTCTGGAGCAGGTTATTGGTACATTGCAGCTTCCTTGCCAGGCAAGTATACCTTGCTATTGTACTGTTATTCATATTCCATATGTTGCATGCATCTTTATTTTCTGTCTTTAGTTAATATATTTTAACTGATATATAAAATGTGCGCGACGGTGTCGTCGCGATATATTTTTATTTATGTATTTGCATTAACCTTGTTTATGAGACTACCCTATTATCATGTAGCATCATTAGGTTCATTAGCCGTGACACAGTTGTTACACGAGTTGTGAGTCTCATTTAGATCACGGACGTGCGTGCAGGGTTTGGCCTCCTGTACGTGTGGGCCGTATGTTAGGAATAACTGCTGTTAGAAACTTTGCATGCTAGTAGACTTGACAGTTATTAGAGGTATTATCGTGTTATGGATGTGACATGCTTAGAGCATGGGGTGGGGAGAACAACAAGTAAGGTGTGTGGGCTCCGTTGCACTTTCCTTGTGTAACTTGTACGCTCCGCCGGAGATGCGCGGTCATGATGACCACTATATATTATATATTATCAGGCGGGCCTCCGCCGTCAAAAGATGACGTGCCTTTGTAGGCCCCAGGATCTCCAAGAGAACCATGCCAATCCCAATTTAGCCAGATAGCCCACTGTAGAAGCATGAAAAATACGCTGGGAAGATCTACGCAGCATCTTGATGCAGAGCAGCGTAAACAGAGGCCTTCAGAGCCATCAAGCATGGAACATAGCTTTTCCGCTAAAACACAGCGTGAAGTATAAAAGATCAAAGGACCATCCGCGTAAATGCAGTACGTCCAGGCCGCTCCATCGTAAAACATGGTTCTTCTTCGCCTCCATGGCGTAAAACCCAGCAGCTCTCAAAGCAGCGTTAAAGCGTACGAGGAATGCTTTATCTTCCCCGAAATGAACCTGTCAAGTCACGCAGTGAACCTGACCTCTGACTCTTGACAAAAAGTGCTGCACGGCTACCCAGACGACGGCTGAAAACGATGGCAGACCACTCGGGACGCACCCACAGTATGATGGCGGATCTCTGCATTTAATTCAGAGGATTTGGTTAAAATATCACCAAACCGTCGTTTACTGAAGTCCCATCAGTGTAAACTGCTCTTTCGTGTACAAGGGAATACGCTGTCTTATTTTACACAGGCAAACATGAGCTGTTTTACGCTCCGCAGAAGACAAACCGCCTACTACGTCAAAAGCTGTACTTCGTACAGGGCTCGAGGCACGTCTCTACGTCTAATTGCACAGAGCGGTGACAGTTTCCCTCGAGGCACGTCTCTGCGACGGATACACAGAAGGGCTGCAAACGAAAAAGATGGCGTCTTCGAGCAAGTGTCCACTGCAACGATGGATCATGGAAGGATATCTTAGCCTCCCTTGCTCGGGATAATCAACAACTTTGTATGGCATTGCCCCAGGAGAGAGGAAGGGTCGCATTTGACTACACTGCTTACAAGCGGTGCCTTCTCTCGTTGCCTCCGGTGACGAGAGTCAGACAGACTCGCTCTGTCTCGGCCTGAGCGGCGCACGGAGCATGGGATCTGCAAAATCTATGCAAGCCCCAACTTTGTCGTGCCCGTCGGTGATCATTGCCATGTCAGTCAGTTTGCTGACTGACTGCTGGATAAGATGGATGAAGATTTGTGCCCAGCGAGAACCTGTCAGAACAGCTTCTGGGCGATCTTCGGACGACGATGGGGGAACTCCTTTGTGGACGGAGTTTCCTTCATATGTAATCATAAAGAATAGAGAAAAACTCTTGTAGATTGGATTTCCCTCATATGTAATCATGATTTTAATCTTTAAATAAAATCGTCTTTTTCTCCATATGATCATCTTGTCATACGTTGCTGTGAAGTCTGAATATGTGTAGCTTCGACACGTCTGATTCTTTGTGCCAACTCTGATAGAAAGAGTATTAGGCCCTGTCCTTTATGCATAGCGAATAGTCCATAGAACGCTGTTGAGCATCTTGAACACTTTTAGAACTGTCCTTTTGCTAGGACTGAGGGACCGCATAGAATTCTGAACTGTTGCTTCTCTGATGAGCAAAATTTTTGTTCAGACTTCGTCTTCAAGAATGATCTCTCGAAACTCCCTTGGAACAGGGTCGAGGATTTTGGCTGTCAAACTGAGTTGCCACCTTGATAGACGAGATATTCAGACTGGAGTCTGGATAAACCTCCAATTTTGGACCCAAGAAGAGTAATTTCTTAATGTTTGAACTCTGTATATTTCGGGTACTTGGGATGCTTTGGGGTCAAGAACGAGTATCTTCTGTGTGAACTCTTTGCAATTGACTGCTTTGGGGACTGTTCGAATATGCGAAAAAGTCGTGGAGCGTGAAATCATCAGTCTGTAGCCTCTGAGCATAAAAACACCATCGAGCGTAAAATCGTAGACTTGTGGTTCCTGAGCATGAAGTCGTAGGTTTGTTGCCTCTCGAGCATAAAAGCTACCGAGCACAAAGGCATCCGGGCATAAAACCATAGACTTATAGCTGTCGAACGTAAAGCCGTAGATCCGTAGCTGTCGAGCGTAGAAAGCTCCTTTAGCGTAGGACTGTAGATTTGTAGCCTGTGAGCGTAAAACACCATCGAGCGTGAAATCGTAGACTTGTGGTTTCTGAGCGTGAAGTTGTAGGTTTGTTGCCTCTCGAGCATAAAAGCTACCGAGCACAAAGGCATCCGGGCATAAAACCATAGACTTATAGCTTTCGAACGTAAAGCCGTAGATTCGTAGCTGTCGAGCGTAGAAAGCTCCTTTAGCGTAGAACTGTTGATCTGTAGCTCCTGAAAAGAAAATTTCTTCGAGCGTGAAGTTTGCGGATATGTTGCTTCTGAGCGTAAACTGAGCGCCACCGAGCGTGAGATCATCGATTTGGTATCTGCTGAGCGTAAAGTCGTAGGTTTGTGGCCTCTCGAGCATAAAAGCTACCGAGCACAAAGGCATCCGGGCGTAAAACCATAGACTTATAGCTTGCGAGCATAAAACCGTAGATTCGTTGCTGTCGAGCGTAGAAAGCCCATTTAGCGTAGAACCCGCTGAACTGTCCTGCACGAAAAACTTTTTGCATTCGCTGACTGTCCGTCTTTCAAGGGTAGTGGGCTGACGTAGCATCCAATCATAACCAACTATTAATTGCGAGATTTGGTTAGGGTCTTGTCATGCCCCAGTCCCAAAAATATGTAGGACTAGGACACGTAAGCATGCCAGCCGCATGGATATGGCAATGCAGCAGCATATAATCTATCTCGGGCCCTTGATGCCAGCAGCTCAATCTGTTTTGCAGTATGAACGGCGAAAGAACAAGAATCCGCGGCTTTGTTCTTGTTGCAGCGGTGGCAGTGCTGCAGCTTCTGCTCTTTCTCGCCCTCCTGCCCGCTCCCTCGGGGCCTCCAATATATGGAAACCAAATCCATACGTACGCTGTAATATGAATATCAAATCCACAAGTGGTATAAAATGTAATACAAGTCACAGGGTAAAATCTAAATCTCATCCACCAAAATCATATAGAAATAAATAACCAGTATCTATGAAACTAGATCTCAATAAGAAGTATCTAAGGATGATAGTTGGATGGAAACAAATCCACTACCAACTCGAATATAAGAGCAAATACAATATAAGTACAACACAATAAACCCAATATAAGAATACCAGCTATCAATCACGGACTCGAAGAGAAGACATCCTCGGATCATATGTCACCATCCAAATCTGTGCTCCTACAAATACTCAAGAACAGATACACCTGGCAGAGGACCAGGTCCTCAGAGGGACGTAACAAGATACAGAAAATACGAGCCAATTTGAATACAGTAAACATGCATATTAATTGAAAATAAATAAGTACGCTGTACAAGACCATCTATATGAATGCAAATGAGGACAACTTTTCAACATATGGGCAAGGGTAGGCTACTCTATCTACCTCACAACTCACACACACGTCAATGGACATCAGAAATCGACATACCGCGGGGGTAGCGACCAGCGAGACTCCAGAAATCGATATACCGCGGGGGTAGCGACCAGCGCGACACACGCCCATAGTGCTAACTATATACTACGGTTTACCAGAGTGGTTAAAAGCCCATACGCCTAATGATTGTCCTCTCATGATACTAGGTGTCAAGTGTGTGTCAACATATCTAATATATATAGTAATGACTGAACGAACTACACATGCAATGAATATAACTGAACAAGACTACACAGGCAATGAATAAACAGAAATATAAATAGCATGCAAAGTACTGTAAATAATTTGGCAAGGTATCTTGCCTGGGGTCCTGCTGCTGGTATGAATCAGAGTCCAAGTCACAGTCCAAATAGCCTATGTATTACAAATTTATCACGTCAAAAGATAATTTATTTTAATTTATTTAATTCTGGAATAATTAATCTAAAATTCTATTTTAATCTTATTATTCTAATTTTTATGTTAATTCCTAAATTTTGTCCAAAGAAACTGAATTTTATCAACTCGAGACTCATGGCACGCAAATCGAGGCGGTCTATTGACCAAAAAGTCAACCGACACAAACTCAACTTTCATGCATGATTTTCTGTAGGTTTCAGCGTCAAAAATATGCTAAAATTTACGGCTCATCCGAATTCAAATTCGTTTGGGAATTATGGCACATACAAATTTTGTATTGTGCACCGATGGTTAAATTCTAACCTAGAATTTCTACAGAATTAACAGTATATAAATACTTCGAATTAAATTCTAAGAAAAACATATGTCAATTATCTAAACATTAGCTTTCCGAAACTTTAAACGGTTCATGATTCTGATTCCTGGTTCTCCCGGAATCGCGAAAACATTGAAACACGTCTATTTTCGGACATGCTGTGCTCTACGAATTTTCCAGAATTTAATACTCATAATTTCGTAAAACAATTTATATAATCCGAAATCTAACCTCAATATCTTTCTAACGCAAGAAACTAGGCCTCGTTTGGAGTCCGGAGCTATGCGCAATGACTTGTGGAAGATGAAAGAACCCTAGATGGCAATTCTCCAAAATCTCTCTCTCTAAAATAATGGGATAATTAGGGTTATAATAATATATATATATATAGGGATGTACCTGCGGCTGAAAGGATATTTATAGGCTAACACATGTCAGAATCTGATTGGATGGTTTTTGTTATATTATTTGTTTTTTATTTGAGTTTATCAAAATATTATTTAAGTCATTTTAAATCTAAATAACTCAAAATAAATATTAAAAATAATCATAAAATTCTGAAAAAATTACAAAAAAATATATTTTGAATTTAAAAAACTCTAGAAAAATATTTGGATAATTTTATATTCATAGATTTCCTACTATAATTAGGAGAAGCTCTAAACATTAGTTTTACCCATATAACTAAAAATAAATACTAAAATTATTCCAAAAATTATGAAATAAATCCAGAAAATATATAATAATATTATAAACCATAAAAAATAATGTGGGTCCATTCTATATTCCTGGGATTGCACAATAAATTCTACAAGTCCTAAAAATTAGTTATTAGCCTAAATAACTCCCAATAAATACTAAAATATTCAGAAAATTCCCAAAAAATTCTAGAAAATATATTTGACTATTTAGAACCTAAAATAAAATTTTGGGATATTTTTAATTAAGTTTGAACATAAAATAAATTCTTCAAAGTCCTAAAAAATTAGTGTTACTAGTTTTTAATTAACTAAAAATTATGGAAAAATCCCAATAATCTAAAATAGCCTAAAAATAATTCTAAATAAATATTTATATAAGTAAATATAATAAAAAAATTATTTTCTAATTAACTAAGAGAATACTCTAAATAAATTCAACATCTATAATAAATATAATAATATAAAATATACACAAAATACCTATTTTGGGTGAGGGAGTTTACAATCTACCCAACTTAAAACAATTTTGTCCTCGAAATTAAAATAAGGCATAATTTGTTAAATACTTCACATTCGTACATAAGGTACGTCAATCGCAATCTCTTCCAAAAATTTAAATAATAAAATCTATTCAAATCTATCGCGATCCCTTCAAAATTAAGATAACCACTGTTTAAATCAAAATTCAACCTGTCGTAATCTCTTCTCGATTTTTTTAAATAATCAACATCCAAATCTAACTCAAGTCTATATGACATCCCACATCAAAATTTATATCACAATTTCCAACTTTCATAATCTCCTCTAGACTTTGAACAATAAACAATTCTAATCAAATCTTATTCCTATTCTCAAATTAAGAATTTTGTACTCTTCAAATATTTAAACTCAATTTACATCCTCAATATTTCAAATAGGTGACCCAACAATCAAAATTGAACTTTTAATTCAAATTATCAAATTGTAAAATTTAAATCTAATTCACCAATTGTTCAAGTCTAAAATTCTATATTTATCCTCAAAATTTAAATCGATGATTCATCCTTCAATATTCAAAATTTAAATCATGTGCTCAAAGTATAAATATTTGGTCCGCAATATCAAGATTTTAAAATTTGTTAAATCCTCATTATCTTAATCCTTCTTTTAGAATTTCTCAAAATTAAAATGACTTAAATCTCCCAATCTAATCTTACTTGATCACAATCTAATAGAAATTACTCTCAAGTTGACAATGCACTGCTACCCAACTTAGAATTTACCCATCTATCACAGAAGGCTATATACTTTAAGAAAAATATTCCTTAATTTATTTACTCATGTCATTCAATCCTCAAAACTTCAACGCCGATTATATCATATATGATATGTCCTTAATTACAAAAGAATAATCCTCAAGTATGTGATCGGCCTACGGGGTATATCTAGTACTCTCTGTGTATTAAACTTATACCAAGCACGAGGTTTCATCTTTCCGAAATAAGGGAAGACGGAGACCAATAATAAAGAGTTCAATGGTGAGGTAATAGAATAGAAGTATCGGGATCAAGGAGTTTAAGGAATTCAAATGGGAATTGTCAAAGCAGTTGTGGATTAAAATCCTATTTTGGTAATTCTTTGTTCGCATGCTCGTATTAGTACAGTTATGTAACCGATACGATCCGCTCAGACATATCTAGGGGCAAGTACAGGTGTTTATTAGTCAACTATATATCTCAATCCACGTAAGGTAGTATTGCGAAGGGCGAATCAAGCGCACTATGGTTGATCAGACCGTAGTACTCTGATTCTGAAATGTATTATTGTAGCGCTCCAATAATACATATCATGAACAAGCTCGATAAAGAATAAGCTTGCAAAAGCTAGGCTATAATAGCAGCATAAGTCAAGGTAGTACAGCAAATATAAATACGCTGGATTATGATAAAAAAAGGTACATAACAATTCAAGTTCACAAAACCAAAACAACTAAGCAACAATAATAAAAGACTCTACAATCTCTACAGTTATCATACAACCTCCTTGTCTAAGTCGCTAGTCGACCAAATAGGGGCAAGGACATCTAAATTCTATTGTCTGAATAAATACTGTCGTCTTTTACTAATATACAATTAATGTCATCCAATTATACTTCAATAATGGGTCAGAAGACTATGTGATACTAGGGTGTGAGGTATACTACATAACTTATAACAATTGAACTATTATTTGTAATTGTCTTAAGGATACCGTAGAAGCTCCTATTAAGGTTTACGAAAAGGGGTCTTAGTACCTATTAGGGTATCTGCTTTCATTACATAAGTCATGGTCGTCTTAAGCCTTAGTCATAGTGCTTATAGAACAAGTGTCAATAGCAAGAATAGAAAGGTTACTAGTCTCAAGGGAAGGGAATATAACTCGTATCGAGGTGAGGGTACAAATTACGCGATTTAAAAACTAAGGGTTAATCATCGGGTCACAGTCTACAAAACAACTTAAACTATCAAGTTCTAACTACTAAGCACACAATTTCAAAATTTTTAAAAAAATTACAACTATAATCCTAGCAGGCTATATATACTAATCATAGAATAAAAACACTTGGTCTATAAGCAGTGGTGTCAGGTGGCACGAGTTAAAAGATAAAAAAAGAAGAAAAAGAACATAATTTAGTCATAACGCAATTAGCGAACGCTAAGGTCGCAGAGGAACAATATATAAAAATAGAGGGGCACTAGATAGCATCATAGTTTTCCAAGGGAAAGGGGTATGCTAGTCTCTGTGTTTGAGGTATGATTAGGAAAATATTCTATGCATTGCTCTTGGCTTTTTAAGGACTGTCTGCTTATCTCAAGACAAGAATCTAAATTTATGGTTCTCCAATACTCATCTAACGGCGTGGGTTAGGTTCAGTCCTAATATTCACTTTGGTTTTCTATTGGTTTCTCAATGCTAGGGGCAACCATAATGGTAAACTTCTAACTAACTCTAGTAGTGTCTATACTACTCTCAAGTCCTCATAACACATCAGGGGGTAATGGTAAACCAATTCTAGAGATAAGGAATTCTAGGGTTCACTAGACATCCTAAACTTAGTGGTGTGTCAGCACTCTAGTTGTACTCTTAATAGGAAGGTTACCCTACTTATCATCTAACAACAGAAACTTCTATATTCTAGGAGAGACTATACTAAAGGAACTATTATGGGAGTACAGGAATCAAGCAGGATGCAATTATTCAAATAGAACAGATTAGAAGAAAGATGAGTCATAGTCAATTATGGATGAGATCCTATACTCTAGTCCTAGGTACAGGCTTGTTCGGTACAGTAACGTAACCGAGACAATATGCTCTCGACCTGCATGGGCTACCACAAAAACATGTCACGCCCCAGTCCCAAAAATACGTAGGACTAGGACACGTAAGTATGCCAGCCGCATGGATATGGCAACTCCAATATATGGAAACCAAATCCATACGTACGTTGTAATATGAATATCAAATCCACAAGTGGTATAAAATGTAATACAAGTCACAGGGTAAAATCTAAATCTCATCCACCAAAATCATATAGAAATAAATAACCAGTATCTATGAAACTAGATCTCAATAAGAAGTATCTAAGGATGATAGTTGGATGGAAACAAATCCACTACCAACTCGAATATAAGAGCAAATACAATATAAGTACAACACAATAAACCCAATATAAGAATACCAGCTATCAATCACGGACTCGAAGAGAAGACATCCTCGGATCATATGTCACCATCCAAATCTGTGCTCCTACAAATACTCAAGAACAGATACACCTGGCAGAGGACCAGGTCCTCAGAGGGACGTAACAAGATACAGAAAATACGAGCCAATTTGAATACAGTAAACATGCATATTAATTAAAAATAAATAAGTACGCTGTACAAGACCATCTATATGAATGCAAATGAGGACAACTTTTCAACATATGGGCAAGGGTAGGCTACTCGATCTACCTCACAACTCACACACACGTCAATGGACATCAGAAATCGACATACCGCGGGGGTAGCGACCAGCGAGACTCCAGAAATCGACATACCGCGGGGGTAGCGACCAGCGCGACACACGCCCGTAGTGCTAACTATATACTACGGTTTACCAGAGTGGTTAAAAGCCCATACGCCTAATGATTGTCCTCTCATGATACTAGGTGTCAAGTGTGTGTCAACATATCTAATATATATAGTAATGACTGAACGAACTACACATGCAATGAATATAACTGAACAAGACTACACAGGCAATGAATAAACAGAAATATAAATAGCATGCAAAGTACTGTAAATAATTTGGCAAGGTATCTTGCCTGGGGTCCTGCTGCTGGTATGAATCAGAGTCCAAGTCACAGTCCAAATAACCTATGTATTACAAATTTATCACGTCAAAAGATAATTTATTTTAATTTATTTAATTCTGGAATAATTAATCTAAAATCCTATTTTAATCTTATTATTCTGATTTTTATGTTAATTCCTAAATTTTGTCCAAAGAAACTAAATTTTATCAACTCGAGACTCATGGCACGCAAATCGAGGCGGTCTGTTGACCAAAAAGTCAACCGACACAAACTCAACTTTCATGCATGATTTCCTATAGATTTCAGCGTCAAAAATATGCTAAAATTTACGGCTCATCCGAATTCAAATTCGTTTGGGAATTATGGCACATACAAATTTTGTATTGTGCACCGATGGTTAAATTCTAACCTAGAAGTTCTATAAAATTAACAGTATATAAATACTTCGAATTAAATTCTGAGAAAAACATATGTCAATTATCTAAACATTAGCTTTCCGAAACTTTAAACGGTTTATGATTCTGATTCCTGGTTCTCCCGGAATAGCGAAAATATTGAAACACGTCTATTTTCGGACATGCTGTGCTCTACGAATTTTCCAGAATTTAATACTCATAATTTCGTAAAACAATTTATATAATCCGAAAGCTAACCTCAATATCTTTCTAACGCAAGAAACTAGGCCTCGTTTGGAGTCCGGAGCTATGCGCAATGGCTTGTGGAAAATGAAGGAACCCTAGATGGCAATTCTCCAAAATCTCTCTCTCTAAAATAATGGGATAATTAGGGTTATAATAATATATATATATAGGGATGTACCTGCGGCTGAAAGGATATTTATAGGCTGACACGTGTCAGAATCTGATTGGATGGTTTTTGTTATATTATTTGTTTTTGATTTGAGTTTATCAAAACATTATTTAAGTCATTTTAAATCTAAATAACTCAAAATAAATATTAAAAATAATCATAAAATTCTGAAAAAATTACAAAAAAATATATTTTGAATTTAAAAAACTCTAGAAAAATATTTGGATAATTTTATATTCATAGATTTCCTACTATAATTAGGAGAAGCTCTAAACATTAGTTTTACCCATATAACTAAAAATAAATACTAAAATTATTCCAAAAATTCTGAAATAATTCCAGAAAATTTATAATAATATTATAAATCATATAAAATAACGTGGGTCCATTCTATATTCCTGGGATTGCACAATAAATTCTACAAGTCCTAAAAATTAGTTATTAGCCTAAATAACTCCCAATAAATACTAAAATATTCAGAAAATTTCCAGAAAATTCTAGAAAATATATTTGACTATTTAGAAACTAAAATAAAATTTTGGGATATTTTTAATTAAGTTTGAACATAAAATAAATTCTTCAAAGTTCTAGAAAATTAGTGTTACTAGTTTTTAATTAACTAAAAATTATGGAAAAATCCCAATAATCTAAAATAGCCTAAAAATAATTCTAAATAAATATTTGTATAAGTAAATATAATAAAAAAATTATTTTCTAATTAACTAAGAGAATACTCTAAATAAATTCAACATCTATAATAAATATAATAATATAAAATATACACAAAATACCTATTTTGGGTGAGGGAATTTACAGGCCTCGAGGAGTTCGTCCGAGGATTCGAGGAGTCGACCCGAACTATATATATATCCCAAGCTTTTGAGAGAAAAACTTTTTATCTGTCTCCTACAAAAGAGAGCTTTCGACTGTTCGAGTTTTTCTTCGTTCCTTCTCCGAGCACTTCGAGTCTTCAGAAATGGCGCCGAAATAATCCCCCTCCACTAAGGAAAAGAGTATAGGTTCTTCTTCTCATTCTTCTGTCCCAGCGAGAGAATCTTCGGTCGGACAAGGTGAATTTTCTTCTAAGCGAAGTAACCCGCCGACGAGCAGCGCACCCGGTCTTAGAGGTAGAGCCTTTGGGATGACAAAAAACGACAAAAAATCCTTCGCACACATTGAACGTGACCGCGCTAGGTCGTCTTCTGTGCTGATAGCCTCTTTTGAGGAAGATGATGCACGGAGACGTTTTCATCTTTTACGCCCACATTTCTAATGTGCCAGCGTAAAAACTCCATATTTTTGTAGTTCTGAGCGTAAAAGCTCTGGCTACCGAAAATTGGCGTATATCGTAAAATTTGAGTTTTACGCTTGTGGAGGGGACTTCCGGCATAAAATGACCAAATTTGTACAATCTTGGCGTAAAGCACAAACTGTCGTTTCTTTGGTCTGTATGTTTGTACAAGATTTTGTAATGACATATTTTCCTTGCACCTTTGCAGTTGATTTGGGTGAGTCTCCACTGGCCGAGGTGATGGGCTCCGCTGCCGGGATGCTTCACTCGAACTACCTGGAGGATCTGTTCCACGTGGCATTTCCCATCTCCGGACCCCAGTATCCTGAGGGAAGGGAGTTTTTGATATCGGCTCAGGGCGAGCGGACGCTGCTGAGCATGATCAATGGCGAGCCCTTGATATATGTAGACGGGGAGCAGTACATAAAGCCGACTTTCCTCTTTGGGGACATGATTGATAAACAGTCCCAGACGAAGCCCAAGAGGGAGCCCTGGGTTTTCCCTGTCGGGAATTTGGTCTTGTACCTGCCAATGATGTCGAGGGATTATCCCATCTCGGCTTTCTTTCATGCGACGCATCCTAGGAAGATGTCATGGACGCTAACTCCTGATCTTCACGGCAAGCCGGGGAAGATCTTTCATCTGAAAGGAGCTGACCAGGGGTTGTTTGTCAGCCGCCCTTCCGACGTTGTGATGTTGTTCCGGGGACTGTGCCCGGACAGTGTCCCGAGTGAAGACAGCTCAGTGATCCAGCCGGTCCAATTGCCGACCTTCTGCAACGACTTCATGGGACGAGGTGGGGTATATCCCAAGGAGAATCCTCGGTGCAATGGGTGGATCTCCCCAACAAACTCCCGATGGACATGCCTAGTTGACTGGGCCTTGAAGCACTTCCGGAGAGAGCTGGAGGGCATTGGACTATATGCCGTTGTGAGTGCGACGAGTGTTGGGTTGCCTCCCAATGCTAACTTGTTCCTGGCACTGATGGAGCGGTACATTCGCTCACCGGGACCTTCGCCACTCCACTGGGGGAGTTGGGATTGGCCCTCCATGAGATGGCAGTTGTCTCGAGACTGCCGATGGGGGATACCCCATATGAAGAGTATGTTCCCACCAACTGGGAGTTGGGGGATTTGGACCCTCGGGTGGCGGAAGTATATCAGGAGATGATGTGTCAATACTTCGCGTGCACCACTTTTTATAACGAGCCTTCTGATTTGGCTCACACCACCAAGTGGATGTCCTACCTCTTCTTCCACTGAGCTAGGGCCGCCAAGTCGGAGAAAGCCTCGAGGGGCAAGAATGAGCCCGTGAACTGCTTGGGCGTTCTCAATGCCCAGGTCGTCGAGGATCTTATGGAGGATGCCAAGGCTCCAGATCAGATTCTTGTTGAGGGGGTAGGAAAGTACCCCGAAGGCAGTAAGGCCTATAGTTACTTGAGGCGCTGTCGCAGGCCTCTGTCTAAGGAAGCCCAGCTGGCCGGTTTCCTCTCATATGGCTGCGTCGAGTAGTAGTGCCCAGTATCGCGTCCGCGGAACGCATTCACCGGAACATCCTATGGCCTGCAGTGCGTCTGGTGTTCGGGGCAAGACTGGGCTTGCTTCCTGCCTTGGTGTGCCGTATACAGGCTGGCCTGAGAGCCATGACTGAGGGGTTGCTCGTCGATGAAGCTCGGCGTGAGAGTTTTTCCAGGGTGGAATTACCATACTTGTACTTGATGGGATAGTTAATTCTCCACAATCCCCGGGTGATGTCTCCTGGCTCCGGTAGCAGCTCGGGGGGTATATTCTTGCTGAATTATAAGGACTCTCCCTGGAATGTGAGCACAGTTTTAGACTGTCGGCTGATGTTGAACCTCAGCCACGGCTGAAAGATCCTCTACATTGTCCCCTCCGTACATCGCAATCAATCAGGGATGCGGCTTGAGGATTCAGGTGGAGAGAAGACCGATCTTTCCCCGGAGGCTTTTAATTGGTTGGTCTGTATCAGACCCTCCCATCTGCTGTACAGGAGCAAAGATCATTGCTTCTTCGAGCTCTACTTGCCTAGTCGGTTTGCCAGGCAGTTCGGGTATGATCAGTTGCACGTGGGCAATGCCGTCACCAGCTTCAGGTCCAGGGGCGGACTCATTAATGGAGCTAGAGGGTGGCGATATTTTATCATGGGTTGCACGGGGGTAATCTTTATCGTGCCGGTCGTTACAACCTCCACGGAGTTGCGCATCCTTCATTCTTACGCCCAGTTTTACGTGGCGATTAACACCTTCCATCGCGATTTTGACATGCGTGGAAGCTTCAGGGTGCCTTCTCCCAAGCCTGGGGGAAGATTCGAAGTCCCCTCGGTTTCTTCTAACGAGGGTGAGGAGTCTGGCACTCCGGATGAGCCTCTGGTGTCGGTGCCGAGGTGTGAAGTGCCTCCGCCTGCGGGGCTTTGGTAGTCTCTTCTGGGAAGCGGCGGGCTTCGCTCCGAAGGAAGCTTCTCTTCGTAAGAGGAGGAAGGAGACGGTTGCTCGTCCTCTCCGCATTCTTGGTATTGAGGCTCCCGGGAGTGAGCCTGCATCTCCCCATATCAAGGATGATTCTTTGGCTGGAGGTTCCACGCCTTTTAGAGAGGGACCTTCTACAGTTCTGGCTGGCGGCGCCGGAGAATCCTCGCTAGAGGTTGCTGTCGTTGCTACTGCTCCAAGTAGCGGAGCGAGATTGCCTGCGTGGCCGAGGCAGATGGGAGAATCTTTCCCTAGGTCAGCAGCGGGTGAAGTTCACGCTGTGTCAGCGAGCACGCCTAGCGAGATTCCAGCTGATGAACCTCGACCGCGTCTTGGTGAAGGCTTGACAGAACTCTTGGCGATGTCGGTCGGCCCACCTCCTTCTCCAGGTATGATAGTTCGTATCGCGTCATTAAGGCGTGGTTTAGCTACATCGGCTGCAGATGCGCCATATATACCGTTGGCTCCCGGTAAATGTCGTCTTTATGTCTCCTCTTAGAAAGATTACCATTGTATTGATATCAGCTTTCTTGTCCTCTTCTCAGGGGATGGCGTCCACGGGGAGTACAGCGTTGAAGCGCCTTCTGGCTCTGCTCCGGCTCCTGGCGATGATGTGGAGGCGCCCGACTTCGAGGAGGAAATATCCTCGGGGGCTAGCTCGCCTAGAGTGGTTTCGTCATCTCAAGAGGAGGACGAACCCATCATCGTGACCTCACCCCTTGCGAGTATGCCAATGACTTCGATTGTTGTCGTCGCACCTTCTTCGGTCGCGCCACCCATCGAGGCGGCGGCTGTGGCCACCTCGTCTGCAATTATCCCTGGAGAGGGACTTACTAGTATCGTGGCCACTCCTGGCGTTCAGTCGGATCTAGTTGCGTTGACCGAGCAGCATACCAGCCTCTTTTACACCGGTTTGAAAACGATGATATCGATGGTGTTGGCGAAGAATCTGGACTTCGAGTGCCTGAAGAAGACTTCTCAGTTTTCGATCGGGGCTGTCAGGGAGCTCGGTGATCCTGGGGTAGCTGACGCCCTGGAGGCGGTGGATAATGGTTTAGAGCAACCCATTAACGAATACTTGCAGGTGACTCGGGGTAGCCTTGATGCTGATGTCCAGGCTAGATACGACCTCATGACTGCGCGGCTCGCTACAAAGCTGGAAAGCCTAGACAACTCTATCCAAACGCATAAGCTGGAGATGGATAGGAGAAAAGCTGTCGTGGAAGAGGCTCTTGCTCTTGAGACGAAGTGTCGATCCGAGCATGAAGGGAATGCAGCGAGGGCCTCCAAGCTCAGGGAAAAACTCGCTCTGGCAGAGGAGTGGGCTTCTCAGTCGTTGGCAGGTCTAGATGTAGGGACTAGTCGACTGAGCGCAGCACGACAGGATTTGGACCGTGCAGAAGCTGCCCGTGCGGGCTGTCTTCGGGCAAGGGCTGAGCTGACCTTTTCGAATACCCCCGAGGCATGGCTGGAGCAGGCTCGTGCCGATGCCTTGGTTCTTAGGAATGAGAGAATAGCTGCACTGGAGCGGCTGATTCGCGATCTGACTACTCCGCCATCATGATGTATCCTTTCTCCTTTTGCTTCCCCAGATGTAATTCTGCTCTCTTTTGGGAATAAATAAAGTGACTCTTTTCTGACTTTTGTGGACCTATCATTTCGGAATGTAAATGACAGTTTTTTAGGCGAGAGTGATATCAGAGGTAGTATGGACATGATAGACTCTCGATAAACTTCTTAGCAGGATATATCTATTCAGAGGTCATACAGACATGATAGGATATGACCCAACTAGTTTCGTTTTGGGAGTAGTTTTGTCAGAATTGAGATCCTCGCTATATTCCACCCGAGCAGGGAAGATTAAGCATAGTACCTTTTCAGGAATTTGCCGTTGATAGGAGCCATTAATAGGTCTCCATTAGGCTGGGCTATCCTGTAGGCGCCGTTTGAGAACGTTGTCTCGATCACATAAGGGCCTTCCCACTTGGGCTGGAATTTGCCTTTACTTCTGTGAGTAAGAATCATCGGCCTTCTTACGGCTAAAACTAGCTTGCCGACTTTGAACACCCTTTCCTTTACTTTATGATTGAAAGCTCTAGAAATGCGTGCTTGGTAGAGTGCGATGCGCTGTTGAGCTTGGAGGCATTTCTCGTCTAATCCTTCTAGCTCTTGGAGCCTTAACAGGTCTTTCTTTTCCCGAGTCAGCTCATTCATCACGGCTATCCTGAGTGACGGGATCTAGATTTCAATGGGGAGTACTACTTCGCTCCCGTAGACCAGCGAGAATGGGGTGCAGCCTGTCGGTGTCCGTACCGTCATGTGGTATGCCCAGAGACATTCGCCCAGCTTCTCATTCCAATCTCTCTTGTTTGAAGAGACGAACTTCTTCAAGAGTTTAATAATGGTTTTGTTGAAAGCTTTCGCCAAACCATTAGCAGCTGGATAGTATGCCGTAGAGGCAATATTGTGTATCCGATTTTTATCGCAGAACCGATGAAACGCTTGGCTGATAAACTGAGGCCCATTGTCGTGAATTATCCTTCGGGGTATCCTGAAGCGATAAATGACGTGATGCTTGATGAAGCTGATCACATTAGATGCCTTCACTTCAGCGAGAGGGATCGCCTCTGCCCATTTGGAGAAGTAATCCGTGATGGCCAGTATGAACTGGTGACCCCTGGAAGAAGACGGGTAAATAGGACCGATGATATCCATACCCCATGCTTCGAAAGGCCAGGATGCGACCGTAGGATGTAGATGTTCAGACGGTTGATGTATGAAGTCTGCATGAACCTGACAGGCTCTGCAATATCTTGCATACCGTATTGCATCTGCGATCATAGTAGGCCAGTAATAGCCCATTCTCCTGATGCGATCCTGTAGCTTAGGACCGGGTTGATGTGCTCCGCACACGCCGTCATGAGCTTCACGGATAATCTCCTGTGCTTCGTCGTTAGAGAGACATCTCAATAGCAGTCCGTCGTAGGTCCGGCGATATAGGCATTATGAAGATGCATCGAAGTAGAAGCGTAATGATCGTCTCTTGACGGATACTGCTTCTTTGGGGTCCTCCGGCAAGATTCTGTATGCCACAAAATCTATGAAGGGACTTGTCCAATCTCTTGTAGGAGGATCGGTGTTTACAGCGTAGCTGCGTTCTATGTGACAGTTGTTCTTCACACAGAATAAATCTCTGTTAAGAAGGACTACCGAATCCCGCCTTCTTATAGGAGTAGCTAAATCCGCAGCTAGACTGGCTAGGGCATCAGCTTCCAGATTCTGAGATCGAGGTACATGCTCTAGGAAGAACCCCTTGAACCTCATGGCTATCTCGACCGTTGCTTGGTGATAGGGGATGAGGTCTGGGTTCCGGACTTCATACATTCCCCTGACTTGATTGACGATAAGCAGAGAATCACCGAAAGCTTCCAGGGACTCTACCCCCAGCTCCTTAGCGACTTGGAGCCCAATTGTAGAGCGTTGTACTCTGCCACATTGTTGGAGCAGGGCTTGCTAAGAGAATATGCTCGGTAGATGATGAGCTGATCAGGGGTTACCAGGACGACTCCTACTCCTGAAACGACGTTTTCCTTAGGACCGGCTCTGGAGGCACCATCGAAGAATAGTCGTCATACGTCACTTTCCCTTGCAAAATTATATTCTGCAACTTCATCAGGGATGTCTTCGTATAGTTTGGAGGTCTCCGGGATCGGATGAGCAGCTAGGAAGTCGGCCAATGCTTGGCCTTTGATGGACTTCTGTGGGACGTATACCATGTCATATGGTGTTAGCAGCATTGCCCAAGTCGCGAGTCGAAAATTAAGGGCTCTTGGCTTGCTCATCAGCACTCGAAGAGGGTTAATCCTGGAGATTATATGAATAGTCTGGCCGGTGACATAGTGCCGCTTCTTCTGGAGAGCGAACATCAGAGCCAAGCATTCTTTCTCCACTGGGTTGTACCGGTGTTCGGCTCCGACCATCATCCTGCTGAGGTAGTAGATAGCCTGTTCATGACCCGTATCGTTCTTCTGTGCGAGGAGAGCTCCTAGCGAATGATCCATTGCTCGAACGTATAGCAAGAATGGTTTTGCCATGACGGGAGGCACCAGAACCGGCGGACTGGTGAGGTAGCGCTTGATATCTCCGAACGCTTGCTGACAGGTTTTGTCCCATACGAAGGATACACCTTTCTTCATGAGATGAGAGAAGGGCTGACATCTCCCCGAGAGGTTGGATATGAATCGCCGAATATAAGCCAGACGTCCTTGAAATCCCCTGAGTTCCCTCAGATTACGGGGCGGTCGCATCTCCACGATTGCCTGGACTTTGTCAAGGTCCACTTGGATGCCTTTGGCGGTGATGACAAATCCCAGGAATTTGCCACTAGATACACCCAGAAAGGACTTCGTAGGGTTCATCTTAAGTTGATGTTGGCACATTAACTCGAATACCGTCCTCAGGTCTTGAATGTGATCACCTTTGAGGCGGTTCTTGACGGCTATGTCGTCCACGTAACATTCCACTGTTTTGCGTAAATGCTCATGGAATATTTTACTCATAGCCCGTTGGTATGTAGCCCCGACATTCTTCAATCCGAAGGGCATGACCGTATAGCAATATACCCCCAATGGTGTCCGAAAGGCAGTGTGCTTCTCGTCTTCAGGATGTATCTTGATCTGATTGTATCCTGAGAACCCGTCCATGAAAGACATGCGTTCAAAGCTGCAGGTATTGTCGATCATGATGTCCGTGATGGGAAGAGGGAAAGATGTTCTCATCTGACTTGGAAGTCGTAAGGGAGGTGGCATACCCTAACCTGAGATGAGTTTGTTGATAGCGGGGTCGCCGCGCGGCGACGTTCGTCTGCCTCTTCCGTAGTTGAGGCCTGGCTTCCGCTTCAAGTCGTAGCCCATGTTTTGCATGATCCTCAGCGCTTGCGGGCTGTATCGGTGAACCTGCATTTTCCCGGTATCGTCATCGAAAGGATCTTCCTGGATAGTCGGTTGATTGCACATGTGACCGAAGACTATTGAATGCTGACTGCTGTGGGTAGGCGGGACAACGAAGATAGAATTCTCATGTGGTCCATATGTCGTGACGACGTTGGATGATGACGCTACTTCCCAGACATACGGACGTTAGGAGTTTATAGCTTCCAAGAATTTTTGTGCTATGGGTTCTACCTCGTCATGGGGAGTGGGTTCCTGTTTTGGAACTCGAGCGTCAATATACTGGAAAAGAGGATGTTTATTATCATCTGGAACTCCGTTTCTGGTTGCATTTACATCAGTCGGCTACCTGTTGCGCCGAAGGTTGATGACCAAGGGTGGAGGCTTCCGGTTAAAAGTGATCACTAGAGGATCACCCCCTTCTCCTGACCTGGTCTTGTTCAGGTGGATAGCCATAAGCCCTATGGCTTCTGGACGAGTGGTTCGTCCTTTCACTTTGATCGACAGCGGTAGTGTGGCAGAGGATTCTTCTGGCTCCCGGTGGGATTCCTTCTCTGCCTCGCCTGACACTTCCTCCGTGTGGTCTTGGGAGTACAACACGGCATCGGAATAGTAAGATTCTATTCCTTTAAATGGGTTTAGGTCAGCCACCTCCGTTTGTACTGTTCCTTGTGCGTCTACATATTTAAGGCATTGATGTAGGGTTGAAGGAACGATGTTATGGTCGTGGATCCACGGTTTTCCCAGCAAAATGTTGTAGGACACCTCTGAATCGATGACGTAACATGTGGCCACCGATCTGAGGTTGCCGATCTGGATCCTCAGGCGAATTTTCCCCAGCGGCTTACTTCTTCCGGCGTTAAAACCCACGATTGTAGTGGTGGTGTAAGCCAATTCGCTGGTAGGAATTCTCAGCGGTCTGAGCAGACTGTGAGGGATGATGCTGATCGACGATCCCGGATCTATGTGAATTCGATCGACCTCCATGGAACCGACGTACCCGGTGTAATAGAGGGGCTTGTCATGTCTGTTATGTTTTAACAGCATATCGTCTTGAGTGAAAGTAATATTTGGGACCACCTCCATCACGCTGTGGCATTGAGGACTTGCTACTGGTTCTTCGTCGGGGACTTGAGCTGGGTCAAGTATGCCTCCGCCTGCATCAGTGCTTCACTCAGGGCTAGACGAGTGTCTGGGGAGAGCCTGAGTAGCTCAAAGATGGACAACCTGGCTGGCGTATTGGCTAGTTGGTCCAGGATGTCGAATTTGTATGGCTTTTCTAAACCTTTGCTTGGAATGTTTTTCACAGGTTTATCAAAGCGTACTTCTTTCTGCTTCCCCTTTTCTGCCGGAGTAGGTTTCGAAGGGCTGACGTCTGGTATGACGGGACCTTGCTTTGAAGGTTTGGTAGCTGGAGCGTCAGCCGGTGCACCTTCCTGACTTGCTCCGTTGTCATTGAGGTAGGCCTTCCCTGAACGGGTTGCGGCAAATACCTCGTCTTCGTCTGATGCAGAAGAAGTTGCGACCATGTGGCATGGTCTGTATTTGGGGCTCTTCTTGGATGTATGTCACTACCACATTCCGAAAACAGGGGTATTTTTGACTTTTTATAATTTTTAATATTATTGGTAGTTACAATTTAATAATTTCATGATAGTATATTTAATTTAAATAATTATGTGATGTGTAATTAAATATAGTATTAGATGCAGTGTTCATTTATTTTGAGCTAGCAGACTTGACCTAGAAGCCCAGTAGATGAACGCCTGTCCGAATTATGGAATTCGGTATTTAATTATTTTATCTAGAATTTATTTATTCGAGATTGTAATTAATTACCGTATTTTATTTAATTATTGCACATTGCCTTTGCTTCGACATTTGGAGCGCTATCCTGACTTTTGTCTTCCAACGAATTTCACAATCTTGCCCTAGACATGCCCGCCTTCCATTCTGCTATTTTTGCAACTCATAATTATGCTCTCTGTACATTATTTCTAGCCGCACAAAAATCATCGCGGACGTTATTTAATAAATCCCTATTTTGTATCGTTGTGCGTTCCAATCAAAATTGGGGAAAATCTTGACCTATTTTTCGTGCGGCCCAAATTAGGGTAATATTCTGTTCTGAGTCTTCTTCATTATTGGTATTGATGACCTGACCTGATTTTGGCCCCATGTACTCCTAATTAATTTTAGAACACAACTTGCATTTATTTCTAATTAAATTGAGGATACTATTTTAACCGATTCTGAAAATCCTAATTTAATTCCAGTGCCCAGCTATTTGAGCCCACACCAAACTTACAGTGCCCCCTGACCCTACAAAACACCGGACATCGAATCGCCCGCCAAATTTTTGTCATTTCATGCGTCTGTGCAAATACCCAAATTTAAGGGGGCTAATTTGCACATTTGTATTTTTGGTGTCAACCCCCATTTGTTTAAACCAATGAGGGAGCCCTATTAATTTTTAATTAAACCTCACCCTCATTCCTCCATGAATTATTTTTCTCCATGACCAATCTGGACCACACAGTTAAAGGGGGTCAATCACCACCCTTGATTTCACCCACACTCTTCCCTATATAATGTCATGTCCCATCAAACCCTAATCCCTAGAAAACCTAGGTAGCCCACCTTCTTACAAGCCCCCATTCCCCTCAACCAACCGTAGGCTACACCTCCTAATTCTTCTTCCTTTCTTCTTCTCTTCTTCTCCTTCTTTTTCTTCTTCTTCTTCCTTTCTACATCAAAATTTTTGAAATTCAAAGAAGAGGAAGAAGGGGGGGAACACTGTTCACTTTCCCCCGCACCTATTGTTCCCGGCGGCCTTCTCCGGCGGCCAAGCATCCCCGCTGGCTGCAGCATCCCCGCTGCTCAGCCCCCGTCAGCCATCCCCTCCGGTCCGGCAACCACTGCCACCTCCCCTCCGCCGTACAGTTCCCTCCGGCTGCTCCTCCCCCATTCCACCGAGCCGAGCCACCTCTCCACCACCTTGCTCGACTCCCCGACTTCCCCGAGTCCCCCTCTGCGTACACCTCAGCCGGCGGAGCCGACTGCTCTTCTTCCTCCGGTCCAGCCATCAACCGGCCAGACCCGACCCCCGCTGCTCCGGCCCCCTGCTGCTCGACAACCACCACCTCCATCTTCACCATACACCACCACCATCTCCATCTTCACCATACATCACCATCCACCACCACTACTCCTATCCCTCCGGCGAGACTCCGGACGACCACCACAGTATCTCCTCCTTCCCTCTCCCCCTTTCCCTGTAATTAACATGTATATGTATGGTTTATTTAACATGTATATGTGTGGTTAATTTATGTATAGTGTATGTATGGTGTACATAATGTATAGAGTACATTAGTTGATTAATGCATGGTGTACATTAATTTATGTAATGTATAGTGTACATTAATTAATAATGTATAGTATATATAATATATGTATATGTATAATAGTTATCTAATTAATGTTTTAAATACATGAGTATGTATAGTATATAAATACGTTAGTAATGTATATTTTTAATGTATGTACATGTATATTACGTATTTAAATTTATGTTTAATATAGATTTGTATATGTAATGCTTATGTGTGTGTACGTGTATACGTATGTATACATAGGTGTATGTTGTGATATATATATCGTATATTCTCTATTTTGGTATATACTTGTATACAATATATTAGTATTAATATATTAATACGTATAATTTTGGTAATATATATATACCTATATATAAATGTATGTATTTATTTGGGGTGCAAATATACATATATTTATTTGGTATAATTTCATATAGTATATAAGTATTAAATGTATTTTTGGAATATGTATAAACATATATATGAATAACAGTATTTTGGTATATATATATAGATGTATAAATATGATACATATTTTACATATATATATGTATTATATATGTATTTAATTGGGGGCATATATATATTATAAGTATTAATGTTAGTAAAGATATGTATATTTATTTATGTATATACATTGGGTTATTTTTATAATATCTATTTAATAAAAAGTATATATTATTGTATTTTTAATTGGTACATGTGAGTATATATATATAATTAGTCTATGTATGTATTCGTTAATTCGTATGTGTATATATATATATTTTTGTATAAACCCTTAGCATATTTTTAATAATGTATACATATATATTTTGTATATGTATTTAATTTGATATATATATTGTAAGTACATATGTTAATTAAGATGTGTATATTTATGTATATTCCTACTAGATGACCTTAGTTGACTAGTGCCCTGCCTGGCATGGCCCTGAGGCCAGTGTTTTTAGACTGTGTTAGTGTAGCATCTGATGCAAATATGGTTTTGCTTTGTGATATGTTTTTAGGAGTGTTGCTTCACCTAGGGGATACTCTGGAACAGGACATCAATAATTACCAGCTAAGGACCCAAGGCAAGTACATTTCTCTGATAATTTTCAATTGTTGATAATTCCTATAAAGTTCAATAATCTAGAAATGTTACATCTGAATCCTTAACACTGTGCTACACGGACTAGTATAGCTTAGATCTGCAGTCATGAGATGTTACATTGATTATCGTATTGACATTGTACACGACATGTATATTAGATATCGTACATGATAGATTGGACTTGTTCGTGTATCGTGACGTGTCATGGTTGGATCCACAGTACTAGTTGGGGGCGGGGAAGTAGTTAGTAAGAAATGTGATCATAACCTCTTATTTCAGTGTAGAACAATGTAAGTGTTAATCATGCTCTTCACATATGATTAGCCAGGCCCTATAGCTATCGTACATATTCCCAAGCCGATCACATTTTGAAACTACTATTTCAAACACTTAGAATAGATTACAGTTCCCTATTTTAAATCATATACTACCTCACCCGTATATGATACTGTACCTTGTTCTTTTCATTTTCATATATGCACTGACTGTCTCATATTGCCTATTACCTGTCTCTTTACATTTCCTGTCTCTTTAATTGCCATTGCATTTATTTCACTGTCTTCTTTCAGTATCTAGCATCATCTGTTTATTACTTTATAGTCCTTATCAATTATATGGAACTGTTATTTGAGATTTGTACTTTGCTCCTTCCTGACTGGAAACATTTTTCCAGACTATGCCTTAGAGGACCGCTGTCCGACACTTTATGGACCATATGGTGAGTAGCTGCAGACTTGGTAGTTTAGTTGTGATTCCGGGAGGTCTAGCCGGAATTACTATTTTTAGTTAGTTCTTTTAGCAGAATATTTGGTACCGGATTTGTCTCCGGCATTTTCTATGAGACTTGGATATTGTTGAGTTAGATTATTACTTTTTGGACTTGTGTTATATTTAATTTTGTTCGATATCCTATCGTGCTGTAATCCTGTGATTGAGTATGTATTCATTTTATTTGTGTCATTCGTGTCTCCTTATGGAGATTGGATGTTTGTGTGAGATTGGCTAGATAGTATCAAGACCTTGACAGCGTTCTACCGTCGATGCTGCGGCATAGGCTGGACGTACCCGCGTACTCGTGCCCCAATTCCGGGTACGGGTCGTGACACGTTTTTAGTGGTGGCCCATGCAGGTCAGACTTCGCAAGTTATGCGATGTCGTGGTAGTGCGACGTCTTCGTTGTACTACTGCGTGCCTGCTATAGGACATAGGATATAGGATACTAGGATGAGAGAGGATACTCAATCACAATTTATTTGAAAGATTTCCTGGGATGACCCCATGAGAATCTTATTATAATTTCCAATTTAATTCCTTCGCCCTTGTTTCCGTCCGTCCTCACTCGTTGATATTGAGTTTGATTCTTGTTGACCAGTTGTTAAATTTAATTCTGGGTATCGTTGTTGAGTTAATTTTATATCAAGATGAATTTTACGGGCTAAAATTTACGGTATCATCTGATGACATATGTTGATGAGTACAGTGAGAAAGGTAAAACGTCTACTTTGGTTATGAAACCTAGAGTTTATCGCAGCCATATTAGCTGTCGTGACGAGAACATAGGGACCTGACCTGGATGTACATACTGTAGTTATGAAACTGAGAGTCTCTCGCAGCCATACCGGTTGGCGTGGCAAAGATTCTAGATGACATGATTATAGAGTTGCATACCTTAGTTACGGAACCTGTCGTTTATCGCATCTATGCTTACTGGCGTGGCGATGATTCTAAGTGTCATGATTTCTGACAGACGTGTATGATTATCAGGTTGTATCTTAAATTGGTTCTTAAAGTATCATCTCAACACTTATCTATTTTTATTATTACAGGACTTTATTTTATCGCTTCTTTTGTTTGCTAGCAGTAGAAATACCTTCAGTCCTCAATCCAGTTCTTTTGAGCTCCTATTCTCTGAGGATTCCTTGTTAAGTATGATGATTAGTGACTTGTAATTATGTCTGTGTCTTGAGTATTAGTATTGACTGAGTGTTGCTTGTGAGTTTATAAGTGTTTCCTAGTTGGACATGTGAGCAGTAGGCATTAATCTAGAGTTAACCCATAGCGTAGTGCCTTGTAGCAATCGTTTTATGATAGGTGTGTTATAGTTAGTATTGGCACTATAGAGAGAGGAGAAAGAGTATCAGTGATGATGATCATTTGGAAGTAATAGTGCAAATAATTCGGGCAGTACAATTTTCGTACACAGTTGAGGTTGTAAATAATTGGTGTATTAGTGTGCACCTTGAATATTAGAGACTGTGAGTATTTATATGTATACTTGTGGATTCAATTTTATCGTTTGAAGAGTGGAATGAATTACAATTTTTAAGAATTTTAAGGAGTTGAGGTTTTTATGTTATTAAAATGTTTGAGGATTCAATTTGATTCAATGAGCCTAGACAAAGCTGTAAGGATTTTTGGAAGTGATTAAATTTTGTTTCAGCTTCTGAACATCTGACTTTGAGGAAAGTATATGCATTTTACTTTAAATTGTTCGAGGAGTTAGTTTTGAGGACCTTATTATAAGGATAAAATTTTATAATGGAAGAGATATAAATTAGTATATGAGTGCATGAGGTGCATGTGTAAGGATCTGTTGACTTGGGCATGATTAAGATGGCACCGCAGACAGACTTGGGTGTCCATTTAGAGCTGTATTAGGGAGAACAGTACTTAGTATGGCGTGTTACATTTGATATGCACTTGAGTGATAAGGATAGCTAGTATCAACAATTATAGTAGGTAAGAGAGCTAGTAGTGAGTGTGCTGGTAGAAAAAACTAGGGTACTAAAGAGATAGAGGTATCAAACCTTGGATGCATTATTAAACCATGGATATATTAAAGATTCTTGGTATCAGATTTAGGTATCAAGAGGCAAGTGTATGCAATGAGGATGTAATCATGGATGTCTTGTAAAATAATGATTAGTTGATATGGATATCAGTGTACAGGAATATGAATTAGTTAGTGAATGTGCCAGAGTTAAGTGTATGTTAGAGATAGAAGATACTGCAAGAATATGTTAGTAGGTTCCTTCTTTCTTTTCTCATGTTCTTTTTTCGTCTTCTGATCGATTGATTCCCTAGTACTGTAGCTTGTATTCATGATTTTTGTTAGAATGTAGCTAGTAGTACACCCTGATACAGAGACTGCAATACTATGACAAAAGACACCATGACCGTACATATTCCCCTTGGGTTGCATGTTGTATGATTGTAGGAAGGATTTTTCTTGGACCATGATTATTGGGATTTAACCATGACGAAGATTCATGAAGGAGTTATGACTTGACAAGAGAGACAAGATGATTAAAATTTGAGGATAAACATTGATTTAATAGAGGGTTAAGAAATTAACATGGCATAATTGGTGGTTTATTAATTCCAGGAAGATTATGACATGCTTAAATTGGTTATTAAATTTGGAAATTTTGGGAGATTATCAATATATTTATTTGATTGCAAGTTATAAGTTTTAGAATTTTATATGGGATGTTGCAATTAGAGAATCCTTAAGTATCGCATTGTTGAGTATTTTGAGGAAGAGAAAATCGAGAAATAAAATTTTGATGGATAAACGTTTAAATTCAAACTTTGTGGGATGAGATTACATTTTATATATTTGTGCATTGATTAAAATCAAATTAGAGGAGTGGATATTAAATTCCGAGTATTGAATTATTAACTAAAGATTTCGGGAAATTTTTGATAGAAATGGACCTTGATTTTATTTCGAGGATTTTTCCGGAATGCAATAATTTCAGAATTTTTGAAAAAATTATGAAAAGACCTTGTGGATTATTAACTGATTTCGTGGTTGATGAATTTAAAATTGAGGGAAATAATAAGGTGTATGATTAAACGCTACTATGAGGATTTAAATTTCGAGGACGAAATTCTTTTAAGGAGAGTAGACTTGTCACTACCACATTCCGAAAACAGGGGTATTTTTGACTTTTTATAATTTTTAATATTATTGGTAGTTACAATTTAATAATTTCATGATAGTATATTTAATTTAAATAATTATGTGATGTGTAATTAAATATAGTATTAGATGCAGTGTTCATTTATTTTGAGCTAGCAGACTTGACCTAGAAGCCCAGTAGATGAACGCCTGTCCGAATTATGGAATTCGGTATTTAATTATTTTATCTAGAATTTATTTATTGGAGATTGTAATTAATTACCGTATTTTATTTAATTATTGCACATTGTCTTTGCTTCGACATTTGGAGCGCTACCCTGACTTTTGTCTTCCAACGAATTTCACAATCTTGCCCTAGACATGCCCGCCTTCCATTCTGCTATTTTTGCAACTCATAATTATGCTCTCTGTACATTATTTCTAGCCGCACAAAAATTGTCGCGGACGTTATTTAATAAATCCCTATTTTGTATCGTTGTGCGTTCCAATCGAAATTGGGGAAAATCTTGACCTATTTTTTGTACGGCCCAAATTAGGGTAATATTCTGTTCTGAGTCTTCTTCATTATTGGTATTGATGACCTGACTTGATTTTGGCCCCATATACTCCTAATTAATTTTAGAACACAACTTGCATTTATTTCTAATTAAATTGAGGATACTATTTTAACCGATTCTGAAAATCCCAATTTAATTCCAGTGCCCTGCTATTTGAGCCCACACCAAACTTACAGCGCCCCCTGACCCTACAAAACACCGGACATCGAATCGCCCGCCAACTTTTTGTCATTTCATGCGTCTGTGCAAATACCCAAATTTAAGGGGGCTAATTTGCACATTTGCATTTTTGGTGTCAACCCCCATTTGTTTAAACCAATGAGGGAGCCCTATTAATTTTTAATTAAACCTCACCCTCATTCCTCCATGAATTATTTTTCTCCATGACCAATCTGGACCACACAGTTAAAGGGGGTCAATCACCACCCTTGATTTCACCCACACTCTTCCCTATATAATGTCATCTCCCATCAAACCCTAATCCCTAGAAAACCTAGGTAGCCCACCTTCTCACAAGCCCCCATCCCCCTCAACCAACCGTAGGCTACACCTCCTAATTCTTCTTCCTTTCTTCTTCTCTTCTTCTCCTTCTTTTTTTTCTTCTTCTTCCTTTCTTCATCAAAATTTTTGAAATTCAAAGAAGAGGAAGAAGGGGGGGAACACTGTTCACTTTCCCCCGCACCTACTATTCCCGGCGGCCTTCTCCGGCGGCCAAGCATCCCCGCTGGCTGCAGCATCCCCGCTGCTCAGCCCCCGTCAGCCATCCCCTCCGGTCCGGCAACCACTGCCACCTCCCCTCCGCCGTACAGTTCCCTCCGGCTGCTCCTCCCCCATTCCACCGAGCCGAGCCACCTCTCCACCACCTTGCTCGACTCCCCGACTTCCCCGAGTCCCCCTCTGCGTACACCTCAGCCGACGGAGCCGACTGCTCTTCTTCCTCCGGTCCAGCCATCAACCGGCCAGACCCGACCCCCGCTGCTCCGGCCCCCTGCTGCTCGACAACCACCACCTCCATCTTCACCATACACCACCACCATCTCCATCTTCACCATACATCACACCACTACTCCTATCCCTCCGGCGAGACTCCGGACGACCACCACAGTAAGCTCCTCCTTCCCTCTCCCCCTTTCCCTGTAATTAACATGTATATGTATGGTTTATTTAACATGTATATGTGTGGTTAATTTATGTATAGTGTATGTATGGTGTACATAATGTATAGAGTACATTAGTTGATTAATGCATGGTGTACATTAATTTATGTAATGTATAGTGTACATTAATTAATAATATATAGTATATATAATATATGTATATGTATAATAGTTATCTAATTAATGTTTTAAATACATGAGTATGTATAGTATATAAATACGTTAGTAATGTATATTTTTAATGTATGTACATATATATTATGTATTTAAATTTATGTTTAATATAGATTTGTATATGTAATGCTTATGTGTGTGTACGTGTATACGTATGTATACATAGGTGTATGTTGGTGATATATATATATCGTATATTCTCTATTTTGGTATATACTTGTATACAATATATTAGTATTAATATATTAATACGTATAATTTTGGTAATATATATATACCTATATATAAATGTATGTATTTATTTGGGGTGCAAATATAGATATATTTATTTGGTATAATTTCATATAGTATATAAGTATTAAATGTATTTTTGGAATATGTATAAACATATATATGAATAACAGTATTTTGGTATATATATATAGATGTATAAATATGATACGTATTTTACATATATATATGTATTATATATGTATTTAATTGGGGGCATATATATATTATAAGTATTAATGTTAGTAAAGATATGTATATTTATTTATGTATATACATTGGGTTATTTTTATAATATCTATTTAATAAAAAGTATATATTATTGTATTTTTAATTGGTACATGTGAGTATATATATATAATTAGTCTATGTATGTATTCGTTAATTCGTATGTGTATATATATATATTTTTGTATAAACCCTTAGCATATTTTTAATAATGTATACATATATATTTTGTATATGTATTTAATTTGATATATATATTGTAAGTACATATGTTAATTAAGATGTGTATATTTATGTATATTCCTACTAGATGACCTTAGTTGACTAGTGCCCTGCCTGGCATGGCCCTGAGGCCAGTGTTTTTAGACTGTGTTAGTGTAGCATCTGATGCAAATATGGTTTTGCTTTGTGATATGTTTTTAGGACTGTTGCTTCACCCAGGGGATACTCTGGAACAGGACATCAATAATTACCAGCTAAGGACCCAAGGCAAGTATATTTCTCTGATAATTTTCAATTGTTGATAATTCCTATAAAGTTCAATAATCTAGAAATGTTATATCTGAATCCTTAACACTGTGCTACACGGACTAGTATAGCTTGGATCTGCAGTCATGAGATGTTACATTGATTATCGTATTGACATTGTACACGACATGTATATTAGACATCGTACATGATAGATTGGACTTGCTCATGTATCGTGACGTGTCATGGTTGGATCCACAGTACTAGTTGGGGGCGGGGAAGTAGTTAGTAAGAAATGTGATCATAACCTCTTATTTCAGTGTAGAACAATGTAAGTGTTAATCATGCTCTTCACATATGATTAGCCAGGCCCTATAGCTATCGTACATGTTCCCAAGCCGATCATATTTTGAAACTACTATTTCAAACACTTAGAATAGATTACAGTTCCCTATTTTAAATCATATACTACCTCACCCGTATATGATACTGTACCTTGTTCTTTTCATTTTCATATATGCACTGACTGTCTCATATTGCCTATTACCTGTCTCTTTACATTTCCTGTCTCTTTAATTGCCATTGCATTTATTTCACTGTCTTCTTTCAGTATCTAGCATCATCTGTTTATTACTTTATAGTCCTTATCAATTATATGAAACTGTTATTTGAGATTTGTACTTTGCTCCTTCCTGACTGGAAACAATTTTCCAGACTATGCCTTAGAGGACCGCTGTCCGACACTTTATGGACCATATGGTGAGTAGCTGCAGACTTGGTAGTTTAGTTGTGATTCTGGGAGGTCTAGCCGGAATTACTATTTTTAGTTAGTTCTTTTAGCAGAATATTTGGTACCGAATTTGTCTCCGGCATTTTCTATGAGACTTGAATATTGTTGAGTTAGATTATTACTTTTTGGACTTGTGTTGTATTTAATTTTGTTCGATATCCTATCGTGCTGTAATCCTGTGATTGATTATGTATTCATTTTATTTGTGTCATCCGTGCCTCCTTATGGAGATTGGATGCTTGTGTGAGATTGGCTAGATAGTATCAAGACCTTGACAGCGTTCTACCGCCGATGCTGCGGCATAGGCTGGACGTACCCGCGTACTCGTGCCCCAATTTCGGGTGCGGATCGTGACAATGTAGGCTTAGTTGCCTTGGTCTCTTCCTCGAGCTCTGACACCAAATCTGGGTGAACCCACATAATCTTGCCCTGCCGGGTAGTTAGGGGTACCAGGTTGTGATTTTGACCCCTAGCTGGGGGGAGATTGACGATGTTCATCGTTGTCCGGGAGATAGGTGCAACACCATCCGGGACCTCTTGGGGAGACAGATTGCCGAAGTGCAGAGAGATCATGTTGGCCGTGACCGTCTTCTCGGTGTTGTGCAGAGTGATGGCCTTAGCATCGATTAACCCCTGGATCTTCCTTTTTAGTATGTAACACGCCTTCGTCGGGTGGTGTACGTATCTGTGGAAGACGCAGTATTTGGGGTCGTTAGTGTTGCCGACCTCCTGGGGTCGCCTTAGCTCTGGAAGGGTGATCTTGCCACTCTTGACGAGACACTCGAATATACTTGGGATATCGTCGTCGTCGAAAGAGTAGACTTCGACGGGCCTGGAAGTCCCGGGTCTCGCTTGCGTGGTTGCCGCAACCTTTGGTCTGGCCGTATTGATTGCCAGGGCTTCTTTCCCTTTGGGACCACGAGGATGGTCGCTGCTAGGTGATGACCTCTTACCTCTGCAGAGGCAGAGATCATGATGCCATTGTCGCGCGCCTTGCGACTGTTGTCTTCGGCGGCTACTGCCGAGAGGATGAACGAGGGCCAATCATAGAACTGATATGGTCCTGTGAACACCGAGACCACGGGAAGGAGGTTCTTCCTGCAAATGTCTACCAACGCAGAGTCTGGAACTCCTGGAGGCATCTGTAAGGTGGCCTGATAAAAACGTTCGATGAAGATACGAACGTCCTCCTTTTCCTTCTGTTTGACTTCGATGAGAGAGGACATATACATGTCCATTCCTCCCTCGTAGAATCGCGTGAAGAATAAGGCTCTAAAGTCCTCGAAGGAAGTAATGCAGTTGTCCGCCAAGCTACGGTACCACTGATAGGCTACTCCTGAGAGACAGTCTTTGAACACCCGAGTGAGGAGGGCGTCATTCCCTTGTAGCAATACCGTCATCATATTGAAATAGTTCATGTACTGACTTGGTGATATTTTCCCCTCGAACAGAGCCATAGTCTGAGGTTTGTACCTCGGAGGGAAAGGGACCTCCTCCCAGATAGCCGGGTAGGGCTGGTTGATTCCCAGTTTCTTGAGCTGATCTTTGTGCTTCAAGGCGTCGAACTGGGCTTTCAACTCCCGTACTGCCTGCATCGGATTTTTAGTCGAAAGCGGGGCTACGGAGTGGTGCGGAGTTGGTTGTATCGTAACTCCAGCGGGAGGTAAGGCATTTTCTGAGTGGGGAAGCGGAGGAGCTGCTGACTCTTGATCTAGCGCAGGCTCTTGGCTCGGGTTGGATGGTGGTAAGTCCATCCCCACACGTATCTGAGTTGGCGGGACCGATGCTTGAGCCATGGCGGTTGCGTGCTGAGCTAGCATCATCTGGTGCATGTTCTCTATCATGGATTGCATTTGCTTCAGAGATGTCTCTAGTATAGTGATGTGTTGTTCCGCATTCCCTGACGGCGAAGCTTCCTCGCGTTCATCTTCAACGGCGTAAACTCCCATCTCCCTGGGGGTCATTGAGGGATTAGTATAGGTCGCTGTAGAAGTCGACTCTATACTTTCTGCCTCTGATTCGGGAGCTTGGCGATCCCCGGCGTCGGAATCAGAAGAGGACGAAGCTGGTTGCTATGACCTTGCACGAGTGTTCTGGAACACCCCGGCTTCAACGTCTCTGAGGAGCTCACTGAACCTCCTTCGGCTCGGAGGTCTGGAAGGATGACGTCTTGAGCTCGACCCTCCTCTAGGTATGTGTGAAGCCATGTTGACAGATGCATGCGCGAGTTTCTCTTCCTGAAAAGACAGCGAGTAGCTCAACCGGTCAAAAACCGATCGTTTTGCTTTGGAAAAGCAGCAATTAATCACAACCTTATGACTATTACAATAGTGTTCGTTAGGAGGCGTAATAGACATGTTGGAAGGTCCCCTTTCTTTACGCTTCTGGATTAGATATTTGCGCAGGTCAGGAGGATTTGCCAAAGAAGAAGACGAAGGCTTGTTTCTTCTGTTCCCATCAGCGGGTATGCGAAGACTGGGTACCATGGTTTTCCCAATGCCACCTGTATACAACAGGTTGGCCATCTGGGCGGCGGATAATCCCCTGGGATGGTGTCTTTCCGCAATCTGAGCTTATTTTACGCCGAGGGAGTGTGCCTGTCATAACCTGGAGATTCGCTCAGTCTGGCGTAAAGCTGGAGAGGCCCTCAGTCGGCCATTGGCCTCTCGCATAATCCGGAGGGTAGGCAGATCGTTCCCTTGCTGGCGTAAAGGCCGAGTAGTTGAGTATTCGCCCGCTTGCTTCCCCTTGCGGAGATCACAACGCTCATCTGCTTCATCGTAGAGGTCAGATGTTGTCTTGCGCATGGAGCGTGATCTGTACTTTCGATTTGGCGTTGAGGCACCATCAGAGGTTTTGTCTGTACCGCGCGTAGCAGGAGACTGATTTCTGCGCGTAAAGTGCAGTGGATACTCCTGTGTTAGCGCTGAGGCTTTGCCCGAAGTTTTGTCTGTACCGCACGTAGCGGGAGACTGATTTCTGCGCGTAAAGTGTAGTGGATACTCTTGGGTTAGCGCTGAGGCTTTGCCCGAAGTTTTGTCTATACCGCGCGTAGCGGGAGACTGATTTCTGCACGTAAAGCGCAGTGGATACTCCTGGGTTAGCGTTGAGGCTTTGCCCGAAGTTTTGTCAGTATCGCGCGTAGCGGAAGACTGAATTTTACGTGCGGGGCACGGAGGGAGCGATGCTACCACCTCATTGGTCGGAGAGATCGGAGAGATCAGAGAGTCCACAGGAATGGCGGAGGATGTCTTGGGCATCCACACTTTGCGTAGCTTCCTGTTGTCTTGGACGGAGAGAGAGTGAGAGCTACCCCCAGTCCGAAGCATGTCTTCGTAGGCAGACTGGTCGAAATGAACGACCAGTGTCTTCTTCACGGTTCCTACAGATACCGCATCGTGTTGAGCAATTACTTCCTCGTCAGAAGAGAAAGACGTCTCCAGCAGAGTCGCCATCTTGTTTGTGGTATTAAACGAAAAAATGAAAGTGTATTTCAATGACGGGATTTATAAGAGACCCATGCCCTTTGGTTTACAAACAAACTTGTACAATTTGATCCTATACGAGGATGTGGGAGTATAATTTATTTAATCTGGGTATAAATTGCTATAGGTGTCTGATCTGCAGTCGATCACTTTATCCCTTGGACTACACGATGTTGAAGAAGTGCCGTGGAAGACAGGAAGCAGCTTCGAAGGTTACAAAGGAGGGTGGATGCGCGATGCCGAAGTCGTAGATCCCTACTCTTTGCCTGAGCTCTGGATTCCTCTCTCCCTCTCTCTCTTGACCTCTGGTTCGATCTTTCTTGGAAGTTCGACCTCGGATCTACATCTCTCTCTCCTTGTTCGATCTTCAAGTTTGAAGTTTTTCGACCTTGTTCCCCATTGATAGGGGCCTCTATTTATAGAGTTTTGGTGACAGTGACCACTCCGTTGGTGTAAAAACCGAGGAGTGGACAGTACAACACCCTTTTACACAACGGTTAAAATAACCAATGCCTGCGTATAAATGACCTTTTGAGTGAGCATGTGACGCGTGTCCAACTAAGGGGACAAAATGCGTATATCTGCTGCGAAGATCACGGCGTAGAAGCCACGTAGGTAGGTATCCCTCGTGTAGAAGAGGTTGGCGTAGAAGCCAAATGACTGTCACCCTGGCGTAGAATCCAAATAGGCATAGAAGGCGAACAGGCGTAGAAGCCGAACAGGCGTAGAAGCCGAATGGTCGTAGAGACTGAGTGGGCGTTTTGAAGCCGAATGGTCGTAGAGACTGAATGGGCGTAGAAGCCGCGTGAGCACAGATCCTGAATGGGCGTAGAAGCCGCTGCATACCATGCTAGAGTGCTGATGTGGACGTCTTAGCCGGAATTATGGCTTTTGAAGATATAATCGAATCTCTTACAGAAATTTGCCACCATGATGTGCATTAAATACGAAGACGTGTTTTGAAGGTCTGCAGCCCTTCTGTGTATCCGTCGCAGAGACGTGCCTCGAGGGAAACTGTCACTGCTCTGTGCAATTAGACGTAGAGACGTGCCTCGAGCCCTGTACGAAGTGCAGCTTTTGACGTGACAGGCGGTTTGTCTTCTGCGGAGCGTAAAACAGCTCATGTTTGCCTGTGTAAAACAAGGCAGCGTATTCCCTTGTACGCGAAAGAGCAGTTTACGCTAAGGGGACTTCAGTAAATGACGGTTTGGTGATATTTTAACCAAATCCTCTCATTAAATGCAGAGATCCGCCATCATACTGTGGGGCGCGTACCGAGTGGTCTGCCATCTTTTCTAGCCGTCGTCTGGGTAGCCGTGCAACACTTTTTGTCAGGAGTCAGAGGTCAGGTTCACTGCGTGACTTGACAGGTTCATTTCAGGGAAGACGAAGCGTTCCTCGTACGCTTTAACGCTGCTTTGAAGCGGCTGGGTTTTACGCTATGGAGGCGATGAAGAACCCTGTTTTACGCTGGAGCGGCCTAGACGTACTACACTTACGCGGATGGTCCTTTGAGCTTTTATACTTCACGCTGTGTTTTAGCGGAAAAGCTATGTTCCATGCTTGATGGCTCTGAAGGCCTCTGTTTACGCTGCTCTGCATCAAGATGCTGCGTAGATCTTCCCAGCGTATTTTTCATGCTTCTACACCCACGCGTTGGGAAATTTGTTCTTAACTGCATTCACTTAGACGGTTAGGCGACCATTGGATATTTATTTAAGTCTTTATTGGCATACTTTTATGTATCTTGTTATGTCCCTCTGAGGACCTGGCCCATTCCAGGTGTATCTGTTCTTGAGTGTTCGCAGGAGCGCAGATTCGGATGGTTACCTATGTTCGAGGAGGTCTTCTCTTCGAGCCATGATTGATAGCTGGTATTCTTATATTGTGTTTGTTGTGGTGTACTTATATTTTAATAGCTCTTATATTCGAGTTGGTAGTAGATTTGTTTCCACCCAACTATCATCCTTAGACACTTATATTGAGATCTAGTTTCATAGATACTGGTTAGTTATTTCTATTTGATTTCCATGGATGAGATTTAGATTATACCCTGTGACTTGTGATATATGTTTATACCACTTGTGGATTTGATATTCATATTACAGCGTACGTATGGTTTTGGTTTCCATATATTGGAGTTGCCATATCCATGCGGCTGTCATGCTTACGTGTCCTAGTCCTACGTATTTTTGGTACTGGGGCATGATAGTCTTCCCGAAATAAGGGAAGACGGAAAACAATAATGATGAGTTCAAGGGGGTGATAATAGATTAGAAGTATGGGGATCAAGGCGTTTAAAGAATTTAATGGAATTTGTCAAGGTAGTTGTGGATTAAAATCCTATTTGGTAATTCCTATTCACATGCTCGTATCAGTACAGTTATGTAACAGATACGATATGCTCAGTCATATCTAGAGGGCAAGTACATTCGTCTACTAATCACTATCTATCTCAATCCACGTAAGGTAGTTATGCGAAGGGCGAACCAAGCGTACTATGGCTGATCAGACCGTAGTACACTGATTCTGAAATGTATTAGTGTACGCGTCCAATAATACATATGTCATGAACAAGCTCGATAAAAGACTGAGCTTGCAAAACTAGGCTGTAACAATAACATAAGTCGAGGTAGTACAAAATATAAGCACGCTAGATTACGATAAGAGAAATTACAAAATAATTCAAGTTCACAAACAAAACAAAAATAAGACTCTATAGTCTCTCTAGTTGTCATACTACTCCTTATCTAAGTCGCTAGTCGACCAAATATGGGTAAGGACTTTTAATTTCTACAGTCTGAATAAACACTATCTTCTTACGCAAGTCTAAAGTTATGTCATCCTATTATACTTCATCAATGGGTCAATAGGGATATGTGATACTATGTTGTGAGACATACTACCCAACTTAAAACAACAACTAATACTGTGACAGCCTTAAGGGGATCCTACCAATTAATAAAGTTCTTGTAAATAAAATACAAGTTCTTATAGGGCTATATGAGGAACGGATCTTAGTACTTATTTGGGTCTCCTATGGTATCGTGTAGTTCACGTTCATCTTAAATCTTAATCATATAGCTCATAGAATACAGTTGTCAATAGTAAGAATGAAAGCGTTAATGACCTTTATGAAAAGAAAGGAATATAACTCGTATCGAGTTACGGATACAAATTACGTGATTTTAAACTAAGAATAATCAGATCACAATCTAAAGGAACAACTCAACTATCAAGCTCTAACTACCGAGCACATAATTCAAAGTTCAAATTACCAACTATAACCCTAGCAAACTAAATATCCTAACATAGAATAAGATCACTTGGCCTTCAATCATAAGAGTTATGTGGCACGAGTTAAAAGATGAAGAAGAGGGGAATCATAATTTAGTCGTCGCACAATTAGCAAATGCTAGGGTTTTGGAGGAACAAGATATAAAATTAAAATAGGGGGACTTACGATAAGATCATGGGTTCTTAAGGGGAAGGTCATACTCGTTGCTCTGGGCTTTGTGAGGTACTGTCTGCTAATATCAAGACAAGGATCTATATCCTAACATTATCTCACTATGCAAATTAGGTTCAGTCCCTACATTCGATCTCGGATTTCTATTAGTTTCATCAATACTAGGGTCAAACATTAGGGTCAAATCTCTAACTAGCTCTTAGTAGTGCCTATACTACTCTTAGGTCATTCATGACTATATCAAGAAATAATGGTAAATTATTCTATAGGTGAGGGACGCTATGGTTCATTAAGCATTCTAACTTTGTGGTGTGTCAATATCTTAGCTGTACTCTTAGTAGGAAGGTTACCTGACTTATTATCTAACAACAGGGACTTCTATATTCTATGAGAATGCTACACTCAAGGAACTATCAGGGATGCACATGAATCAAGCAGGATGCATTCGTTCAAATAGAATGGATTGGAAAGAAGATGAGTCATAGTCGGATGTGGATGAGATCCTATACTCTAATCCTATGTGCAGGCTTGCTCGGTACAGTAACGTAACCGAGACTATGTGCTTAGACCTGTATGGGCCACCATAAAAACATGTCACGCCCCAGTCCCAAAATACGTACGACCAGGATACGTAAGCATGCCAGCCGTATGAATATGGTACTCCAATATATGGAATCCATAACACACGTACGCTGTATATGAATACAAAATCCACAAGTGGTATAAATCCAACGCAAGTCACATGGTATAATCTATATCTCATCCATAAAATCAATATAATTAAATAACCAATATCTATAACTAGAACTCAAAATAAAGCATATAATGATGATAGTCGGATAGACACAAATCCACTACCGAACTAAAATATAGAATAGTCAAGATACATACATATAAGAATACCAACTACCAATCATGGGCTCGACGAGAAGACCTCATCGCAATGCGTAGCAAGTTCGGATCTGCTCCTGCGAATACTCATGAACAATACGCTTGGAAAGGGACCAGGTCCTCAGAGGGACATAACAAGATACATAAAAGCATGCCATAAAGTAAATACTGTAAAATCTCAAGGGTGACCTAACCATCTAAGTGAAATGCAATTTGAGGACAACTGTGAGTATATGGGAAGGTGTAGGCTAGACATATGCTGACGTAATTCACCAGTCGTGACAACCGGCTAGTATATGCCACACATGCCCCCTATAACACGGGCGCAGGAATACAGTAACGTCCAACGTTCTATAGAGTGCGGTATCTGTAATATCACCAAGTCATGTCCACACTCTACAGAACGTGGTATCAGTAATATATATATACGTCCTTATCACTCCGTCGAGTGCGGTATCAGTATAAATGAGTGGGGTGTCCCATATGCCTACTATTCGTCCTCCCCGCCCAATGATCTAAGCATATTGTATCCACAACATGCGTCAGCTACTACGCCTCGGCGTCGTAACTCTGGCTCATAGACTATCGTTAGAGCAAGGGTCCATCCTTACAACCAAACAAGGACAGGGATGGGACCATCGTACCATGCTAGTCTATGCCCCGCCTATCAATAACTGCTAAGTCTTCTAACATGCATCACTATTAGCAGTTATACCCTATCCGTCGCACGCCTACGCATACAGGTGGCCAACCACATACGCAGGACCGTGCCCTACATAAGACTCACAACACGTATAAGAAATGTGTCAAGGCCTGGAAAGTCATATTGATAACTCCTCAACTTTAGGTGGGTCCGCTAGACACTAGGTCAGACACAAGTCCTAACGTCAACGCCTTCGTTGACTGCACCCGAGTCTTCTCGGACGCGTACAGTTAAATAATAAATATGCAGCTAATAATATAGAATTTAAATAGTACAACAAGGTAAGATAAACTTGCCTGGCAAGAGAGCTGCGTAGTCCCAATAACCAGCTCCGGAAGTCGCATAAATAAATCCAACAGGTCCCCGGGGTCAGCGTGCACAGGTACGGAAATCGGGGGTGACTGTTACGGGTTGTCTGGCAAGAGTGTCGGTCCACGATAAATACGATGACAGGGTTTATGATGATGGTTGAAGTTGACACGGTGATGGTTAAGGGTGACAGTGTTTAATGATGATGATGACGACAAGGATGAGATGATGGCAGTGATGGGATGATGACTAGGTTGATGGTGTGGATGATAATATGTAAGATGGTGGTGACAAGGGCGATAATGTGGAGGATGGTGATGACCAGGAGGACGATGTGTGCGATTAGGATTAAGGTATTAGTGACGATGATGGTGATTATAATGGTGGTGATGAAGTTTGGAGATGATAATCGCGATGGAGTGGTGAAGATGATACGACGATGACGATGATGACTAAGGGTGTTGATGATGGGTGTTGATGATGATAAACTCCGGCCGGTGGGTGTCCGGCCAGAAGGAGGAGGAGGACAGGGAGCAGGGGCTAAGATCGAGGAGAAGAGGAGGAGGACCGTGGTGGTGGATTACCGGAGAAGGAGGGAGCAGGGACTGAGGTGGACAGAGACAATGGTGAACAGCGGGGTCGACGGCCCGTGGTTTTCGGTCATATAGGCGTGGTTCGACGAGGGAGATGGCCGGCTCGGGATGGCGGAGTTGATGGCGTTTAATGGCAGCGGCTGTGGCGTATTCAGGTACGTCGAAGGGAAGGGGGTTGGCGAGGTGATCGTGCACGGTCGAGATCGAGGAGAGGCGGGGGTGTCGACGCAGGTGAACGGAGGAAGAGGAGGGGACGGTCAGTCGGTCGAAGGCCGACGGGTGCATCGTCTCACGGCCGTGGCGAGGTGTTGGGTTGCACTGCTCACTGGATGCAGTTATCGGCAGAGGTGGGAGGTGCTGGTGGTATGGTGGAGGCCTCGGGCGGTCGGGGGGGGGAGTCATTCAATCGAGGGGCGCAGCGGAGGAGATCAGGGAGAGAGGAGAAGAGAAGAGGGTGGTGATAATGTAGGTGGTGGTTCAGTGGGAGGCTGCGGCGGAGTCTCGGCTAGGCAAGCGCAGGCGGTCGGGATGGCCGGACGGGTTGAGATGAACCGGAAGTCGGAGACGAACAGGAAATGGGGGTGGCCGGACTGAGGGGGAAGTCACTGCTGCTCGACGACGACCCCGGCGGATCTCCGGCAAGCTCAGGCGGGGGTAGGGGAAGGTGAACAGTACTTGAGGGGGGGGGGTCTGCTGAATTGAAGTTTTTAGGTTTATTTTTGAGTTAATAAATAAAAAGAGAAAGAGGTATTTATAAACATGTGAGGGGGGGTTGGTTTGACCTAGAATTATTTTGACTTTGGTCAACGCTCTCCTTGGGATGGGCCTTGGGCTTGTTTGGGGATGTTGGGAGGGCTAAAATTTGCATTAATTAAATGCAAGGATAGGTTTAATATACGGGGCGATGTGCGCGCGTTGCACATTCCAAAAAATTACAAAAAAATCCACGTGAAGGGAAAATTGGATTTCTTCACGTATTGTCCAACGGTGGGGACACCTCAATGCGTTTTTACATAATAGCCCCCAACAATTGAAAAAATTGCACAAAGACAGAAATTTAATTTAATTTATTAAAATTACCGTGGACGGTGTTCCGGAATTAATTAGGAGTACCTGGGAATAAAATTTGGTCGGACACAAGTGTCTGGGGCATAGAAGATACAGTATAGAATATTAATAAAATTTGGGTGGTACAAAACGGTCAAGATTATGTCTCCAATTCCGATTGGAACGCACAAGGGTACATAGTGGAAATTTATTTTAGAATTTGGAAATAACGTCCGCGACGTTTATTGTGCGATTAAAATGTCATACCAGAAAGCATGATTATAAATTATACAGAGGTCAGAATAGATGGTGGTCAAGTCTAGGATAGGGTTGTGAAATTTGTAGACAGACAATGGCCAGTGAGGTGCTCCAATTATCGAGGCAACGGTAAGGTGCGCTACACGATAAAATAATGTATAGTTAAATCAAATGCCGTGTTCTAAATTCTAATTGGGTTCAAACTAGCCCTAATTCTACTATATAAGCCAAGTAGACCTAATTTCGGGTGAGGGGGTTTACAGGACGAGAGACCCCTCACTAGTACATTTTTATGTACTGACACCCTATAAGACTCTTGCATGTATGGAGTTAGCTTGGACACGCTAAGGCATTGGAATTCGGTTGGATTTTGAGGCGTTGGAATCCGGTTAGCTTTTGAGGCGTTGTTGACTGGAGTTATTATTTTCTTTGCATATAAAGGACATAATGTATGGAATATCATCTATTGTATCATTTTCAAATTGTAAGCCATCTATTGTATCATTTCCAAATTGAGCGAGAGAGAGAGAGAGAGAGAGAGAGAGATTTGTTTACTTGGCTTCGAGCCATTATAATTTTACTGCAAAGGGAATCATTCTTGTGTTGATTCAACTTTTTTGCTTAGTACCTCTGATGTGATAACTTTGTAACTCAGTTGCTCAATCGACCATTTTGATGCTTGCCTAGTATAAGCGCAATTTAGGTTTGTACGGCATCACGCTACTGTCATTCTGCAAAACCGGACGTGACAAAAGACATACAAGCATTTTGATCGGTATCTTCCAAATTTTGCCGCGGAGCCTAAAAATGTCTGATTGTCGCTATATTCTGTTGGATTCACTCATTTTGAACAGTCAATATCTCAGTACTCCTGTTGGCTGATGATTCTCACCACTTGCATAAAGATTCCTTACATGTTCTTAACACTTATTATATATGGTCCCAAAAATTTGAAGAAGAACATCGATATTTACTTGCAGCAGTTGACAGATAAGTTGTGTCACGACCCGCACCCGGTGTAAGGGTACTAGTCGGAAACAACGCCCAGCCTACGCCGCAGAATCGGCGGTAGAACGCTGTCTAGATAATCTATCTAATATAATGAACCACCAATAATGATAAAATACTCAATCACAGAACTAAGATAGAATGAGCACGAATCAGATAAAGAATAGAATAGTCACAATACAACTCATGAGTCTAAAATAATACATCAATGAGTCTGAAGAAAAACAGAAATAAGCTGGAGACAAATCCAGTACAAAAGAATACTACAAAACTATAAAGCTACAACTCCAGGGTCAACTGTCCCAGTTGGGATAAGTCCCTCTTGAGCCAGGGTCTCAGAATCTAAACCCACAACATCCTGGGGTCCATAGTAGGTAGGGTACTCCTCAGTGTCATCTGGAAAAATATTTCCAGTCAGGAAGGAGCAGAGTACAACCCTAACAGCAGTTCTCAAATAATGATAAAAACTATGTAACAGTAAATAGCTGTGGATAAACAAGATGCATAAATAGATACAAGAAATGTATAGACAATAAGGAAGTACTGGAAAGAAATACAATAATGAACAATATGCTGATGGAACAAGAATACTAATGACTAAGTGTGTGAGTACTAGCTTTAACATGTGATCGGCTTGGGAACTTGCACAAGAGTATAATGGCCTGGCAGATTATACGTGCGGTGTATGATCAACACTCACAAGGAATAAGACATGCACAAGGAGGGTATGATCACATATCTACACTAAAATACTCCCCACCCCCGACTGGTATAATAGATCCAACCACGGTACGTTATGGCACGAGATTCCCCAAGAAGAGAGCGACTCCTCCCGAAAATCGGTGTCTGTACATGTACAAGATAACCAATAAAACAATACTTGCACCATATACACCATATACCAAGGAATAACATCTCATGACGAGATCCGGATATACCAATCCGTGTAACAATAGTGTCAAGAGAACATGTAAATCTACACTAGATACAACGAACATAGAGGATATCATAAATGAGAAACTATCAGAGAATGTACTCGCCTGAAGTCCAATGAACAGTCTCACAAATGTCTGACTCGGTGCCTCGAAGACCTAGATATGGAATACAACATTAAAACAAGGTCCCGGAAAGAGAATAAGTCAAACTAGACAACTTCTAGGTTAATAACTCAATTCTAAGGCAAAAGTCAACTATGGCCAACTCTAAAGTCCACTAAAGTCAAACATGGTCAAACCCAAAGTCAACCTCACAAAACATCCATAAAATAATATAAAAATAAAATACAACAATTTAGGAATCAAATTAGATTCCAAAAAAAACTCACACAAAGTATACTAATAATACAATTAATATATACCTTAAAAATATATATATACAACCCAATATTCATATAATTAAAATACTATATTATAACAATTATTATACCTCACAAAATACATATATATATACATATAAATATATACAAATACAATATATAATATATACATTAAATCTGTCAAAGCGTCACTGAAAACAGTGAGCTAAGAATACAATTTAATTAAAACGGCTAATAGTGACAGTTTCGTCTGTCACCGAAAAACTGTCGCAGAAAAAACTGAATACAATTTCTACTGCCGACTGGATCGCTGACAATTTAAAACCGTCGCAGAAAGACTGTCGCGGAAAATCCGCTGAGACCCGCCCACTGCTAATTAATGACAGATTTGTCATTAAATGTATTTAAATGCACAGAGTTACAGCGGCTGCTGTATCGGCTAATTAATGACAGTTTTACTGTCATTAATTCACTGTTACTAAAATAATCAAAATATATATATATATATATATATATATATATATATATATATATATATATATATATATATATATATATATATATATATATATATATATATATATATATATATATATAACAATATATATATATACAATAAAATCACAATACAATATAATTAAATAACTAATAAATATATACTTATATATATACACATCTACACTTATAATTAAATACCAATTGTTACAAACTCATGTACATATTAATGTACATATTTTATATGGCTAGAAGCACACCTAAAATATATACATTAATATACAATAAGTTCATAATAATTATAAATAATACAATTACACAATCAAACACATAAATATATTTTATAAAATATTTTATGTATAAATTATATTATTTAACAAGTAGTAACATATATATTTGCATGCAAGAAAGCTACATATTATATTGTACATTATATTAGCACACACAAAATATAGATCTATGCTACAATAATTACTATAATAAATACACAAAATAAATATATAATATCCATATATATTTACTAATTATAAATGAAGAATTGAACCATAATTAATTAGATCTATGCAAAATACACACAATTGGAGAGTATCTCACCGTATCCCACTAGATCTAGGATACGCATGCGACACGAGTCCAACACACAACCAAATGCACCCCGAAGGACACAAACAAATCACAAATAATATTTATGAACAAATCAAAGTGTCAAAAGTAGATCTATGTGTCCGTGTCAAAATACGACATGTTCAAAGCCCCGTGTCGGAGGAAAATCCCAAAATGACACGTATCACCAAATAGTTGGGATACGAACCACAAGTATCCCAATATGGACACGACCCTAGCCTCAAACACAAATCTCATGTCCAATTGATCTATAGGATCAATTGACACACACAACAAAATATAAATTCGGAATTCTAACAAAATTGATACAAAAAGCACCATAACTTTCTCCATGGGTCTCCTATGAACACAAAACAAAGTCCTATGGGTAGTACATACATATAGGTTGATTTTACATGATTAAATCCCAGATTTAGAAGCTATTTAAATGGGAAAAATCTGAATTATACCTATTGGGAGATGGATTCCCAATGAAACCTCCAATTGAGATGAACTTGCTTCCAAATTGTAGATCCTTGCTCCTCTTTGTAGATCCTTTCTTTCTTCTTCTAGATCCTTGCTTTCTTCTTCTCTAATGGTGAATTGGGAAGAATTTGGAATGAATTTGGTAGGAAATTGGATTGGGAATGGAGGGAATTTGGTAGTGGGAAAATTCTAGATCTAGATTTGGAATGAAATAAGAGGAGAGAGAAATTTCCCCCCCTCATTAATAGGCCGGCCATAGCCCCTCCCCCAAGCAATTATAAAATGTCCAATATACCCCTTGGGGCCTCTCATGAAGAAATAATTAAGGAAAGAAGCTTCTAGTCTAATCATTTAATTAATTTAATCCATCTCCTTAACTATGGGCTTTCTAAATGGGCCAAGTCTAACTAGTTAATTCATGTTGGTCCATGGGTTCAAACTAAACTAGTTGGATCCACTAAAATAAGTCCAAAATAATTAAATAATAACTAACAACAATTAAATAATACAACAAATAATTATTTACCATGCACAATATTTATTTAAATAGGAAATTACCAAAATACCCTTTCCTAGAAAATGTGGTAGTGACAAGTCTACCCTCCTTAAAATAATTTTGTCCTCAAAATTTAAAGACGAAAACTACCCCCAGAAAATCACAGAGCATAACTAAAGAATCACAACTAACTAATGAACAGAACATAACAATGAACAGAACATAACTAGAAAATAACATACCACAAGGTACAAACAAATATGGATAACGCTCTCGCATTTTATCCTCTCTCTCCCAGGTAGACTCCCCCGGAGAGTGATGCCTCCATGCGACGCGCACCAAAGGAATAGTCTGGTTCCTCAGCACCTTCTCTCTTTGATCCAGAATTCCAACTGGCTGCTCTGGATAGCTAAGAGTAGGACCCACCTCTATCTCTGAGTGATCCAATACATGACTAGGATCTGCCACGTATCGTCTCAACTGCGACACATGAAACACATTATGCACTCCCTCCAATGCAGGTGGCAAGTCTAGTCTATAAGCAACTGCACCGACCCTCTCTAGAATAGTGAAAGGTCCAATGAATCGCGGACTAAGCTTTCCACCTCCACCGAAGCGAATCGTGCCTCGTGTCGGAGAAATCCTCAGAAACACCAAACCACCCACCTAGAACAAAATACCACCTTAAGAACTTAATCTATAACAAACAACCAAGAACAAACAAAAATCTAAACTATACCTCGAACTCCAAAGGTCTCCGATGGCTATCGGCCCAATGCCGCTGTCTGTCCTGCGCCACTCGAAGTCTGTCTCTGATCAACTCAACCTTCTCTGCTGCATCCACAACCATCTCTGGCCCAAGCAAAACTCTCTCTCCAACATCGTCCCAAGACAAAGGAGTACGACACCTCCGACCATATAGAGCTTCAAAAGGTGACATCTCTATACTGGCCTGGTAACTGTTGTTGTAAGCAAACTCTACCAAATGGAGATGGTCCTCCCAAGAACCCCCGAAATCTAGTACACAAGTGCGCAACATATCCTCGAGAGTCTGAATAGTCCTCTCTGACTGCCCATCTGTCTGGGGATGATATGCAGTACTGAACTTGAGCTGAGTGCCCAAACTCTCCTGCAAACTCCTCCAGAAATGAGAAGTGAAACGACTATCCCGATCTGAGATTATGCTGACGGGAACTCCATGTATCCTAACGATCTGCCTCACATACATCTCTGCCAGCTTCTCCGTAGACAAACCCACCTTGAAAGGCAAAAAGTGGGCCGACTTGGTCAACCTATCAACAATGACCCAAATCGCGTCTTTCCCTCCTGGAGATCGTGGAAGTCCGGACACAAAATCCATAGTAATGTGTTCCCACTTTCACTCTGGAATGGGTAATGGCTGAAGTAAACCTTCTGGCCTCTGCCTCTCGGCTTTCACCTGCTGGCACACTAAGCATCTGGATACAAACTGTGCCACTTCCCTCTTCATGCCATACCACCACACTCTCTCTCGCATATCCCGATATATCTTGTTAGCACCTGGATGTATGGAATACTGAGAGCGATGCGCTTCCTGCAATACCTTCTCCCGCAACTCCCCACTAGGCACACACAATCTAACTCCATGCCTCAAAGATCCATCCTCTGCAATAGTGAAATCATCCTCCAATCCTGCTCTCACCTGAGCTCTGATACTCCTCAAGGATACATCATCATACTGTGCTGCCTTGATCCTATCCATCAAATCTGAATGTATCTGCAATCCCCACATCTGCATAGCACCACCAGGAACAATCACCTCAATGCCCAAGCTCTCCAAGTCCTCCAATAAATATCGATCCTACGTCAAGAACATAGCTACCGAATACCTGCTCAAAGCATCGGCAACTACATTGGCTTTCCCAGGATGATATTGCAAAGAGATATCAAAATCCTTCATCAGTTCCAACCACCGACGCTGCCTCATGTTCAACTCTTTCTGTGTGAAAACGTACTTCAAGCTTTTGTGGTCTGTGAAGATCTCCACACGCTCTCCGTACAAATAATGTTTCCACAACTTCAGAGCGAAAATGACGGCTGCCAACTCCAAATCATGGGTAGGATAGTTCTTTTCATGAGGACGCAATTGCCTGGATGCATAGGCAATCACTTTCCCATGCTGCTGAAGAACACAACCTAAACCCTTCCCCGATGCATCACTATAAATAGTGAAACCTCCGGACCCTGATGGCAACGTCAAAATAGGAGCAGACGTCAACCTCTTCTTCAACTCCTCAAAAGCAACCTGGCAATCCTCCGTCCAAACAAACTCCACATCCTTCCTTGTGAGTCTGGTCATCGGCTCGGCAATCCTCGAAAAATCTTGCACAAACTTCCTGTAGTAGCCTGCCAATCCCAAGAAACTCCTGATCTCTGCTACCGAACTCGGAGTCTTCCAAGATTCCACTGTTGAAATCTTCTTCGGATCCACTGAAATACCATCACCAGTCACAACATGCCCCAAGAATTCCACCTTGTCCAAGAAAAACTCACATTTGGACAACTTTCCATACAACTTCTCCTTCCTCAGCACATCCAACACAATCCTCAAATGCTCCTCATGCTCCTCCGGTATCTTCGAGTATATGAGTATGTCGTCGATGAACACCACCACGAACTTGTCAAGGTACTGGTGGAACACCTTGTTCAACAAGTTCATAAATACCGTCGGTGCATTAGTCAAACCAAACGGCATCACCATAAACTCGTACTGACCATACCGAGTTCTAAAAGCAGTCTTCGGTATGTCCTCCGGCTTCACCTTCACCAGATACTCTACAAATCGGCTCAGCCTACCGAACTCCGCAGCGTATTCCTCCACAGACATGCTCCCCTGAATGAGACTCTCAAATTGTCTCCCCAAGTCAAGCCTGTCTATCCGAGCGAAAAACTTCTTCTTGAAAAGGTCCTTGAATACCTCCCAAGATTGTCCTGCGTCAACCAGAACCGGCTCATTCCTGAACCAAGTACGAGCGACGTCGAACAGTTGAAGTCCTACCACCTCAACCTTCAGATCTTCAGAAAGATGGGACACCCTCATAAGACGCTCAATGTCTTTGAGCCAATCATCAGCATAGATGATGCCCTCTGTCCCTTTGAAAACCCTAGGCTCCAGTTTCTTGAAGTCCTGAATGTTGCCTGGCCGAAGCTGAGCAACTTGAGGAACAACCTGTTGCTGGATCGGAACTCCTCTCTCGACTACAGCACAAGCAAGCTGATGAGCACTCTCGATGCCCTGCCGTAGAACGTCGGTCTGCCTCTGATGTGCCTCCGACTGAGCCCTCTATGCCTCGAGCATCTCACGAAACAGTGTAAACATCTGTGACGCCTCTGCTGGCATAGGAGGTGGAGGTGGAAGCTCCTCAGATACAGCTGGCACAGTCCTCTGAGTAGGTGGTGGACCTCCGAAAGCAGCTGACACTCCAATCACCGGAGAAGTGACTGGTGCAGGCCCTCGGGATGTCGCAGACCTCTCAGAAACTGCTCTCCCTTGCTGTGATCTAGTCTTAGGCGGCATCCTGAGACAAAGCGAAAGAAAGAATCAATATGGCACAAGATGTAAGATATCAAGGAAAGGACAGTTTAAGAGATCAAGTATCAACGTCAAAGGAGAATAGTTGAATCAAAAGAATTTTCCTAGATGTGATTGAGTATCTCAGCCTATATCCTATATCCTATATCCTATTGCAGGCTCGCAGTAGTACAACTAAGTTGTCGCACTACCACGATATCACATACTTGTGAAGCTAGACCTGCATGGGCCACCATCAAAAACGTGTCACGACCCGCACCCGGTGTAAGGGTACTAGTCGGAAACAACGCCCAGCCTACGCCGCAGAATCGGCGGTAGAACGCTGTCTAGATAATCTATCTAATATAATGAACCACCAATAATGATAAAATACTCAATCACAGAACTAAGATAGAATGAGCACGAATCAGATAAAGAATAGAATAGTCACAATACAACTCATGAGTCTAAAATAATACATCAATGAGTCTGAAGAAAAACAGAAATAAGCTGGAGACAAATCCAGTACAAAAGAATACTACAAAACTATAAAGCTACAACTCCAGGGTCAACTGTCTCAGTTGGGATAAGTCCCTCTTGAGCCAGGGTCTCAGAATCTAAACCCACAACATCCTGGGGTCCATAGTAGGTAGGGTACTCCTCAGTGTCATCTGGAAAAATATTTTCAGTCAGGAAGGAGCAGAGTACAACCCTAACAGCAGTTCTCAAATAATGATAAAAACTATGTAACAGTAAATAGCTGTGGATAAACAAGATGCATAAATAGATACAAGAAATGTATAGACAATAAGGAAGTACTGGAAAGAAATACAATAATGAATAATATGCTGATGGAACAAGAATACTAATGACTAAGTGTGTGAGTACTAGCTTTAACATGTGATCGGCTTGGGAACTTGCACAAGAGTATAATGGCCTGGCTGATTATACGTGCGGTGTATGATCAACACTCACAAGGAATAAGACATGCACAAGGAGGGTATGATCACATATCTACACTAAAATACTCCCCACCCCCGACTGGTATAATAGATCCAACCACGGTACGTTATGGCACGAGATTCCCCAAGAAGAGAGCGACTCCTCCCGAAAATCGGTGTCTGTACATGTACAAGATAACCAATGAAACAATACTTGCACCATATACACCATATACCAAGGAATAACATCTCATGACGAGATCCGGATATACCAATCCGTGTACCAATAGTGTCAAGAGAACATGTAAATCTACACTAGATACAACGAACATAGAGGATATCATAAATGAGAAACTATCAGAGAATGTACTCGCCTGAAGTCCAATGAACAGTCTCACAAATGTCTGACTCGGTGCCTCGAAGACCTAGATATGGAATACAATATTAAAATAAGGTCCCGGAAAGAGAATAAGTCAAACTAGACAACTTCTAGGTTAATAACTCAATTCTAAGGCAAAAGTCAACTATGGTCAACTCTAAAGTCCACTAAAGTCAAACATGGTCAAACCTAAAGTCAACCTCACAAAACATCCATAAAATAATATAAAAATAAAATACAACAATTTAGGAATCAAATTAGATTCCAAAAGAAACTCACACAAAGTATACTAATAATACAATTAATATATACCTTAAAAATATATATATACAACCCAATATTCATATAATTAAAATACTATATTATAACAATTATTATACCTCATAAAACACATATATATATACATATAAATATATACAAATACAATATATAATATATACATTAAATCTGTCAAAGCGTCACTGAAAACAGTGAGCTAAGAATACAATTTAATTAAAACGGCTAATAGTGACAGTTTTGTCTGTCACCGAAAAACTGTCGCAGAAAAAACTGAATACAATTTCTACTGCCGACTGGATCGCTGACAGTTTAAAACCATCGCAGAAAGACTGTCGCAGAAAATCTGCTCAGACCCGCCCACTGCTAATTAATGACAGATTTGTCATTAAATGCATTTAAATGTACAGAGTTACAGCGGCTGCTGTATCGGCTAATTAATGACAGTTTTACTGTCATTAATTCACTGTTACTAAAACAATCAAAATATATATATATATATATATATATATATATAACAATATATATATATATATATATATATATAACAATATATATATATACAATAAAATCACAATACAATATAATTAAATAACTAATAAATATATACTTATATATATACACATCTACACTTATAATTAAATACCAATTGTTACAAACTCATGTACATATTAATGTACATATTTTATATGGCTAGAAGCACACCTAAAATATATACATTAATATACAATAAGTTTATAATAATTATAAATAATACAATTACACAATCAAACACATAAATATATTTTATAAAATATTTTATGTATAAATTTTATTATTTAACAAGTAGTAACATATATATTTGCATGCAAGAAAGCTACATATTATATTGTACATTATATTAGCACACACAAAATATAGATCTATGCTACAATAATTACTATAATAAATACACAAAATAAATATATAATATCCATATATATTTACTAATTATAAATGAAGAATTGAACCATAATTAATTAGATCTATGCAAAATACACACAATTGGAGAGTATCTCACCGTATCCCACTAGATCTAGGATACGCATGCGACACGAGTCCAACACACAACCAAATGCACCCCGAAGGACACAAACAAATCACAAATAATATTTATGAACAAATCAAAGTGTCAAAAGTAGATCTATGTGTCCGTGTCAAAATACGACATGTTCAAAGCCCCGTGTCGGAGGAAAACCCCCAAATGACACGTATCACCAAATAGTTGGGATACGAACCACAAGTATCCCAATATGGACACGACACTAGCCTTAAACACAAATCTCATGTCCAATTGATCTATAGGATCAATTGACACACACAACAAAATGTAAATTCGGAATTCCAACAAAATTGATACAAAAAGCACCATAACTTTCTCCATGGGTCTCCTATGAACACAAAACAAAGTCCTATGGGTAGTACATACATATAGGTTGATTTTACATGATTAAATCCCAGATTTAGAAGCTATTTAAATGAAAAAAATCTGAATTATACCTATTGGGAGATGGATTCCCAATGAAACCTCCAATTGAGATGAACTTGCTTCCAAATTGTAGATCCTTGCTCCTCTTTGTAGATCCTTTCTTTCTTCTTCTAGATCCTTGCTTTCTTCTTCTCTAATGGTGAATTGGGAAGAATTTGGAATGAATTTGGTAGGGAATTGGATTGGGAATGGAGGGAATTTGGTAGTGGAAAAATTCTAGATCTAGATTTGGAATGAAATGAGAGGAGAGAGAAATTTCCCCTCCTCATTAATAGGCCGGCCATAGCCCCTCCCCTAAGCAATTATAAAATGTTCAATGTACCCCTTGGGGCCTCTCATGAAGAAATAATTAAGGAAGGAAGCTTCTAGTCTAATCATTTAATTAATTTAATCCATCTCCTTAACTATGGGCTTTCTAAATGGGCCAAGTCTAACTAGTTAATTCATGTTGGTCCATGGGTCCAAACTAAACTAGTTGGGTCCACTAAAATAAGTCCAAAATAATTAAATAATAACTAACAACAATTAAATAATACAACAAATAATTATTTACCATGCACAATATTTATTTAAATAGGAAATTACCAAAATACCCTTTCCTAGAAAATATGGTAGTGACAAGTTGAAACAATTATGGGAAGTTGGCATCACGACGTACAATATTTCAAAGAAATGGAACATCCAGATGAGAGCTACACTTATGTGCAATGTAGAAATGATAATGAACTCCTCAAGTAATAGGTGAGGGTTTTGACTCATATATAAAGAGATGTGAATAATACATTTATATATAGGTCCACACTTATTGGGATATTTCATAAACTACTAAATACCTTTAGACCCTCCCTCAAGCTGGAGCGTAGATATCAATCATGTCCATCTTGTTATAAAGAAAATGACCACGAGAGCCTAAAAAAGACTTTGTAAATATATGTGCTATATGATCTCCGGTTCTCATATGGTGAAATGTTATCACTCCCTTTTGGTATCCATCAATGACGAAGTGGACGTCGATCTCAATGTGTTTTATCCTTTCATAGAATACATAATTCATAGCAATATGGATAATTGACCAATTATCACATAACATATCTGTTGTTTCCGTTTTTGTTGCTTCTTCCAACTCCTTTAGAACATGTTGCAAATACAGCACCTCTGTTGTACCGTGAACAATGGCTCGGTATTCCGCTTCTGAACTCGACCGAGAGACCATACTCTGTTTCTTGCTCTTCCATGATACTAGGTTTCCACAAATAAATACTGAATAGCGGAATGTAGAACGTCGATCTGTAATGCTCGCACCCAGTCAGCATCTGTAGAACACTAAAGATAAGGATGCCCCTGATTCTCCATCTGAATTCTTTTTCTAGGATTCTAAAAGCTAGATAATATAATATTCAGATAACTGCATGTCAATTCGGAACTAGTGGAGAAGCCATAAATCTACTGACTACACTTACGACAAAGAAAATATCGGATGAGTCATAACCACCAAGTAATTGAGTTTCCTAAACCAGCCGGCGATACTGATCAGGATTGGTCATCAGTATCCCTTCATCTGGGATTAACTTTACCACTGGATCCATAGGTGATGTTGTTCCCTTAGTTTGCATCATCCATGCTTTAATTAATATATCAATAACATATTTTATCTGAGATACTACAATATCTCACTCACCCGTGTGACTTTGATGCCCAAGAAGTACTTCAATGCTCCCCTATATCTTTAGTCTGAAACTATTCTACCAAAAAAAATCCAGTTCTGCAATACCTCGACCGTTATACCCCTTAATTACAATGTCATCAACATAGACACCAAGTAGGATTCGTCCGGCTGATGTTTGCCGATAGAATACTGAATGATCATTTTTTGATTGACATATTCCAAACTATATAACAATATAGGTAAATCGACCAAACCAAGCACGAGGTGATTGTTTAAGGTTGTAGAGTGTTTTACGTATATAACACATTTTACCCTCCCTTACAACGAACCTAGGAGGTTGCACCACATATATTTCTTGTTCAATATCTCCATGGAGAAAGACATTATTCACGTCCAACTGAAATAAGGATTAATCATAGCGGACAACCAATGATAGGAGCAATGGCACGGAGGTCATCCTGGCAACTAGGAAGAATGTCTCAAAATAATCCATAATATGTCTGAGAATATACTTTTTCCACAAGACAAGCTTTCAGACGATTAAGGTTGCCATCCGATTTTATCTTGATTGTGAACACTCATTTGCAACATACTGCCTTCTTACCAATAGGCAAATCCACAAAGTCCAATGTACGGTTCTCCCGAGGTGCTCGCATCTCCTCTTTTATAACGGCGCACGGAGTTTCTCCTCTGCAGAATTAGGAATCTGAATCTTATCAATATTAGCCACTAAGAACTAACCGTGACTCACAGGCCTTTTGTAATTGTCAACATACAAAGGATGGTCGCAACATGCACAACGTGACCGGTATATCAGACAGCATGCACAACGTGACCGATATACCAGGCAGTTATAAATTGGTGGAGTTGGACTCTGATGACGACAACAGCTCTACGGTTGTGGTCACCGTTGGTAATGCATGTTCTGACAAAGATGGTGTTCATGGTCAATGAGATGGTATGACTGGCTCGATAGGGGAGGGCACCCTTACGGGCGACTATTGTGATTAAATCAGATACAGAAAATATTCTCATCTGGGTAAGTTTCGAGGACATATTCTTTAATTAGAGATGGTGGAAGAAACTTAACATCGACAAAGGTAACATCCCTAGACACAATGTACATTCTCAAAATTGGGGAAAATAATAATATATTTTCTGATCCTTAGGATACCCAAAAAAAATACACTTGAGTGCCTTCGGATATAATTAGAAAGTGTAGGACGAGTATTACGAACGTAAAACATACCCAAAAATCTTGAGAGAAAATGACATACTATTGAAGGCTCAAGATAACATACGATTAATCAGATAACAAGTCGTAAGCATAACATCCGACCAAAATTTTCTGGGTGTATTAGCGTGAAACATAAGTGCTCGAGTTGTTTCCAAGAGATGACGATTCTTACGTTCTGTCGCACCATTTTGTTGTAGTGTATAAGGACAAAAAGTTTTGTGGATTATCCCATGTGTAGCAAGATGGGAAGAGAACTCCCGAGATATATACTCATGAACCATTGTCGCTCCATAAACACTTAATTGAAAACCCAAATTGGATTATTATTTCCATAAAAAAATTACATCAGATATCAAACACTTCGGGACGATTCTTCATTAGATAGACATAAGTGACTCAAGAGTAATTATCAACAAAGAAAACAAAGTATTTGAAGCCGATCACGGATTCAACAGGACATTGACTCCCATATAACAGTGTGGACAAGATCAAATGAAGCAAAAATTGCTTTATCCAATTTCACTATATAAGATGCACGATGATGTTTGGCTAGACTACATGACTCACAATAAAAAGAAGCTTGACGATTTAGTGATGGACAATTTCTAAAGAGCTTGGGTAGACGGATGACCAAGCCAATAATGCAAATCAAACGGATCGCGGGACACGCCGGCGCAAACAACAGATAATTTCAACTGAACCAGGTATAAGCCTCCAACCACATGCCCCTACCAGTAGGCTTCCCCATCTCCAGGTCCTGAAAAACACAAACCATCAGGGAAAAGTGTTACCGATGAGTATAAGTCTCGAGTTATCCTACTAATGGATAATAAACTAAATAGATTTCTAGATATATGTAAAACTGAAGTGGGCAGCAGGGTGGGAGAAAGACTGGTACTCCCTCTTCCACGAAATTTCAGAGAATTGTCATTCGCAACAGTAATATTTGTCACAAGATCCATAGATCCATAATCATACAACATACCGACATCGCATGTGATGTGATCAGGCGCACCTGAATCTATCGCATTGCTTTGGTCTGACCACACAAGCCACTAGGTATCCGGCTGCGAATCCAGATATAGAGGCTCCACTACGTCGTTGCACTTGAAAATTAGTAACTTTTGCATAGGTCTCTGTAGTCATATGCATGGATCGCTCTTCATCCTCATGAGCATCCGATGTAACATTGACAATAAGAGCTTTGGGACTGCCACCGAAAATGTCCAGATTGACCATAATTGAAACATGTGCGTAGTCATCCTCCATCACGTCCGTTATTGCCTCATCTACCATCACGATCAGTATTTCAGCCACCATGACTCCTACGGAATCCACCACGAGCAGCATCCAAGGCAGATCGATCCGCAGGTGCATCACTCGTATCAGTCCCAACTACTGTCGTTGCCCATATGAAACGAAAGTAGGCTTCTATCAGAGATGGAACATCGGGTCCAACAATAATCTAAGACCGTGCATAGTCTGCATTGGGACAAAGTGAGACGAGATACAACATTATATAGAGTTGTTGATGTTGATTCCTCGTCTCATTGATATCCGTTGTTAAGGGTAACACGTGATCCACCTCATCAATTAGGGCCTTAAAGGTACGAAAGTTGTCATTATATAACTTATCTCTTTGATCAGCTCGGTAGACGCCAATAACTTAGTCATAGATGCGAAACAAATTATACTTAACATCAAACGCAGCTGCTAGGCCTTCCATAATTCCTTTATCGAATCCATATTTTAAACCATATTCTCGACAGATGGTTCCATCAAAATCATTAATTATAAAAACAGTCGGCTATCATCCATCTCTTACTGCTCGTATGTGGGATCATCTACTATTGGGGTTGTCTGTCAGATATTTTGACAATCGTATTTCCCACATCATCTTCTTGGCTTTCTTGTGTTATGTTGAGTAACTATCCGGACCCTCCAGCTTTGATCGATAAGTCGAATCGATGAAATCTTCGTTCTAGTGCTCGGGATCCTCGTCGATATATTTCTGACACTAGTGTTATCAGCACTATTATTCATCTCAGTGTTCGACATCCAACAGGTTCTCGATTCGACTATCAGTGATCGTCACGACCGGATATTCACACCAACCTTTCCAATGCGCGTCATTTCGATTATCGGTGATCATCACAACCCGATATTCACATCAACCTTTCAAATGCACGATATTCATAACAACGTTGCCAACACTAGCGCACGCATTCTTGGCAGGGATTGAAGTTGGATCACACAAGACGGGACAGAGATTCACACAACTAGTTTGTTCTCTGTTGATCCAGATGTGGATATCGGGCCAGAAACATAAATTCCTACAAACAATCAAGTTTGCTCTTTGTTAACTCCTGATATTGTTGAGTTTCAGAGGTTCATACAAATAATCACAGTTGTTCTCTGAAGATATTAACTCCAACCCTTTTTTGTCAGATCTGGGTTTTCTCTGGTTTTTTTCTAAAATATCCTTTTGTATGCAGTAGGGGTAAGTTTTTTTTTTGGTGGGGGGGGAATAGATCTGTGTGGTGGGTGGACCATATATCTAGGAGTTTGGGGGCATAGACAAGGTCAGGTCTGTGGAAGGGGGTCGAATTTGTTGTTCTCGATGGGTGGGAAGGTAGTAGGTGTGAAGAAGGGCGGCAACAAGCGGGTAGCAGACGACAGGTAGGGTGGCAGCAAGTGGTGGATTGGGAGGCAGGTGACGGGTAGATGAGGAGAAGCAGCCGACGGTGGTGGGCTGACGAGGAGGGTGCAGCGGGCTGTGGACAGGGCGGCAGGTGGCGGCTAAAATAAGAGAAGCAGCAGTCAGATGGGCAGTAGAGTGGAGAGAGGTGGCGACTATAGAAGAGATTAGGGTTAGGGTTGAGAGGGGAGGAAAAGAAATGGCGACTAGAGTAAGGGTTTGGTTCTGATACTATATAGAAATGATAATTAACCCCTCAACTAATAATTGAAGGTTTTGACTCATATATATAGAGATGTGAATTATATGTTTACATATAGGTCCACACTTATTGGGATACTGCATAATACTACTAAATATCTTAACATGCACTATCAGTGATTTTCATGTATATAGAATATTATCTAGATAGAGTACTCACGGCATTAAGGCTTGTCCGATATGTCATAGGAAAGAGTTGAGGCATTGTCTTAAGCATGGAGGAGAAACTTCCTTCTTTGACTATCATCGCTATTTTTTACTCGCGTTACATCATTGGAGAAAGAACAAGGAAGTATTTAGAGTTAGTAAACAAGAAATATCTCATCTACCTATGAGATAGATGGGATACGATATTTCGAAAGAGGTAGAGGATTTACCGACCGTGATAGAAGATCCAATATCGATCAATCGTGTCAAAGGATCTGTAGGAGATCCCTCCACCCCACCATTTGTTCGTCCATCGGTTCTTCCGACAGCGACATGATGGGTCATAGAGTATCCCGATTTATAGTATGATGCTAGAGGTCGGTATCTACCTCGACATGATGATCCTCTTACACCACACGAGAGCTATGTTGGGCAGTTCAAATAGGAGCTTTAGCCTCTTATGGATGACATGTAAGTAATTATAGTTTAAAATATAATGATAATCCATATTTTGATTATTTATTTATTTATTTATTTATTCAATTAGATAATTGATTGCTATTCTTAATTTTGTAGGCTCTATCATCTTGTTTCTACCACGACACTTGGTACGATCATTAGGTAGAACTATCATAGGCCCTACATTAACTTCTCCTAGGTGACGGCGGAGAATATATGTAACTTGACCAGGTGCAGGTATATTTAAAAATTAATAATATTTGATATACTAATTTTTTATTTATTTTATTCATATTAATTATTATTTGAATTTGTATTTAGAAAACCTACTGGTGGTCGGAGAATCGAGATGAGACGATCAGAAAGATATATCAGGATGCATGCAGCTAAAAAATATGCGATGCGAAGGATGATCAGCAAAGGTCGGTTGCACGTGGAAAAGGGAAGAAAATATGAATTTGTGACAATTTTTGCACAAAATCAGAGGCAGCCCGAGACTCTGAAGTTCAAGAAGAGGTTAAAGCAAGCGAAGAAAACTCGACCTTGTGCCGACTGCATACGGATGGATCGATCTCCACCGCCGTGCACCATCAAAACCTAGTATGTGCTATAACTCGAACTATTAATTTTTTTATTATATAGTTTAATAACATTAATATTGTACTTATATGCTTGCTTATTGTTTCGTACACATACACATAAGATTACGGAGGGGGAGATCCCTCTGAAGTTGGTTTCGCCGAGGTTTTCGAGAAGATGCACAAAAGGACGGGACATGCGTGGACGAGAAGGCGAGCAAAATTGTTCCAAGTATTATAGTGTTCAAATTTATATTATAACTTAGAATATTTGTAACAACTAGGATAGCATAAAAACACATATTAGGATATTAACACCTTATGTATAGGTCGTGTTCGAGTCTCTACAGACTGAGAAAACATCTCGAGCCACTAAGGATGAGTTGACCGAGAGTTTTGTCGAGTCCATAACTCTGTTCGTACTCGCTCCTACGCCCATTTGGATGAAGGTCATTGGTAGGAGAGGTAAGGGCGGACGCATCTACAATGCCGGCTCCTTGGCAACATAGATATTGATGGTCTCAAGACCTCCACCGCCTTCTTCTGATGCTCCGTATCAGGGCTCAACGCTAGATGGTTATGGCGATGACCACCGTGACGGTGAATATGGCACTTATGCAGGTGTCTATCAACACCATTAGATCAGAGAGGACTCCAACTGCCACCGACACTAACCTAGGCACTCATGTCGTCTCGAGGTCTGATGCTGACCGCACCATCTATCATGTGTAATGCTTTACTCCATGCGGCACATGGAAGTTCCTCAAAGCAATACAATGAGAATTCATAGATCCAATGAGAATAGATCCAATAGATCCTACTAGGAATTTTTTTCTTTCTTTTAAACTACTGATACATGGATCTGATGAGAACATAAGGACTTAAATCATGTCAATATTAGAATGTGAAAGCAGTTGATGTAGAAACTCCTCGAAGACAAAAACAAAAGTACAGTATAGTAAAAGAAAAAGAAAAATCATACATATAGCAGTCCAAGGCTTGTACTTATCCAAGAACCATGGTATGATTGGCAGAAGAAACTGCTGGGATAAAATCTGCTCCATGCATACTGACCAAATTCTCTGTTGGCTAGAAGCAGCGGGTTGTAACCTTCGGGAGGTAAGGATAGTGAACACAATGTATTTGGAGAAAAGATGTTTTATTTCTTACTTTTCAATTGTTCAACAAACACACATATTTATATAGTCCCTTATTGTAACAACTCAACCTTAAAAGCAAGTTAACAAATCCTATTAAAATGGATCTAACCCTAGTAAGATGGATCTAATTTAGACAAGTTCTATTCCAAAAGGAATTGGTCAAATCTAGGTTATTTAACTAACATTCTCCTCCTTAATCTAGGTTTGATCAAGGTTGATAACTCCAAGCACCTGCTGCATCTCAGCGAACTTCACTTTGGCGAGGGCCTTTGTGAGAATGTCGGCACGTTGCTTTTCAGTGCTCACGAACTCCACCTTTATCTACCCTCTTTCAACACACTCACGAATGAAGTGAAAGCGAGTATCAATGTGCTTACTGCGCCCATGAAACACTGAATTCTTTATCAGCGCAATTGCAGACTTGTTGTCGACATAGAGCGTGACTGGCTTAGGTTCGCGGCCAGTCATTTCACTAACTAGATTCCTCAGCCACAAAGCTTGACACGCTGCAGTCATTGCCGCCATGAACTCAGCTTCGCAGGAGGACAACGCGACAGTTTTCTGCTTCTGAGACGCCCAAGTGATTAGGTTCTTGTTGAGGTAGAACGCCATTCCGCTAGTGCTCCTCCTGTCGTCGATATCTCCGGCTAGGTTGCTATCGGTGAATCCGTGCAGTTCATCTTCACCATGTCCTCTTCCATACATGAGTCCATACTCAAGTGTTCCCTTCACATATCTGAGGATCTGTTTTACAGCCTGGTGATGCATGGTTGTTGGCTTCTCCATGTACCTACTCACCATTCCGACAGCATAACAAAGGTCCGGGCGAGTATGAGTTAAGTACCTGAGACAGCCAATGATTTGCCTATATTGCGTCGGATCGACTGGTGTTCCTTCAAGGTTCTTGCTGAGTTTCAGTTTAGCTTCCATGGGATACCTGGTTGGATTGCAATCTCCCATTCCAAACTGCTGCAAAACTCTCTTCGCATATGCTGATTGCTTCAGTATAATGCGATCACCCAGTTGGTCTACCTCTATACCAAGGTAGTAAGAGAGTAACCCAAGATCACTCATCTCAAATTTCTGCATCATCTGCTGCTTGTAAACCTTTACTGCAGTTGCTCTTGTGCCTGTAATGATTAAGTCATCAACGTACACTCCGACAATGAGTGCACCCTCCCTATTGCTCCTTGTGTACACAGCATGCTCTTGAGTGCATCTGATGAATCCCAGCTCCTTTAAGCAGCTGTCCAAGCGTGTATTCCAGGCCCTCGGTGCTTGTCGCAAGCCACAGAGAGCCTTGGACAGCCTGTACACCTTGTGCTCCAGGTTCTTGACGACGAAGCCTTCAGGTTGAGCTACATATACCTTCTCTTTGAGGTCACCATTCATAAATGCAGATTTAACGTCCAAATGGTGAACCTCCCATCCGTGCTGGGCTGCGAGGGCAATGATCAAGCGAACTGTGTCGAGTCTGGCAACTGGAGCAAATACTTTATCAAAATCAACTCCATGTTGCTGGGCGTAGCCCTTTGCCACAAGTCTTGCTTTGTGCTTGAGGATCTTGCCTTTACTGTCTCTCTTCACCTTGTATACCCATTTTAAACCGATGGATTTGTGCCCAGATGGTAACTCAGTAAGCACCCAACTCCCATTCTTCTCGATGGCTTCAACCTTCTTCTTCATAGCTTCCCGCCATTCATGTTCAAGTGTAGCATCTTGAAAATTTGTCGGTTCTTCAGTCGACAAAAACAACATCTCTGGATCAAGAAAGGTCTCCTCAGTTTCAGCATATATTTCAACAATTGAGCGGTATCTCCTTGGCTCATTCGAGTCTGTCGTCGGTGTGGGTGAGCCGCTCGAAGTTGTGGCCGCAACTTGTGGTGTAGTAGGCTCCCTTGATGCCATTGCCGCTCCGTGCGTCATAGGTGTTGCCGCATCTCCTATGCCCTCCGGCGTGTGCATAGCCGCGCCCACTGCTCTCTGTGGAGTGATCACTGTCTCGACAACAGATCTTCGATTGAGAGTTCTACCCAGCCTTGTGGTTCGGTACCATCACCATTGTTCCAATCCCATCTCCTTTCTTCCTCGAACACAACATCCCTGCTCACATGGATCTGGCTACATTGAGGATTATAGAGACGGTGTGCTTTGCAGCCCTCTTCCACGCCTAGGTACACCAATGGCGTGCTTCGGTCATCAAGTTTCTTATGATGAGGACCTGCAGTCTTCATGTGTGCGACACATCCAAACATCCTTAAGTGTTCGAGGTTTGGTTTCTTACCAGTCCAGGCTTTATACGGCGTGAGCGCACTGAGAGCTTTAGTTGGCAACCGGTTGAGCAGGTACATAGCATGTCTGACCGCCTCGCCCCACATACTTCCAGGAACATGCATGCTCTTGAGCAAGCTCCTTGTCGTAGCCATCACGGTACGATTCCGACGCTCTACTACGCCATTTTGTTGTGGTGTATATAGTGTAGTGAGGTGCCGTTGTATGCTTTCGCCTTCACAGAAGCTTGTGAATTCCTTGGACAGGAACTCACCTCCTCGATCAGTTCTTAGTGTCTTTATTTTGCTGTCACATTCATTCTCCATAAGAGACTTGAATTTCTTGAAAGCATTAAAGGCATCACTCTTTTCTTTGAGCATATACACCCACATCATGTGACTGAAGTCATCAACAAGTAGAAGAAAGTACTTGTTACCAGTAAGTGTAGCGGGTGTAATCGGGCCGCAAATGTCAGCGTGCACAAGTTGCAGTGGCCTCTCAGCTCTGAAGCTTGCCTGTAGAGGGAACGGTAGTCGTGCTTGTTTGGCGATGAGGCACCCTTCACAGAGCTGGTTTGGATGAGAAATCTTCGGCAGCCCGGTGGCCATTCCCTTCTCTGCCATCATCTTGAGCGCGAAGAAATTCACGTGCCCGAGCCTTGCGTGCCACAACCAGGCTGGGTCTTGTACGTTGGCCATTAGACATATCGGCCTGCAAGATTCAAGAGCTATCTTGTACAGGCGGTTAGGTGATCTCTTCACCTTCATCAGTAGAATGCCGTTCCTGTCGTACACCCTAAAGTAGGAACCAACAATCTCCACCTTGCTTCCATCTTCTGTTAATTGACCAAGGCTCAATATATTACTTCTTAAACTTGGAATGAAGTATACCTCCGACAGAAGACGTTGTTCGCCATTCTTGCATTGGAACATGATTGATCCCCTGCCCTCAATCTGCACGGTTGATCCATCACCGAACTTGACACGGCCGGTGATGTCCTGATCAAGGTCCTTGAATTTTCCTCGGTGGCCCGTCATGTGGTTGCTAGCGCCGTTGTCGAGGTACCACACATTGGTGTCGGCCTGCGCTTCTCCAGCACTACGCAAGTCTGGTACTATCTTCTCTTCATTGAGCATGATGAGGTCAGACGTCTCCTCCTGAGTCTCTCCCAGCAGCAATGCGGCCTCCTCGTCTTGCGCTCGTGCAAGGTTCGCCTCCTCATCACGATGTTTGTTGCGACACTCCGACGCATAGTGTCCATAGTTTTCACAATTGAAGCACTTGATTTTTGATTTGTCACGGTTGGAGCTTGAACCGCGAGTCCTCTCACCCTCCTGGTGTTGCACTATTTGGCCGCCACGACCACCCCTGCCGCGCCAGCGGCCACGTCCACGGGGCTTGCCACGGCCCCGGTCGTCGCTAGTGTGCCCCTTTTCGCTTGACGACAAATCAGTGCCGCCTTTCTTCGATCGTGCCTGCCACTCAGCGTGAGTAAGCAGGAGTTGTCCGTTGTTGCTCTTGCCTCGACCACGTATACGTTCTTCGTACGCTTTGAGGCGGCCGATCACTTCCTCGACCGGCATGGTCTCCACATCCACAAACTGCTCGATCGCAGCAACGACTTGCAGGTACTTGTCTGGGACGGAGACGAGCAACTTATTGACGATGACAACGTCCTCCATCTTTTCTCCCAATCGACGAATCTTGTTTGCGAGGGTCGTCAATTTTTCCGCAAACTCATCGATGGAATCTGTTCTCTTCATACGCAAAACCTCGAACTCACTCTTTAAGGTTTGAATCCTTGCCTTCTTCACCCGATCTGCGCCGAGGTACATTGTCTTCAGGCTTTCCCAAGCTTCCTTAGCCGTTTTGTGCTTGGCCAGCTGGAGTAGGATCTCCTCGGGGACAGCTTGAAAAATGCACGCCAACGCCATCTTGTCTCTCTTCTTTTCTACGACCACCCCGGCCGCGGGTTCAATGGCGTCTCAGACGCCTTGAGCCTCCATGAAGACCTCCATCTTGATCGCCCAAGTGGAGTAGTTGACAGATGTCAGCATCGGGTAGTGCAAAGTTATGCTTCCCTCCTTTGTTGCTGGCGCCGTCGAGTGCTCGACGATTGACATCTTGTTGAGTCGAAGGTACTTTGGCTTACACTTGGCTCTGATACCAGATGTTGGCTAGAAGCAGCGGGTTGTAACCTTCGGGAGGTAAGGATAGTGAACACAATGTATTTGGAGAAAAGATGTTTTATTTCTTACTTTTCAATTGTTCAACAAACACACATATTTATATAGCCCCTTATTGTAACAACTCAACCCTAAAAGCAAGTTAACAAATCCTATTAAAATGGATCTAACCCTAGTAAGATGGATCTAATTTAGACAAGTTCTATTCCAAAAGGAATTGGTCAAATCTAGGTTATTTAACTAACATTCTCCACCACATGATTTAACCATATTACTGTTTCGAAATCAGAAAGAAGCTACCAAACAGAATGATATTATATACTTGAGCATCAAACGAGCAAAAATGTATCATATCATGATGAGGGAATGAATGCAAAGGTAAAATATGAATTTACCCTTCTTTGGTTGGCATATTTCCTTTCCTCGTATTGTAATCTCCTGCTACTCTGCAGTCTAGTGAATATTGTTCGTTAACCTAAAGAAGAGAAGATGATAAGTGCATCCAAAATTTAAGGAAATCCTTCAAAAAATAAATAACTAACACTCCCTTAGGGCATTAACACTGTATAGGAGATCCTTCAATGTTTTCATAGACCAAAGTATACTCACCACCCATCTAGTAACCGCGTAAATGCTTGTTTTCCTTCTTCGCTCTTCTGAGTTCCAGAAAGAAGAGGATCCTTTTGATCTATACAAGAACAAATGATCCCTTATTTGTTTCTGGTACTTGGATTGATATATTAGAAAATGTCAACGAAATTATTTTGAATTTACCCACAAAAGTAAATATAAAATGATATAAGTAGGCAAGATATGTACTAATGAAGTTCATTGCATAAACAATATAAACAGTCCATGTGTACTAAAAATAAAATAGAGGATATTTTCTATTCTTCCCATACATCCCTAACCCATTCTAGATATTTTTTTATAAATTTGTGCCCCGAGATGTATTTTTCAGCCCATCGATTGTAGATGCTCTAACATAATAAATTGTGGTGACTTAACCTACCCAAAATTCTAGCTGGATATTTCTAGCTAGACCCGAATCCCAGTCATGACATAGCAGAATTTTTGCGGACCTAACCTTCTTGACTATGCCAACTAGAAATTCTTGAAGCATGTATCCAATCAAAAGAATTAAGGATTTTGAAAACATTAAACTTGTAACATCCAAACATATTTACTTTGAAAACCCAAATATATCTTGATTCAGTAGTTATTCGATTGCATCCTCAGCAAGAATACTCATATTTATCCTGTAATAAAAATGATCCAAAATAGACAGGACAAGAATCTTTAGTTAGAAGTTTGGAGTTTTGTGCTGGTGGTAGCACTTTTGATGATGGTTCCTTTTATAATATTTTTGTATGCATATATGATATCTGTGTTTGTATTTGATCAAATATTTTAGTACTTGTGAGCAGTTTAATATGACACATTAGTTAATTTGCTAGGTTCAACATCTGGATTATTAGTTCATTTTTTGTTTTACTGAGTTTAGTAATTTCTGTTGTAATTTTGCTCATTGTATTTATAATCAACTATTTTTTGCCTACTTTTGAGGTTATAGATCACTCGAAAGGTGGATACCGGTATTCATGAGTATACACACATTACTTCACTGTTCTTTCTCTCTCCAAGACAGTAGCATCCGAATGTTTTCATCCAGACAATTTTTCTAACAAAGAAACAAAGGAAGTGCCTCAATATTCCTAAATAACTTTAATTTCCGATGGTCCAGGACTTGACATGCATAGAAAGTAGGGAGCAAGTACTCCCCAGCAGATGCTATAGCTCAAGGTTTGAAGTCTATGGTGATCAAGCACCAGGATGCTTGAAAGAACTGTTGCAAGCTTGCCCAACGGGCTTGAAAGCTGACAGCCACTTCAAATCATATTAGTATAGTAAGGGACACCCTATTTTGAAGACATAGGTATGTAAACAATAAATAATGTAGCAAGTTACTTGGCAGCATTTGTGTACGACAGTGTCTGGTTGTTCATAGTCAACATTCCATCAGGCAAAAGTGCAGATTTATTTATCACGTTCCCTCTGTGAGAAGTAACTCTGGGCATGTGACCTATTCTCACTAAGAACCAAGTCCTTATTAGAAGTTGAAATAGTACTCTTGAGAATAGGTTCAGATCCTAGATTGTAGTTCCAAGCATGGAGTAACTTTAGGGAATATTAGTTATTTGCTTTCACCTATTTAAGTAGACTAATTGTAACTCATTTTTTAAGTTGTAACAAGCACTATCAATACCAATAAATTCATATTTCTCCTTTGCCTTCCACGAGAGTTTTGTGACACTCGGTTGTGTGATCCCTTAGAGACAACATCTGGTATCAGAGCTAAGTGTAAGCCAAAGTACCTTCGACTCTACAAGATGTCAATCGTCGAGCACTCGACGGCGCCAGCAACAAAGGAGGGAAGCATAACCTTGCACTACCCGATGCTGACATCTGTCAACTACTCCACTTGGGCGATCAAGATGGAGGTCTTCATGGAGGCTCAAGGCGTCTGAGACGCCATTGAACCCGCGGCCGGGGTGGTCGGAGAAAAGAAGAGAGACAAGATGGCGTTGGCGTGCATTTTTCAAGCTGTCCCCGAGGAGATCCTACTCCAGCTGGCAAAGCACAAAACAGCTAAGGAAGCTTGGAAAAGCCTGAAGACAATGTACCTCGGCGCAGACCGGGTGAAGAAGGCAAGGATTCAAACCTTGAAGAGTGAGTTCGAGGTTTTGCGTATGAAGGGAACAGATTCCATCGATAAGTTTGCGGGAAAATTGACGACCCTCGCAAACAAGATTCGTGGATTGGGAGACAAGATGGAGGACGTTGTAATCGTCAATAAGTTGCTCGTCTCCATCCCAGACAAGTACCTGCAAGTCGTTGCTGCGATCGAGCAGTTTGTGGACGTCGAGGCCATGCCGGTCGAGGAGGTGATCGGCCGCCTCAAAGCGTACGAAGAACGTATACGTGGTCGAGGCGAGAGCAACAACGGACAACTCCTGCTTACTCACGCTGAGTGGCAGGCGCGATCGAAGAAAGGCGGCGCTGATTTGTCGTCAAGCGGAAAGGGGCACTCTAGCGACGACCGGGGCCGTGGCAAGCCCCGTGGACGTGGCCGCTGGCGCAGCAGGGGTGGTCGTGGCGGCCAAATAGTGCAACACCAGGAGGGTGAGGGGACTCGCGGTTCAAGCTCTAACCGTGACAAATCAAAAATCAAGTGCTTCAATTGTGAAAACTACGGGCACTATGCGTCGGAGTGTCGCAACAAACGTCGTGATGAGGAGGCAAACCTCGCACGAGCGCAAGACGAGGAGGCCGCATTGCTGCTGGGAGAAACTCAGGAGGAGACGCCTGACCTCGTCATGCTCAATGAAGAGAAAATAGTACCAGACCTGCGCAGTGCTGGAGAAGCGCAGGCCGACACCGATGTGTGGTACCTCGACAACGGCGCTAGCAACCACATGACGGGCCACCGAGAAAAGTTCAAGGACCCTGATCAGGACATCACCGGCCGTGTCAAGTTCGGTGATGGCTCAACCGTACAGATTGAGGGTAGGGGATCAATCATGTTCCAATGCAAGAATGGCGAACAACGTCTTCTGTCGGAGGTATACTTCATTCCAAGTTTAAGAAGTAATATATTGAGTCTTGGTCAATTAACAGAAGATGGAAGCAAGGTGGAGATTGTCGGTTCCTACTTGAGGGTGTACGACAGAAACGTCATTCTACTGATGAAGGTGAGGAGATCACCTAACCGCCTGTACAAGATAGCTCTTGAATCTTGCAGGCCGATATGTCTAATGGCCAACGTACAAGACCCAGCCTGGTTGTGGCACGCAAGGCTCGGACACGTGAATTTCTTCGTGCTCAAGATGATGGCAGAGAAGGGAATGGCCACCGGGCTGCCGAAGATTTCTCATCCAAACCAGCTCTGTGAAGGGTGCCTCATCGCCAAACAAGCACGACTACCGTTCCCTCTGCAGGCAAGCTTCAGAGCTGAGAGGCCACTGCAACTTGTGCACGCTGACATTTGCGGTCCGATTACACCCGCTACACTTGCTGGTAACAAGTACTTTCTTCTACTTGTTGATGACTTCAGTCGCATGATGTGGGTGTATATGCTCAAAGAAAAGAGTGATGCCTTTAATGCTTTCAAGAAATTCAAGTCTCTTGTGGAGAATGAATGTGACAGCAAGATAAAGACACTAAGAACTGATCGAGGAGGTGAGTTCCTGTCCAAGGAATTCACAAGCTTCTATGAAGGCGAAGGCATACAACGACACCTCACCGCACCATATACACCACAACAAAACGGCGTAGTAGAGCGTCGGAATCGCACCGTGATGGCTACGACAAGGAGTTTGCTCAAGAGCATGCATGTTCCTGGAAGTATGTGGGGCGAGGCGGTCAGACATGCTGTGTACCTGCTCAACCGGTTGCCAACTAAAGTTCTCAATGCGCTCACGCCGTATGAAGCCTGGACTGGTAAGAAATCAAACCTCGAACACTTAAGGATGTTTGGATGCGTCGCACACATGAAGATTGCAGGTCCTCATCATAAGAAACTTGATGACCAAAGCACGCCATTGGTGTACCTTGGCGTGGAAGAGGGCTGCAAAGCACACCGTCTCTATAATCCTCAACGTAGCCAGATCTATGTGAGCAGGGATGTTGTGTTTGAGGAAGAAAGGAGATGGGATTGGAACAATGGTGATGGTATCGAACCACAAGGCTGGGTAGAACTCTCAGTCGAAGATCCTGTTGTCGAGACAGTGATCACTCCACAGAGAGCAGTGGGCGCGGCTATGCACACGCCGGAGGGCATAGGAGATGCGACAACAACTATGACGCACGGAGCGGCAATGGCATCAAGGGAGCCTACTACACCACAAGTTGCGGCCACAACTTCGAGCGGCTCACCCACACCGACGATAGACCCGAATGAGCCAAGGAGATATCGCTCAATTGTTGACATATATGCTGAAACTGAGGAGACCTTTCTTGATCCAGAGATGTTGTTTTTGTCGGCCGAAGAACCGACAAATTTTCAAGATGCTACACTTGAACATGAATGGCGGGAAGCTATGAAGAAGGAGGTTGAAGCCATCGAGAAGAATGGGACTTGGGTGCTTACTGAGTTACCATCTGGGCACAAACCCATCGGTTTAAAATGGGTATACAAGGTGAAGAGAGACAGTAAAGGCAAGATCCTCAAGCACAAAGTAAGACTTGTGGCAAAGGGCTACGTCCAGCAACATGGAGTTGATTTTGATGAAGTATTTGCTCCAGTTGCCAGACTCGACACAGTTCGCTTGATCATTGCCCTCGCAGCCCAGCACGGATGGGAGGTTCACCATTTGGACGTTAAATCTGCGTTTCTGAATGGTGACCTCAAAGAGGAGGTATATGTAGCTCAACCTGAAGGCTTCGTCGTCAAGAACCAGGAGCACAAGGTGTACAGGCTGTCCAAGGCACTCTATGGCTTGCGACAAGCACCGAGGGCCTGGAACACACGCCTGGACAGCTGCTTAAAGGAGCTGGGATTCATCAGATGCACTCAAGAGCATGCTGTGTACACAAGGAGCAATAGAGAGGGTGCACTCATTGTCGGAGTGTACGTTGATGACTTAATCGTCACAAGCACAAGAGCAACTGCAGTAAAGGTTTACAAGTAGAAGATGATGCAAACAATTTGAGATGAGTGATCTTGGGTTACTCTCTTACTACCTTGGAATAGAGGTAGACCAACAGGGTGATCGTACTACACTGAAGCAATCAGCATATGCGAAGAGAGTTTTACAGCAGTTTGGAATGGGAGATTGCAATCCAACCAGGTATCCCATAGAAGCTAAACTGCAACTCAGCAAGAACCTTGAAGGAACAACAGTCGATCCGACGCAATATAGGCGAATCATTGGTTGTCTCAGGTACTTAACTCATACTCGCCCGGACCTTTGTTATGCTGTCGGAATGGTGAGTAGGTACATGAAGAAGCTAACAACCATGCATCACCAGGCTGTGAAACAGATCCTCAGATATGTGAAGGGAACACTTGAGTATGGACTCATGTATGGAAGAGGACATGGTGAAGATGAACTGCACGGATTCACCGATAGCAACCTAGCCGGAGATATCGACGACAAGAGAAGCACTAACGGAATGGCATTCTACCTCAACAAGAACCTAATCACTTGGGCGTCTCAGAAGTAGAAAACTGTCGCGTTGTCCTCCTGCGAAGCTGAGTTCATGGCGGCAACGGCTGCAGCGTGTCAAGCTTTGTGGCTGAGAAATCTAGTTAGTGAAATGACTGGCCGCGAACCTAAGCCAGTCACGCTCTATGTCGACAACAAGTCTGCAATTGCACTGATGAAGAATTCAGTGTTTCATGGACGCAGTAAGCACATTGATACTCGCTTTCATTTCATTCGCGAGTATGTTGAAAGAGGGCAGATAAAGGTGGAGTTCGTGAGCACTGAGAAGCAACGTGCCGACATTCTCACGAAGGCTCTCGCCAAAGTGAAATTCCCTGAGATGCAGCAGGTGCTTGGAGTTCTCAACCTTGATCAAATCTAGATTAAAGGAGTCAAGGATCTCTCAGAGTGAAGTCCAGATTAGGGGGGAGCATGTGAGCAATAATCAGGAAGTAACTCTGGGCATGTGACCTATTCTCACTAAGGACCAAGTCCTTATTAGAAGTTGAAATGGTACTCTTGAGAATAGGTCCAGATCCTAGATTGTAGTTCCAAGCATGGAGTAACTTTAGGGAATATTAGTTATTTGCTTTCACCTATTTAAGTAGACTAATTGTAACTCATTTTTTAAGTTGTAACAAGCACTATCAATACCAATAAATTCATATTTCTCCTTTGCCTTCCACGAGAGTTTTGTGACACTCGGTTGTGTGATCCCTTAGAGCCAACACCCTCTCTATAACTCAAAGTCACAAAATAGTGGTTGGGAACATGGTATAATCTGAACTGGAGTTGGCCCATGAGGTGTGATATTGGATTGGACTCATATTCCTTAAAAAGATAATTTTTATGCAAGGCCTGAACAAATTCCAATTATCTACACCTCATGATCCTACTTTCTACCCGATGTGGGACTAAATTATCAACTCTATTGTCATTACCTTTGATCACTCAACAGAAAAACCTATGCTATACGATATCTTTGGCGTATCACACATTTGCAGTGTGGAAACAGCTTCTACTACCCATACCACTTACCGACAAGAATAATACAGAATATAAACTCTTAAGTTTTCCACAGAAAAAAAGAGTATACAGGAACAAACATAGCAAAAACAACTCAAAAGTCAACTGAATTAACAACTTATACCTTCAGGAGAACTACACACAAGGAGAACGAAAAGCAATACCCAACGTTCTCCAAAAATATCTGAATGAACAACCTAGAAGTTATCATGCTAGATCATACTAACTTTCAAATGGAGAAGAAGCCAACTCACTAGAATTCAGTCAGGGTACTTGTCACTGATTCTTGCAGCCTCCGTCCGTCTTTTCTCTGCATCTTTTTTTCATATGAACAAAATTACCTCATCGAACAATAAGAACAACAACAAAATAAACAAAGAACCATAACAAGACTATTCTTGTTCTTGAAGGAGCTACTGCTCGTTGCGAGGTTTTTCATATAAATGGATAGACGACTTGATGCCCCGTGTATTAGTTAGTTGGCAGAGGCAGATTCGAAACTACCTAGTAGGCTTCCGTATTAGGCTCTTTAGATTTGAAAGTCCAGACCATCTCTAACAAATTACACTCAATTAATGCAAGTCAAACATATCACCTACTAATCAATTTATAAATAGAAACATATATGGAACACCAACAACCCCCCTCCCCCCCAAAAAAAAAAAAAGGAAAATAAAGAAGTCGAAATAAGCCACACACACAAACAAAAAAAATCAAGAAGAAGAGATGAAACCTACGAAGAAGGTTGAGCACACATGTTGCCGAGGAGCCGGTCGAACGCATGGGTGAGCACCTTCAGCTGGCCCTTTCTATAGATCCCGTAGGGCAGGGCGGTAGCTGTGGTCTCAAGAAAAAAACCTCAAAGGATGTAGAGGTACGATCACCATCGCCTCCATCACGTCCCTCCTCTAAATATCCGTGAAGTAGACCGAGATGCTAATGCAGTAGTCGACGACCGCGAATACAAGGTTCTTCTCAGGGATCCCCTTGAGGTCCGACAACACCATCCTGAGGAGTTGGGTAGGGTGAATCTTAGCATCTCACCGAGATAGCGGATGTGGATGAGGGGGAAGTCACCGAGGCCCTCGGTGATGGAGAAAGGGAGGGACTGGAGGTAGCGGGCATGGATGAGGTATTTTTTTTGTAGAAAGAACTTTTTTCGCAAAACAAAGGAAGAAAAATGTGAAATTTTTGGGACCTACTATTTTCCCAACCAACCAAGATTTTATTGGAAAGAATTAATTTTGAGTTTTAAATAAGATATATTATTAGAGTACATTTAAGGTAGTCAAAGGCACAAGGCGCACTCTAGGCACAAAAGATCCATATCATCCGAGGTGCAAGGCACAGTTAAGACACGCGCTTGAGCGAAACGAGGCACAATTATAAAAAAATAATAATAATACACAAATAAATAAATAAATTAGTAATGTAAGAAATAAAACAAAATAACATATTAAAACGAACAAAAATATGTTAAAACATAATCAAGTGAACTAGCAGAGCAGTAATAGCAATCAAGAGAACTAACAAAAGTTTATATTATCCCTACTACGTTTTTAGTAAATTTTAGTTTTTCTAGTTAAACTGTAACCAACTACTTGTATGAGATAAGGATTATAACAATATCTCAAAAAAAATTGTATATAAAAAATATGACATGCCTAGACGCACTTTTTCTTGGTTGCGCCTTGCAGAAAGGTCACCTAAGGCACGTCTTGGGTGCGCCTGGAGAAAGGCGCCTTGCCTAGTGAGGTGCGAGACGCAGTTGTTGTGCCTTTCTGTGAGGCATGCCCTAGACGCACCCAGACACACCTTTGACTACCATGAGTACATTTATAAATTTGTCCTAGAAGATACCTTAGAGAATGGACCCACAAATAAAAATGGTCCTGCAAGCTTGCGGAAGCCAGTCATCCATTTTATATATTATCTGAACCAAAGCATGGAGATTCTGTTGATAAAATAGGAATGGATCATTCCTATGGAAGACCTTAAGCAACATCTGCTTATTCTACTATTCGTCCTCTTCTGAATGCACTAACAGTTAAGAACAAGTATCCTGTTCCTCAAACTGATAATTTATTCGACCAATTGGACAAAGCAAAGATGTTTTCCAGGATAGACTTGAGAACACACTACTACCAGATGAAGGTTGGAAGAAGGATATTCTCAAGATAGCGTTTATGACGATAAGTGATCTGACAAAAGCATATCTAAACATAAGTAATATGACAATATAAAGCCATTGTTCTATTACCAAATGGACCAATGTGTATCACCACCACCACAACAACAACAAAGCCTTAAACCTAATATTTGTGTTGACTACATAAACCTTTTCCATCTATTCATCTTTCTTAAGGCCAATCTAATTTGTATTATAATAAGAAACATGGAATTAACACAAACTATATAAATATCAAGAAACACACAAAATTGAATGTATCAATATGGATGCAGATTCTAGAATTAACATAATACAATATGATGAGATCATATTGTATAACGTGATCTTTAAAACAAAATATACAATAAATTGATAAAATAGGACAAGAATTGAGTTAGTTTATTAGGCAAATTCCACTGAGCAATGGGAAAAGTTCTTCGGTGTTATATACATAATGTTATAAACAACTGTGATGCATCAATATGAATACATATGCAAGAATTAGCAGAATACAATGTGATGAGATCATATTGTACAACATGATCTTTAAAACAAAATATACAATAAATTTATAAAATAGGACAAGAAATTGAGTTAGTTTATGAGGAAAAAATCCACCAAGCAATGGGAAAATTATTCAATGTGATGCACATAATGTTATAAATAAATGGACACACATGAGTAGTACACTCATATATCTTTGATGTGAGGACATCAAATGGGTATTTATATCATTGCTGGCAAGATCGTGATCTATTAGCTTCAGCCATTAAGAAGCATAAAAAAGGTAAACCTTTTAAATTGATCTATTAGTTTCCATATATATTCGATGTGAGGATATCAAATGAGTATTTATATCATTGCCTGGCAAGATCATGATCTATTAGCTTCAGGCATAAAGAAGCATAAAAACGGTAAACTTTTTATATCTATTTGTTTCAATTATGTTTAACCATGTGTCCAAATTGAACTTATGGGTAGACTTTTCTGACTATTTTACCCATTATGGACGCATTATTGATGTTTATTTCACCATCCCGTGACGTTTGTACATCTATTTTTTGTGCTCTGATTTAACGAGTTCGCAGCTGGAATGTCGTCCAGACTCTCTCGGAACGCCAGACAAGTATACCTTGTCTTATTATAGTATTTTCATGTTATTCTATTTTTCTATATTTATTTATTTCATAACATCAATTATATATTATTGTTAGTTACATATGTCCTAGTTGTTTCTATGTTGAATTATTGCTAGTTGTATATTTACCATACTCTGATGACACATATTTTGACACGGAGAGTTGCATGCATAGAGGCCTAGCGTTCCTTCTTTATTTGTTAGGATAAGGACTTTAGGAGACCAATGGTTTTTTGTCGCCAAAATTACCTTAAGGTTTATCGTCACTAAATTCTTCGATCGTAAGCATCGTTACCGGATGCTCCTGGCCCAAAGTCAATGACGACTAATTAAGCATTTTAGTTACAAAAGATCTTTAACTACAATACGGTCGCGAGAAAATGTCTTTGTCATTCCAAAGTTTTGGCCAAGAAAGCTTTCTCGTCTTAGGTTGTAGGATTTTTTTCGGATGGAGGGGAGCACAAATACCTTTGTCGACTAAAATAGTTGGCATATGTAATATTGTAATATCTGACAACTATATTTGATTGCAATAGATAGTTTGTAGTGACTATCACTGGCTCCCATTATTGTTTGTGGCGACTTTTATTGGTCAAAATAGATAGTTAGTGATGACTATCACTAGTCACCTAAGATACTTTGTGACGACTATAATTGGTTGCAATTGGTAGTGTGTTGTCACGCCCCAGTCCCAAAATATTGAGGGACTAGACACGTGATAATGGCCAGTAGTACACGCCGATGGACAAACCCAATTTAATGGATTCATCAGGGTATAATTAAGCTGTAATACAAAATAAAGTCTACTAAACATGCCACAAACTAATCTCATCCATGGAAGATAAATATGATCAACAGCAATAAAAAATGAAAATCAATAACCAGTCTCAATAAAATAAATTGGGGAACAACCCAATATAAGTCTGATACAATGGTTCAACAGACCAAACCATAAGTCTCTTAATAAAGTAGATACTTAGTATGAAACACAGATACTCAGGAAAAGTCTTCAGCCATCACCTCTTCCTCAGGGATCGTTACAGCTCCTGTGTCAGCTTCTGCTCCTGCTTCTGCTACTGTCCCGTAAACCTCGGGATAGAAATCCTCCGCTAAACCTGGGGACATCATCCGGAATCTAGGTCCTCAGGGGACATAGCAAGGTACAAAATAATACAAGCCAAAATAAATACAGTACAATAGTAAATGAAATAAATAGGGTAAATATGTAACCATCTATGTGAAATGCAAGTGAGAGCATCACTAGTACTCAGGCTGAGACCGCTACAAGCTCTGTGTCGGGGAGCCGGTAGCAGTAATATCAAGTAATATGCCTATCTCTGATGTAGAGTCTACGGCCTCACAATAATAAATACATATATAAAACAGCTTGTAGCCTGTGTGTCTCTCCCCACCCAATGTAATCACACGTCTCATGTCCATAACATCTCATGTCTATGTCACGCGAGATCATAGCTAATGCAACAAGTCATATAATATCTATGAATATAATATCTATGTCATAATCTTGCAACCTACACAGAATCACCTTGAATATTTCAGGAAGATTCTGTCTCATGAATATTGTCAGGTGTCCTGCGTATAACGTACTTGATAATGCAAGCACGAGAATGTAAAGGGTATCGATATCCATGTCTAGGTGACATTACACAATTCTGCGTACAGTGTTGACACCCGAATATTATTCGGATGCTAAATAATGTCACACGGTCCTAGGTTAAGCATGTACGATATATAAATAAGTTTAAGGAAATGATATGTAATAAGAAATACAGGGTTGGCAAGGTACACTTGCCTGGGGTTTGAATACCAACGGCTGTCCCTGTATCAATGGATTCTGCAGGTACTCCTCCAAAAGCTGTAATAAACATCACCATCAGGTTCAGAAAATATTAAATAGCTAGAAACGCCTGTCCTTGAGTCCAATTTGGACACAGAGGAAAAAATGACAGCTTCTGGTCAAAGCGGGGTCCACATGTGGGCCGCTTCGCACCGAAAACGTGTCAGAAATAATGGTCTCCAAATTTGTCAAACTTAGTGTCAACAAGTCCAGAACGACGATACAAACCCAACAGAACTTCTAGAATTGGATTCCGATGAGCCGATCACAAAATTGCCCGTCAAGTGGAGCCGCGGGGCCCACAATATACGATTTTGTCAACGTTCTCAGAATCGAACCAAACTTGAGTCACAGGACTAGCGTATTGCTACGAATCCGATGGCGCAAGTTTCGATCCGACGTGTATACACAAAGTTACAATATATTCTGGAACAAGGACAATACGGGACGTTGTCGACGGATACGCGTTGATTCTGGTGTGCACGCACATCCAAATCAACTTATGCAAAATTTTACACGTCCATATCAACGACACGCACCTTTTGGTGAAGTCCGTATGCGACCAAGTCGTCCCGTTTGGCAGGATGCACTCAGTTTCGGGGAAAAGCAGGGTAAATATTTTCCTATTTTTGGATCGCAGTTCGCGATCACCACAGGACGCGACACACCGAGCGGTTTACACGGGCATCGATAGGGTCACGCAGGGTTCGTTTCATAACAAACGAAACGAGAAACGGGACAGCGAGGAGAGAGAAAAGACTACCTGAACAAGGCTTCGTAGAAACCAAGATTTCTCGTATCTGCGAGGCGACACGACACGACACAACACAGCTAGGTTAGGGTTTACGTCGCTGGAGGCGGCCGGAGCTGGCCTGAGTTGGTGGCGGCTAGGGCACGGCTGTGGTGGAGTTGCAGTGGCAGCGCTTCACCGTCTTCGGGGAAGCTCGGGCGGAGGCGGCTTGAGTCGAGAGTCCACGGCGGAGCTGGGCTCGGGTGGAGACAGGGGCAGCGGGTCTGAGGCGGAGGAAGGCGGCGCTGGTGGAGGCTTCTGCTGCTGCGAGGTCTTCGGCTCGCCGAAAGAGGCTGGGTCGAGGCGGCCGGAGTCGTTCGAGGTTCTCGCGGGGGAAGGCGGAGTCTAGGGTGGAGACTAGGGTGGAGGCAGCAACGAAGGGCGAAGGGTTTAAATAGGCCGGGAGAAGTCAGGCCGTCGGCCGGCGGTTGCAGGGGAGGTGAAGGTGAAGAGGCTGACGGCGCTGGCCGTTGCGGAGGTGAAGCGGCAGCCGGCTGCGAGAGGCAAAGGGGAAAAGGTGGCAGTGGTTTGCAGGGGATCTGAACGGAGGCGGCGGCGACGGTTACAGCCGAAGAAGTTGGGGCATCGCGGAGGCGGTTGCAGGGAAGTCGAACCGAGGGGTCGCCGGCGGGCCACGGCGGCGAAAATGGCCGCTGGGGAGGGGAACCGTCGGGAAGAAGAGGGGTTGGAGTTTTGGTACTAGCGGGTTAACGGGTCCGGGTCAGGTTCAGTTTCGGATCCAACCCGACCCGCTAGAAATTGGGTTCGATTTGACTAGACCGGGTCCGGCTCGGGTTGGTTTGGTTCAATTAGAAATAAACTGGATTTATTTCTAGGGTTTAATTAGGGTTTAATAATTAATTAGTTTTTAAGGCTTTAAAAATGTTTCCGAGGCCCAATAAATTCCTGAAAAATTATCCTATGTCTAATATTTTATTTTACACCAGAAAATATTATTCTCATATTATTTTAATATTGATTAACATCATTTAAAATTATTTAATTTCAAAATACCTTAATTTTAATTAGTTAAAAATTACAGAAAAATTCATACAAATTCTGAAAATTTATTTTTAAATTTCTAAAAAAATACAGGTGATTACATGTGTGGAGACTACTATTGGCCGCTAAAGATAGTCTGTGGCGACTATGATTGGTCGTAATAGGTAGTGTGTGGCAACTATGATTTGTCACAAAACTACTTGCTCATGGTCCATTTTCTAATTTATGTAGCGAGTTAGACATGTCTGATCTATATGCTCCAGCTTGAGAAAGGGTGTTAAGTTATTATTGTTATTTAATATATGAGGGTAAATGTAGTAATTGTGCGTGTATTTATCATCATGCATATTAATATAAATAAACATGAGGAGCAACATATGGTTTCAAGTCCTTGCACTCTCTTTTCTTATATTCTCTTCTCACCCTTTTCTCCCTCCTCAAAACTTCACTAGGTATCAGAGCATCTTTTGAAGGTACTGCAAATCTTATCCATAATGTTACCCAAAAAAATTGTATGTTCTTCGTATGTTTTTTATGATTTAGCATTCGATGTTCGTAGTCGTTTGTGGTTTATTTATAAAATATAGGGTTTCTACAGATGTCGATATTCGTGGTTGAAAGTCGTTGGTTGAGAGACCTAGAATTCTTATAGATCTACATTGGTTGTTCGTTATCGGTTGTGGTTTGTGTCATGACCCGCACCTGATAATTCGGATATGGGTACGTGGGTACGTCCAGCCTACGACGCGGTGGTAGAACGATGTCTAGTAACTAAAATATATCCAACAACTCACGTAATATATAAGAATAAATCATAGTACTCAAATCATATTTCTAAGGAAGATAACTGCGAAGGAAACATCATATAGAAACCATAAGTCTGAAGTCCAAGTTTAGGTAATGACTACAAAAGTATGATTCTAAAATAACATATAATAGTAGACTACGTGAGACAAAATCATAACAAATATAATAGAGTCTAAGCTATACTAAACTAAGTAGTAGCAGCCTAGATCTCTGCTGCAAGGGCTTCCGGATCCTCCGGTAGGGCAGGACCAATATTAGATATAAGGTCCTCCTGGGCCCCGTAATATGTTAGTCCTCAAAATTATCTCATAAAATTTTCAACATATCCATATCAGGATTGGAGCAAAGTACAATACAATAAAACTAGTTCCATATACATGGTAGAGACTATAAGGCTGTAATAGGCATGCAATACTTGAAAGACTATAAATCAGAATCATGGCATGACAACTTGTGATAAAACAAATAATCATGAGAAATCCATGAACATAATAGCAAAGTATCGGAATGAAAAAATAAAAGATTGTAAATACTCTAAGTGAATTTAAAATATTATTTTCAATATGTGATCGACTTAGATCTCTGGCTCATCTTGCGATGAGCTATTATTAATGAAAAGGTCAGGCACAATCATCTATGAATGGCATAATTTTCTATTAGACATGAAAGCAACATAAAAGACGGACTTTGTTCACAAATCTACTTAGTATTTTTCTCTTTTCCGACTAATACTTATGGATTCAAGGCAAGATACAATGATTATAGAAACATAAAAATTACTAAGCAAGGTAGGCACGAGATACGTGAACATGAACAACAATCTGTTCAATACGATAAATATGACCAACATGACAACATAACCAACATGAGAATTACCATTCAAACTGAGAATCCATATATTACCAATCCGTGTATCGAGCGTGAAAGTAAGACATAGCTAGAACACGAAGTATTGAAACTATAAAGTAATAAAAACAATCAGAGAATGTACCTGCCGGCCGTCCTGAGATGGTGATACGGGATTGAGTCCATATCGCATTCCAAATAACCTATATATGAGTTTATAATGTCAATAAGTGATATGGAATCAAAATCTAATATATTTAGTTATTGAGTCTCTAGGTCAATTACTTATACCAATTGTATTTTATCTTGATAGGTACAATTAGGTTCAATACTACCTACTTGTGATATCTATATAATAAGTATTTTAATACTAAAATATAGCATTATATAGTTCAAAGTAGCATATATAACTTATATATATTGTAGGTTATTATAACACTTATTTATACTTTATATAGCACTTCTAGTTTCCTAATTTAATACCTTGGTATTCCAGTACCTTGGTATTTACCCTACACCTTAACTTGACACATACTCAAAGTATTTGCATCTCATGGATATCCCAACACCTTGACACTTAGTATTTCTTACTCTTGTATCTTGACACTTAAGATATCTTGGTATCTTGATACCTAAACTTAGACTCTAACATACCATACATAACTTACATAGAGATACTCTCTTGTACCTCACATACTAAATAACACTAACCTCTCTCATTCACTATCTAAGATACTTGTACCTAGGATACTCTTAACCAATACCTACACTAACAATCACACTAACCCACATCTACTCACTAGACATTCACTACCTAGACACTCACTAGTTGACTCATGGACACTTGTGCACTGCACACTACTACTGATGCTTGCTACTGCTGCTGCTGCTGCTAATCCTACTGCTACTGTTGTTGCTGCCCTACTGCTGTAGTTGATGTTGCCTGCTGCTGCACTCCTCCCCCCCCTCTTTTAAGCACACACACATACCTCTCTCTCTCTCTCTCTCTATATATATATATATATATATATATATATATATATATACACCCTCACACACATGTATATGTGTATAAACACACACACACACACATCTCTCTCTCTCTCTCTCTCTCTCTCTATATATATATATATATATATATATATATATATATATATATATATATATATATATATATATATATATACTCTCACACACACATATATATATATATATAAACACACACACACACACACACACACGTATATGTGTATATATATATATATATATATATATATACTCTCACACACACATATATATATATAAACACATACACACACACACACACACACACACGTATATGTGTATTACTCTTTATACTCTTGTATATATTTATACACACCCTCAATTAGGATACCAAACCAAGACACCAAGTATCACTCAAAGATACTCAAACAAATACTTTTCCATGATACCATTTTGGTATCCAAAATACTAAACCCAACAATATCCAACATACTCCTAACCATGTCATATAATTATATATACTATATATATATATATATCTAAAAGACACATAGACACCTATAAATACAATCACTAGTATATATTAAAATCTAATCATGCATATCGCGTAGTATCTGGATACCACACTAGGTATCCTATTTAGGACACCTAGACACAACCACACTTCAATTAGGATACAAAATCTCTTTGGGGACACAACACAACACTTGGTGGATATCAATCCACTAATGCTCTAAAATACTAATTTAAGCATATTGAATTAATAGAAATCAAGCCATTACAACCTATTCCTACCAATGAGAAGTTTAGACATAGTCATTTATCGGTTTTCTATTGGTTTAGATTAGTATTTTTACCATAAAAACTAGGAGGGAAGTGATAGTTACCTATTGGAAAGGGCTCACAATAACAATTCTCTTAAATGGATAGTGTAGGAAGAAGAAGTGAATCAAATCCTCCTTGATAGCGGTCCTTGCTAGACTCCTATGATCCTCAAGCTTGGCTCCTCCTTCGGAAGAAATTTGGTGAAGTTTGGGTGGTGGAAAAGTTGTGGGAAAGAAGGTTTGGTGTTTGAAAAATGGTGGAAGACTTTGGAGAAGATGAAGTGGACAACAAGAAGTGAAGTGGGATGAAATAAATAAAAGGGTAGGGAGGCCTTTATGTGGCCGGCCAAGCATGGGGGTACGGGGGGTTGAGGTGGTCTAGCTTCCTTTACAAGCCTTCTTGATATTTTCTTGAAGAGGTGATACTCAAACAAATACTTTTCCACGATACCATTTAGGTATCCAAAATACTCAACCCAAAAAATATTCAACATACTCCTAACCATGTCATATAATTATATATACTATATATCTAAAAGACACGTACACCTATAAATACAATCAATAGTATATATTAAAATCTAATCATGCATATCACGTAGTATCTTGACACCATACTAGGTATCCTTTTAAGGACACCTAGACACAACTATACCTCGATTAGGACACAAAATTTCTTTGGGGACACAATACAACACTTGGTGGATATGAATCCACTATTGCTCTAAAATATTAATTTAAGCATATTGAATTAATAAAAATCAAGCCATTACAACCTATTCCTACCAATGAAAAGCTTAGGCATAGTCATTTATGGGTTTTCTATTGGTTTAGATTAGTGTTTTTACCATAGAAACTAGGAGGGAAGTGATAGTTACCTATTGGAAAGGGCTCCCAATAACAATCCTCTCAAATGGATAGTGTAGGAAGAAGAAGTGAATCAAATCCTCCTTGATAGTACTCCTTGCTAGACTCCTATGATCCTCAAGGTTGGCTCCTCCTTCGGAAGGAATTTGGTAAAGTTTGGGTGGTGGAAAAATTATGGGAAAAATATTTGGTGTTTGAAAAATGGTAGAGGATTTTGGAGAAGATGAAGTGGAGAACAAGAAGTGAAGTGGGGTAAAATGAATAAAGGGGTGGGGAGGCCTTTATGTGGTCGGCCAAGCATAGGTGTATGGGGTAGGGGGTGGGGGTGAGGTGGTCTAGGTTTCTTTACAAGACTTCTTGATATTTTTTTGGAGAGGTAGAAGGTTGGATATTTAGTTTTAAGAGGTGGGAAGGTAAATATCTTGATATTTCTTCATCCTTGGTTAGTTTCTAACCTAAACATAACCTAATCTTTCATTAACCTAAATATAGGTTAACCTTAAACTAAATACTAATTAAGATTAATTAACTAATTACTAATTATAAACTAATTAATCCAAATTAATAACAAATAAATAAATAAATAAATAAAAAAATAAAAAAATTTGGAAAAGTGGGGGTTAAAGTTCGTTGTAAGATCTAGGATTCTATAGATCTTGTCTCTGTTACATCTGCAAGTACGGTGGGGACACGAAACTTCTGACGAGGTTAATAGTGCTGGTGGTGGTAGCTGGAGGTGGTCCTCCTTTTACTATTATTGATAACGATGAATCGAAAAAGCGATCACAACTGTGAAACTCAATAGTGCAAACTATCTTGTCTGGTCCAAGTATATTAAAGTAGTATTGGGAGCGAAGAAGTTAAAAGTTTTTTACAAAGTAACCCTCACCTGAAACATTCGTTGATTATAAGGATTGGATGAGTGTCGATTCATATGTTATGACATGGTTGTGGCACAGTATGGAGTTGCACATCGTCTCTAATGTTCAGTGGCATGAATCCTCCAAACAGATTAAGGCATCTCTGAAAGAATCATATTTACTGAAGCAGAATATAGCTCCTACCTATGAGTTATACGCATTGTTATTTAATAAAAAGCAAAATGGAAAGTCTGTGAATGAATATCTAACTTGGAAAAATTGGAAAAATTAATGATACGACATGAATCACTAGTATATTATTGATTTTGGGACTCAAATTGGAAAATTTACAATCGTGTCCAATAATTAGGAGTTTTGTGTCCTCGTAAGGACTATTGGTGTTCAATTAGTTGTGTGTTGGTATCGTGGTGTCCAAATTTGGATACGTGTAGGCCGTATAATGATACGACATGATACGCATAGGAGAATTTGGTAGATTTGGGATTTTTGATCTATTAGTGTTTAATTCCCTTTAATTTCATTAATTTTAGTTATTTTAATTATATATATATATATATATATATTTTATTTGTTTTGGGTGGTGTATCATGGTGTTGGTAGGTGTATCACATGAGTATCATGGTGTGATACTTGTGTGTATCATGATGAGCACTAGGTGTTTGAGGTTTGGCTTGTGTTGTGTTAGTGAGTTGTTAGTGTGTGGGGAGTGTGGTGTGTATGTGTGTATGTTTGATGCATGAGTGATCAGGTTTTTAGTGGTGTATAGGCGTAATAGTGTGTGTGTGGTGCAAGTGTGCACTTAACTTTGCGGGAGAAGCTCTTTTGCTGCATTCAACAGCTTATTGTAGCAGCAGAAGCAGCTTTTCAGTGCTTTTCAGCAAGCAACAACAACTAAAAAGCAGCAGTTGAAAAGCAGCAGCATAACAGCTGAAAAGAAGCAGTAACAACAGCTGAAAAGCAGCATGAGCAGTAGGAAGCTAGGGGGGAGCATGGTTTTTGTGTAAGTGAGCTTGAGTGTGGTAAGTGATTGGGAATATGTAAGTTATGTATGAGGTATCACGAGAAAGTATCATAGAGTATTGATAAGTAAAACCATGGTACCTTATACCAATGTGTAGGGTATGAGTGAGGTAAGTTGAGGTATGGTGTTCTAGGTGTATCAAGATATTAGAGGTAGGTCTTAGGTATATGTCAAGATACCAAGGTTAAGGTATGGGTCTTGATACTAGAATATTGAGTATAGGGTAAAGTATTGAGTTATGATATTAGATATGTAATTAAGATATTATATAAGTACCTATCTATAAGTGTCTATATATATAGATATATAATATATAATACTTAGAAGTAGCTTGTTAATACTAAGGTAACATGAGTTAGGCTTTGATACCAAGGTATTGGTATTAGGTAATGGATTTATCTTAAGGTATTGGTCTAGGATACGATATAAGATACTAAGATACGGGATAAGGTATTGGGTTCTAGGCCAAGGTATTACTAGGTAAAGTAGTTATGAGTGTATATATAGTATTGGTGTAATATATTATTATAAGGTAAGATATTATAAGGTATTGCTTACATAGAGTCTATATTAAGTATATGATACATATAATATACTACCTTAACTAGCATACCTAGCATAACCTAGTATTAGAAAGGTATTGATACTAGCTAAGGTATAGAAAACCTAGTTTAGCAATGTATTGACCTAGTATGACTTAGTTTGACTTTGATTGACCTAGTGTTGACTTAAAGACCTAGTTTCAAGCTAGTTTAGCATGTTTATAATTCCAAAACACTGTTTTACTTAAAAATTCATATTTAGGTCTTCGAGGCTCTGATATGAACATTGTTTGGTATTTTTATCTCAAGACCACATGCGAGTACATTCTCTGACAGTTTCTTTTATCTTGATGATTACTATGATACAAGCATTGTAGTGTTATACTTGATTCCTGATACGATGGTATATGGCTAGTATAATATATGGATTTCATTCATGAGATATCATTTTCTAGTGATTATATAAACCGTGAATCATCGTGCTCGTGTTATAATTCGTACATCGTGATTTACGTATTATGACGTGTCATAATTTGGATCCATTGTACTAGTCATTGGATGGGGAAGTATTAGTTGGTTATGTGATCATACCCCATATACGTAAATCATAATTGACCTTATATCTCACGTATGGTTAGCCTGACCTTTATCCGTGCCTCATAGCTTGCTATATATGATTAAGCCTGACCCTATTATATATGTGCATCATAGCCAATCATATATAGTTAAGTTTGATCTTATATTCTTGCATCATAGCTAAGCATATATGATTGTGCCTGATCCTATATTATATTCGTGTCTCATAACCAATCATATATGATCTAGCATAATTCGTGTTCCCAAGCCGATCACATAACGAACTAGTATTTCAAACACTTAGTTATTTACTGTTATTCCTCTATTTCAGTTATTATCTGTTGTCACTACCATTTACCTGTTTACTTATCTTCCAATAAATCTGTAATTTAATATCCGTCTTACTTACATTATGATTCTATTATTCCTTATTCACCATGTATTCTTATTACTTACTATTTTATAGTCTTTGTCAATTTAAATGGAACTGCCGTTAGTTTATGTGCTTCGCTCCAATCCTGACTGGATAACATTTTCCAATGTTGACTTTGGAGTGATGCTATAGTCAGGACTACTTTGCATTATGGACCTAGAGGAGACCTCTAGTGAGATATATGCTAATATTTCTTTATCTCAGTTTCATGTTTGACATCATTTCTCTTAGATTGTTGTTTAGATTATTTCTTTCTTGTTCATTTCTTCCTTTAGATTATTATGATTGAGTACATAATAGAATTAGTTGTATTAGTATGATTCTATTGAGGTTTAGACAACGTTCTACCATTTTGTTATGGCGTAGGCTGGACGTACTTACGTACTCATGTCCTGTTTATCCGGGTATGGGTCGTGACACATTTTTATGGTGGATCATGCAGGTCAGGCTTCACAATTAGTACGATATCGTGGTAGTACAACTGCTTTGTTATACTATTGTAAGCCTGCGATATGATATAAGATGAGGGAATACTCAATCACAAATTAGGATTCTTGAAAGATTCCTGGGATGACCTTTGAGAATCTTACTATAAACTCTATTTTAAAATCTATTTCCACTTGTTTTCTTTCACCTTCACATATTCGTTGTTGAATTTAATTCTTGATGTTCGTTGTTGAATTTGATTCTTCTATCAAGATAAATTTTATGGACTAAATTGAGGTATATTCTGATGATGTATTTAGATAAGAACAGTAAGGAAGGCAACCGTCTACCTTAGTTATGGAGTCTGGAGTTTATCGCAGCTATACTAGCTGGTGTGACAAAAACGTTGAGACCTAATTTTGGATATACTTATCTTAGTTATGGAATTTAGAGTTTATCGCAGCCACACTAGTTGGCGTAGTGCAGCTATACTAGTTAGCGTGGCGAGAATTCTAGATAACATGATTATAGGGGTATATACCTAATTTATGGACTCTATAGTTTATCGCAGCTATGTTTATTGGCGTGACGAGGATTATCGATAACATAATTTTGGATGGATGTGTATGATTATTAGATTGTATCTTAAATTGGTTCATAACATATCATCTCTATTTTTTAACATTGTTATTATTGAGTTATGTCCATCACTCTGTTAGCTTAAAATATAGATATTTTTAGTTTCTCTAGTTCAGTTCCTTGAAGAGCTTCACTTTATTAGTTTTTGAGGTTTCTTAGATAGTATAGTAGTTTGGTAACTTACAGACTGACTTGTGTCGAGTTGAGTATCATTATTGATTATTGGAATTATAGCTTGTGAGTCTGTGAGTAGTTCCTGGTTGGGAATGTGAGCATTAGGTATCAGTATACAAGCATGTAACCACTCATGTGTTGTATTATTTGTTGTAATATTTTTATGGTAGGTATTAGAAATAAGAGAGATAGGATGGAGTAGCATATCAATTTGTGATTCTAGGTGTTGGTATCATGTTATCTTGTATGTTTTAGATAGATATAGATTCATATAGTTAAGGGATCCAACTATCAATCGAGTATCATGAATTTGTGTTGGACATTAATAGAGCATGATATTCTATTGGTGCTTGATACTTGGTTGTGTGATGAGGAGAAGGAGAATGTGTATTCAAGAGAGGTACTAGAGAGTGTACCATGATATAATGGTACCCGTAAGTGTATAGGAGAGTATGATAATGTTAGAATATGTTGTGCTAGGTAATAGGACTTGTGCTACATGTTGAGTTTTGAGCATTGGTGTAGACATATGTGAGTGCACAAGTATGTGTCTAGTGAGGGTATATCACCTAGTAACTGAGGGTGTTAATGTGTTATAGAGTGATATATGAAGGAAGCAAATAGAGTGTCTAGAATTGTGTGCACAAGTGCACATCGAGCGATGTGTGAGTGAATGCATGAGTGGTAAAGTGAGGTACTAGTGTGGAAGTTTCATGAGTATCAGGGAGTGGGGGTCCGGGTATTAGAAATACCAATAGTGTGTCATGGGTTGAGAAGTATCAAGATTGGTCATGAAAGGTATATTTTGGTGTACCACTGATTAGTGTGTTACTTGGTAGGTTCAAGTATAGTAGGTATGGGAATATATATATATATATATATATATATATATATATATATATATATATATATATATATATATATATATATATATATATATATATATATGGTATAGAACCATGTGTCTGTCTGTGAGTGTACAAGTGGGACATGTGTATCATAGAAGTAAATAACTAGTGTATCAGATGCATGTGATTATGGGTGATAATGAGTGTAATGACGTGATCTAGTGAGTAATCTAGTGTCAAGAGTATTTGTGCCATAGTGGGTAAAAAATATTTATATATGTACCAAGGTATGTGAGAGTATCTTGGAGTTAGTACTAGAGTATGGGTTGTATGCAGATACTAAGATGAGAGGAGTATCAGGTAAATTCTAACCAGTGAGTGAAATTAGTGTCTCTTATTTCCAGGGTAGTGTGCCTGTTAGTAAGTGTTATATCAGAGTTTGTGAGTTTATACTAGAGTGAGGTGCAGTTTTAGATAGCAGAGTTTAACCTAGGATGTTCAGAAGGAGAGGTTAGTAATAAGTGTAGGAAACAAAATAATTGTCGATAGTGCTCATGTGTTAGTGTAAATTAGCCTTGAGAAAGTATTTGTAAGTGTCAAGACCTAGAGTATCTCAAGTATCAGGGAGATTTGAGATACAAGTAACCTAGTAGATAGTGTATTAATTATATATGAGGTAATAGAGTATCTTAGTATGAGGGTATCATAAGTGTCACATATAAGGGTTGTGTCTTATTTAGGCAGTATCAGGAATTTAGAGAGGTATCTTACAGTTAGTACCCTAGAGTGGTGAGTGTATATCAATATGATACAAGAGTGCAGGGTAGTTAGGTGTCATGAGTATATGATTAGTTTCATACCAAGTCTAGCTTCAAGATCAAGTGTCATAGAGTATCAGAGTAGGAAATACACAGGAACCTGTTCACAGAGGTATATACATGATTTTATGAGAGATAAGTCAAGGTAAGATAATTATTCATAAGAAATTGCATTATTGGGTACCAATTAGGTAATAATCATTAGTGTTAAATTAATATATCATGATATATAGGGATGAAAAGGGTATCCAAGTGAGTAAGTACCAAGTAATATATAAGTATCCTAGTGTCTAGTGAGATGTGTTGTGTCATGATGAGACTGGAATAAGATAAGGTAAGAAGGTACCTAAAGTAGGGTTTATGATATTAGTCTTAGGGTATTTTTCTTCATCGCTATTTTAAACGGTGAAGTTCTTTTGATCTAGATCCTGTCCTTTAGAAATGGGTATTGGTTGCGAAGAACCATGTTCTTGCAATGCAATACTAATCATTTTTTCTACCAACTTCTAGCAATTGAGTTAGTATTGTAGTAATTCCTGTCCTTTCTCCGAAAATTTAGTAGAGAGACTGTTTATAAGCTTCTTGTTTGCATCCTGGAAGATGTTTGAGAACTCTTCCTAAACTATTGAAGATGATCATATTTCCTGATTATCCTAAATACTTCATGATTCCTATTCTTAATGTTAAGAATAATTCATTGATCTTGTTACCTTGAGAGATAACGTATAACCTCTGTATGTTCTATCTCCTCCTGGTACTAGTACTACTTAAATTTTGAGGACAAATTTTTTCTAACGGGTAGGATTGTAACCACTACTTTCCACCATAGGGGTATTTTGATAATTTTGTATGTTGTTAATTTTTTATATATTATTTTATATTAGTGGTTGTCTAGAATTATATTAGTGTTAGTTAGTGGCTAGCCAATTAGAATTTGTAAGTGTTAGTTAGTACTAATTATTGATAGTCATGACTTTAGTAAGTATAATTAATTAGTTAGTTGTCATGGAAAGAATATTCCTTTTTAGTTGTAGAGATTTATTTTCTTTAATTAATTAGATTCATTTTTTCCTTTAATTTAAATTTTAATTGGATGATAGAATGTCACAATTAGTTAGAACTAATTACAAGTCCTTGTAGTGGACCACCTTGTCATGAAGATATTAGAATTTAAATTTTTATTCATTTATTCTTACTTCTTTTTCAAGTAACATCATTTTATTTTCTCTCCGAAAATTTGATCTAGAAATTAATTCCAATTTTATTTTTTCACCAAACTATTTTATTCTAATGTCATTGGAGAACAAGGAGCTTGGAGCACAAGGAGGACCTTGAGGAGGAGTCTAATTCTTGGAGGATCATGTCTGACTTATCTTCTCCGTGTCCAAATTCGGAGTTCTCCAAAGAGACTACCAAAACACTAGGTAATTCTATCAATTTCATCAAATTTACGGTTAGGAACACCCCATGGACATGTAAGAACCTTCCTATGGTTAGATTTGGCTTTTCAATTGTAGATCTTGACACTAGGAGCCCATAATTTGGTAGATCTATGTTGTGTCATGAGAATGATTGATTTTGGGAGTCAAATTGGGGAAATCCCAATCGTGTCCATTAATTAGGAGTTTTGTGTCCTCATAAGGACTATTGGTGTTCAATTAGTTGTGTGTTGGTGTTGTGGTCTCTAAAATTGGATACGTGTAGGCCGTGTCATGATATAACATGACACATATAGGAGAATTTGGTAGATTTGGGTTTTTGATCTATTAGTGTTTAATTCTCTTTAATTTCATTAATTTTAGCTATTCTAATTATATATGATATATATATTAGTGTTTTATTTATTTTGGGTGGTGTATCATGGTGTTGGTATGTGTATCACATGCGTATCATGGTGTGATACTTGTGTGTATCATTATGACACTATGTGTTTGAGGTTTGGCTTGTGTTGTGTTAGTGTATTTTTAGTGTGTGCGGAGTGCGGTGTGAATGTGTGTGTGTTTGATGCATGAGTGTTCAGGTTTTGAGTGGTGTATAGGTGTAATAGTGTGTATGGTGCAAGTGTGCACTTGACTTTGCGGAAGAAGCTCTTTTGCTATATTTAGCAGCTTATTGCAGCAGCATAAGCAGATCTTCAGTGGTTTTCAGGTCTTTTTAGTAGCTTTTTAGCAAGCTACAACAACTGAAAATTAGTAGAAGCAGTTGAAAAGCAATAGCACAGCAATTGAAAAGCAATACGAACAACAGCTGAAAGCAACAAAAGCAGTAGGCAGCTAGAGGGGGAGCATGTTGTTTGTGTAAGTGAGCTTGAGTGTGGTAAGTGATTAGAAATATATAAGTTATGTATAGGGTATCATTAGGAAGTATCATGGAGTATTGATAAGTAGTACCGTGGTACCATATACAAATGTGTAGGGTATGAGTGAGGTAAGTTAAGGTATGGTGTTCTAGGTGTATCAAGATATTAGAGGTAGGTATTAGGTATATGTCAATATACCAAGGTTAAGGTATGTGTCTTGATACTAGTATATTGAGTATACAGTAAAGTATTGAGTTATGATATTAGATATGTAATAAAGATATTATATAAGATACCTATCTATAAGAGTATATATATAGATATATAGTATGTAATACCTAGAAGTAGCTTATTAATAGCTAAGGTAACATGAGTTAGGCTTTGATACCAAGGTATTGGTATTAGGTAATAGATTTATCTTAAGGTATTGGTCAATACTAGGATATGAGATAAGACACTAAGATATGGGATAAGGTATTGTGTTCTAGGCCAAAGTATTACTAGGTAAAGTGGCTATGAGTGTATAAATTATTGGGAACAAAACGCGAAAACCGTTTCCCAAACTAGAAAGTACCTACAAGAGAACCGAGCAAAATGCACAAACAAAAAAACACCAAACACAAATTGCAGACACAGAGATTTTTACGTGCAAAAACCAGATAGGAAAAACTACGTGACGATCGGAGTTCAACCCTAAAAAACCTCCACTAATGGAATAAAGAGATTACACCCTCTACAAGCTCCTTATCGATCTAACACGGATCACCATAACTCTTTGGAACAGAAAATATATTATAACCACGAAGAAAAATGACAATGAGAAATACTCCAAATTGATCTCCTTCTCCAAAACGGCCTCCAATTCTTCTTTCTCCTCTCTAAAGTTGCAATGGCACTCTTGCCACCTTTTTTCTTTTTTTTTCTTATATTTTGCATGAGCCTTTTTATAAATCCTTGCATGAATTAGGATTTCTATATAGAAATCTATTTATGGAAGCTAAAAATATTTATGGAAATCTAATTATATTTAATCATATATTTAATAGAAATCAAATAATAAATTAGCTTACTATAAATTAAAAATCCAATTATATGGAGAGTTAATATATGACAGATCTAATCATAAATATATACTTTCAGAGCTTTTTTGACACACGGATGGCGCTCGTCGTACTCTAGGGTATTCGCTACATAGATTAGGAACCCCAACGACTCCAACAAATCTATGCCTTCACAACTATGTGGAGGTGGTCATCATTCCGATGATCCGCCTGCAGTACTCAAACTTTTTTCTTTGAAGAATTTTTGTGAACATGTCTGCTCTGTTGTCATCTGTATGAACCTTCTTAAGCGTCACTTCTTTCTTTTTTATAACATCCCATATCCAATGATATTGGGTCTCAATGTACATGGACCGGCTATGAAATATCTGGTTCTTCATAAGGTGAATAGCACTCTGACTATCGTTAATTAAAGGATACTGCTCTTGCTTTAGCCAAATTTCCTGCAATAGTTTCTTCATCCACAAAAACTTCTTGCAAGCCTCGATCGCTGCAATATACTCTGCCTCTGTCATCGACAAGGCAACACACTTCTACAACCATGACTGTCATGGTACTGCTCCACCAGCGAACATTATCACATAGCCCAAAGTCGATCATCTCGTATCTACATCTTCAGCCATATCAACGTCGGTATTCCCAATAAGCTTTGGCTCGTCACCACCAAAAGAAAGTCTCCAATTGACAGTGCCCTAAAGATATCGTATAATCCACTTGACCCCACTATAATGTACCCTTCCAGGATTGGAAGTATACATGCTAACTGTGCCAACTACATGAGCGATGTCTGGCCTTATACACACCATAGCATATATAAGACTCCATACAGCCGAGGCATATGGAACCCGCTCCATATCTTCCTTCTCATCCTCGGTAGATGGACACTTCTTCTCAGTGAACTTAAAGTGAGCCACAATAGGGTTACTCACTTTCTTTGATCCGTCCATACCGAAATACTGAAGTACCTAGTGATGTACTTCTTTTGGGACAAGTGTAGAAGCTTGGACTCTCTCTTTCGGCTGATCTCCATCCCAAGAATAGTCTTCTCTATGCCTAAATTTTTCATAAAGAAGGTCGAGCCAGTTGGCCCTTCAACTCCATTATTCTAGTGGCATTCTGACCCACCAGTAGCATATCCTCAATATAGAGCAGTAAAATAATAAATTCATCCTCAAAAGTACCTCACAAATACTTAGGGTCCAACGTCGTCTGTGTGTAACCATATTCCTCCATAAATGACTCGAACTTCCTGTATCACTGCCTCGAAGACTGCTTCAGACCATACAAGCTCTTCCTCAACTGACAGACCAAGTGTGACTTGCCCTTCTCACAGAATCCCTCTGGCTGCTCCATGTACAACTGCTCCTTAAGATCACCATAGAGGAATACCGTCTTAACATTTATTTGCTCGACCTCCAACTCAAAACTTGCTGCCAATGCTAGCACCACCCGAATAGACGATTGCTTGACGACTGGCAAAAAGATCTCATCATAATCTATGCCTTTTCGCTGATCGTAGCCTTTAACTACCAGCCTCGCTTTGTATCGAGGACGAATAGCATCATTTGTCTGCTTCACTCTGAACATCCATCGATCCTTCAAAGCCTTCTTGTCCTTTGGCAACCGCACCAGATCATAAGTAGAGTTAGCCTCCATGGAACGCATCTCCTCCTGCATAGCCTCCATCCACTTATGCCTGTGTTTATCTTCCATAGCCAATATAAAACTTTCGGGTTCTCTACTGTCACTCAGTAGAATATACTCACCCGGTGAGTATCTCGTAGATGGTCGACACTCTCTATCGCTCATCCTCAATGGAACCATTGGTGCTGGCTATATACTAACAACCTCCTCCCCTTCAGGAACTATCTTCTCGGTATGCTCATGCTCCTGAGGGTCACCCTAACCACCATCAGCACGCTGATGATCAAGGTTGGGAGCAACTTCATGTACTGGCTCCCTCATAACTGGATCCTCTACGATGTCCTTTAGGAATTGTTCGAAGTGAAATGACTCTAACTCAGGCAATTCCTCAGCCTCATAAGGCATCTCAGAATCCTGAGTGTTGATCATGGTCTGATCCTCGACGAATACCATATTCCTGCTTCTGTAGAGCTTTCTTTCCACTGGGTCGTAGTGTCACTACCACATTTTCTAGGAAAGGATATTTTAGTAATTTCCTATTTAATTAATTATTGTGCTTGATAAATAATTATTTGTGGTATTATTTAATTATTATTAGATATTATTTATTTAATTTGGACTTTTTTTAGTGGACCTAACTAGTTTAGTTTGGACCCATGGACCAACATGAATTAATTAGTTAGACTTAGCCCAATTAGAAAGCCCATTGTTAAGGAGATGGATTAAATTAATTAAATCATTAGACTAGAAGCTTCCTTCCTTAATTATTTCTTCATGAGAGGCCCCAAGGGATATAATGGACATTACATGATTACTTGAGGTAGAGGAATAGGGGCCGGCCTATATAAGTAGAGGGGGGAAATTCTCTCTCCTCTTTTTCATTCCAAATCTAGATCTAGAATTTCCCACTACCAAATTTTCTTCATTCCCATTTCTTTTCCCTACCAAATTCCTTCCCAAATCACCATTAGAGACTTAAGAAGCAAGAATCTAGAAGGAGAAAGTAAGGATCTACAAAGAGGAGCAAGGATCTACAATTTGGAAGCAATTTCATCTCAATTGGAGGTTTCATTGGGAATCCATCTTTCAATAGGTACAATTCAGTTTTCCCCCTTAAAATAGCTTCTAAATCTGAGATTTAATTATGGAAAATCAACCCATATGCATGTACTACCCATAGGATTTGGTTTTGTGTTCATAGGAGGCCTATTGAGAAAGTTATGGTACTTTTTGTGTCAATTTTGGGGGAATTCTGAGAATGACATTTGTTGTGTGTGTCAATTGATACTATAGATCAATTTGGCATGTGTTTATGTATTTGGGGCTAGTATCGTGTCTATAATTGGGTACATGTAGGTCGTATCCCAATAATTTGGTGATACGTGTTATTTTGGGAGTTTTCTCTCCTACACGAAACTTTGTACATGTCGTATTTTGACACGGACACATAGATCTATATTTGACACATCGTATTATTCATAAATATTATATGTGATTTATTTGTGTCCTTCGGGGTGCAATTGGATGTGTGGTGGACTCGTGTCACATGCGTATCCTAGATCTAGTGGGATACGGTGTGATACTCTCCATTTGTTGTGTATTTATGTGTAGATCTAATTATTGTGCTTTTAATTCTTGAATAATAATTGTGTGTGTATATATATATATATATATATATATAAATATATATATATATATATATTATGTATTATGGTGTATTTATTATAGTGTTTATTGTATCATAGATCTATGTATTATATATGTACTAATAGAATATATATTATGTAGCTTTCTTCTACATGCATTAGTATATATGTTATAATATATGTTAGGGATATAAATATATGTATATGTTTTTATAAAATATATGTATATGTTTAATTAAGTAATTAGATTATTTATAGTTATTATATGATTATTTATATATATGTATAGATGTATATTTATTATATATGTTGTATGTGTGTGTTGTTGCTATATTAAATATGTACATAATAATAGGAGAGGGTATGCATAGTTATTATATATATAGATATATATATTTATATTTATTTTGGGTGATATATATATATATATGTTTTATATATATATAAATATAAATATATATATTTTTTCAGGTTTTCAGTGACGGAGTATTGGCGACAGCAGCCGCTGTCAAAAAATAGCAGCAACCGTTGTAGCTAGAGGCGACGCCATTAATGACAACAGCCGCTGTAATTAATGAGAGGCAGCAGCGACGAAAAATAACAGCAGTGGCAACAGTGGGAGTGGTGACGGTTGCAAACCGTCACCAAAGCAGCAGCAGCAGTACATATTTCCAAACAGCAACAACGACGGCGGCTTCAGTGACAGCCAAAACTATCACTAAAGGCCTGGTATCAGTGTATTAGTGTTTTTCAATACTATTTTCAGCGACGGTTAGGCATATTTATGTATATGTGTTTATATACTTATATTTATATATATGTATATATATATGTATTGATATTGAGATAATATACTATTATTGCTATATTACTTATTTGTATAATATTAGTATATATTTATATATTATATATAAGGGTAATTATTATATCAAGGTATTGAGTATTACCTTGTGGAAACCAAGGTAAGTGGGATACTCAAGATACGGGGTTTGGGTATCAAGATTGTGATTTTGTTGAGATACCAAGTTGGTTCAAAACCATGGTACCTATATGATGTGTAAATTAATATTCTATATTATTATACATAATTGTTTGATATATATGTATTGTGATGTTTACCTTGGAACTTACGTATCCGGAGATACGGTATCCTAATATTTTAAGATATGCTTTTTATGACTTAAATTTTAATATCTTGACCCAAGATTTTTGTATTAGACTTGTGCAACCTAGAAATACATAGTTGACCTTGGGTTGACTATAGTTGACCTTAGAGTTGACCATAGTTGACTTTTGACTTAGAATTGACGTATTGACCTAGAAGTTGACTAGTTTAACTTATTCTCTTTTCAGAACCATGTATTGATGTTGTATTCCATATATAGGTCTTCGAGGCACCGAGTCAGACATCTGTGAGACTATTCATTGGACTTCAGGCGAGTACATTCTCTAATAGTTTCTCATTTATGATATCCTCTATGTTCATTGTATCTAGTGTAGATATCCATGTTCTCTTGACACTATGGTTACACGGATTGGTATATCCGGATCTCATCATGAGATATTATTCCTTGGTATATGGTGTATATGGTGCAAGTATTATTTTATTAGTTATCTTGTATATGTACAGACACTGATTCTCGGAAAGAGTTGTTATCTTCTTGGGGAATCTCGTGCCTTATCATACCGTGGTTGGATTTATTATACCAGTCGGGGGTGGAGAGTATTAGTATAGATATGTGATTAATATCCCTATTGTATTAAGTACTGATTACTTAATAGTGTTGATCATACACCACACGTATGATTAGCCAGGCCGTATTGCATCTTGCCCAAGCCGATCACATGTTAAGCTAGTACTCACACACTTAGTCATTAGTATTCTTGTTTTATTGACATATTGTTCATTATTGTATTTATTTCCAGTATTTTCTTATTGTATATATATCTCTTGTATCTATTGTGCATCTTGTTTATCCACAGTTATTTACTGTTACATAGTTTTTATCATTGATTAGAACTGCTTTTAGAGATGTACTATGCTCCTTTCCCGACTGGATATATTTTTCCAGATGACACCGAGGAGTGGTACCCTATCTATTATGGACCCCAGGATGTTGTGCGTCTAGATTTTGAGACCCTGGCTCAGGAGGGACTTATCCCAACTAAGACAGTTGACCTGGGTGTTGTAGCTTCGTAGTATTCTTTTGTACTGGATTTGTCTCCAGCTTATTCATGTTACTTCTTCAGACTCATTGATGTATTATTTTAGACTCATGAGTTGTATTGTGACTATTCTATTCTTTATCTGATTCGTGCTTATTTCTATCTTAGTTTTGTGATTGAGTATATTATCATTATTGGTGGTTCATTATATTGTTAGATAGATTATCTAGACAACGTTCTACCACCAATTCTGTGGCGTAAGCTGGGCATTGTTTCCGACTTGTACCCTTACACCGGAAGTGGGTCATGATACGTAGAGTCTATATCCAAACTCATCCCGACCGTAACTAACAAAGATGCACTGCCTTGTCTTCGACTCTAGTTTAGATCTCTCGTCCACTACATACATGAAGGCCTTGCAACCAAACACTCGCAGGTGATTGTATGATGGCTCTTTGTCGTACCAAACTTTGGCAGGCACATCACCCTACAATAGAGCACTAGAAGATAAATTAATAATATAAGCAGTTGTGTAAAGTGCCTCACCCCAATAGCTGTCCGGTAAGTTTGCTTCTGACAACAAACAATGTACCCTCTTCATTAGCGCCCTGTTTATCCACTCTGATACACCATTGAGCTGTGGTATCTTTGACGGAGTCTTTTGGTTTCATATCCCTTGCTCTTTGTAGTATGCATCAAAGGGACCGATATATTTGCCGTCATTGTTCAGCCAAACATATAGCAGCTTCTTTCTCGTTTTCTTTTCAACAGAGCCTGAAACTCCTTGAAAGTGGGCAGCACTTGATCCTTGGTCTTTAAGGTATAGACCCAAACCTTCCTGGAATAATCATCAATAAAAGTTATAAAGTAAGAAGCACCACCAATATATTTTATCTTTGTAGGATCGCAGTCATACGAATGAATCAACTCGAGCAATATCAGCTTCCTTGAACTTGGGTGACTTTGAAAAGATACCATATTTTGCTTTCCCACCAAATAGTGCGTGCACCTCTCCAGCTTTGTAGACTTGAGTCCTGGAATCACCTTCTTGTTCATCAAGTATCTTATCCCCTTCTCGCTGATGTGGCTGAGATGCCTGTGCCATAACACAGTAGATGCATTAGTAGCTGCATTCACCTCATGTGCCCCATGTATGCTCCCTTCCATATAGTAGAGTCCGGACCTCTTGCTCCTCTGGCAATCACCATCGAACCTCTGGAAAGCTTTTACTGAATGTTCCCAAAGAGATTGGAGAAACCTCATCATCCAACCTTCCAACTGACACTAGGTTAAAACGGATATAAGGGCCATAATGAACATCTTTTAGAACAAGAACTGCATCCGTCTTTGTCCTCAAATGCACATCTACAATGACAACTGCCTTTGACACATCTCTATTGCCCATCTTCAACACTCTACAGTTACCTGTTGTGTAAGTAGCAAATAATGCCCTATTGTCAGATACGTGTGCTGAAGTACTTGAGTCCACCAACCAAGAGTTGTTATCATAGGCGAGGTTTAGAACAACCGTATCACCAAAAATGATTAGATCGCCTCCATGTGTCGAGGCCGTCGATGTAGTGTTCTTGCACTGCTTCCCCTTGTCACCCTTCTTCTCTCTCTTCTGTCATGACCCGCACCCGGTGTAAGGGTACTAGTCGGAAACAACGCCCAGCCTACGCCGCAGAATCGGCGGTAGAACGCTGTCTAGATAATCTATCTAATATAATGAACCACCAATAATGATAAAATACTCAATCACAGAACTAAGATAGAATGAGCACGAATCAGATAAAGAATAGAATAGTCACAATACAACTCATGAGTCTAAAATAATACATCAATGAGTCTGAAGAAAAACAGAAATAAGCTGGAGACAAATCCAGTACAAAAGAATACTACAAAACTATAAAGCTACAACTCCAGGGTCAACTATCTCAGTTGGGATAAGTCCCTCTTGAGCCAGGGTCTCAGAATCTAAACCCACAACATCCTGGGGTCCATAGTAGGTAGGGTACTCCTCAGTGTCATCTGGAAAAATATTTCCAGTCAGGAAGGAGCAGAGTACAACCCTAACAGCAGTTCTCAAATAATGATAAAAACTATGTAACAGTAAATAGCTGTGGATAAACAAGATGCATAAATAGATACAAGAAATATATAGACAATAAGGAAGTACTGGAAAGAAATACAATAATGAACAATATGCTGATGGAACAAGAATACTAATGACTAAGTGTGTGAGTACTAGCTTTAACATGTGATCGGCTTGGGAACTTGCACAAGAGTATAATGGCCTGGCTGATTATACGTGCGGTGTATGATCAACACTCACAAGGAATAAGACATGCACAAGGAGGGTATGATCATATATCTACACTAAAATACTCTCCACCCCCGACTGGTATAATAGATCCAACCACGGTACGTTATGGCACGAGATTCCCCAAGAAGAGAGCGACTCCTCCCGAAAATCGGTGTCTGTACATGTACAAGATAACCAATGAAATAATACTTGCACCATATACACCATATACCAAGGAATAACATCTCATGACGAGATCCGGATATACCAATCCGTGTAACAATAGTGTCAAGAGAATATGTAAATCTACACTAGATACAACGAACATAGAGGATATCATAAATGAGAAACTATCAGAGAATGTACTCGCCTGAAGTCCAATGAACAATCTCACAAATGTCTGACTCGGTGCCTCGAAGACCTAGATATGGAATACAACATTAAAATAAGGTCCCGGAAAGAGAACAAGTCAAACTAGACAACTTCTAGGTTAATAACTCAATTCTAAGGCAAAAGTCAACTATGGTCAACTCTAAAGTCCACTAAAGTCAAACATGGTCAAACCTAAAGTCAACCTCACAAAACATCCATAAAATAATATAAAAATAAAATACAATAATTTAGGAATCAAATTAGATTCCAAAAGAAACTCACACAAAGTATACTAATAATACAATTAATATATACCTTAAAAATATATATATACAACCCAATATTCATATAATTAAAATACTATATTATAACAATTATTATACCTCACAAAACACATATATATATACATATAAATATATACAAATACAATATATAATATATACATTAAATCTGTCAAAGCGTCACTGAAAACAGTGAGCTAAGAATACAATTTAATTAAAACGGCTAATAGTGACAGTTTCGTCTGTCACCAAAAAACTGTCGCAGAAAAAACTGAATACAATTCCTACTGCCGACTGGATCGCTGACAGTTTAAAACCGTCGCAGAAAGACTGTCGCAGAAAATCCGCTCAGACCCGCCCACTGCTAATTAATGACAGATTTGTCATTAAATGCATTTAAATGCACAGAGTTACAGCGGCTGCTGTATCGGCTAATTAATGACAGTTTTACTGTCATTAATTCACTGTTACTAAAACAATCAATATATATATATATATATATATATATATATATATATATATATATAACAATATATATATATACAATAAAATCACAATACAATATAATTAAATAACTAATAATTATATACTTATATATATACACATCTACACTTATAATTAAATACCAATTGTTACAAACTCATGTACATATTAATGTACATATTTTATATGGCTAGAAGCACACCTAAAATATATACATTAATATACAATAAGTTCATAATAATTATAAATAATACAATTACACAATCAAACACATAAATATATTTTATAAAATATTTTATGTATAAATTATATTATTTAACAAGTAGTAACATATATATTTGCATGCAAGAAAGCTACATATTATATTGTACATTATATTAGCACACACAAAATATAGATCTATGCTACAATAATTACTATAATAAATACACAAAATAAATATATAATATCCATATATATTTACTAATTATAAATGAAGAATTGAACCACAATTAATTAGATCTATGCAAAATACACACAATTGGAGAGTATCTCACCGTATCCCACTAGATCTAGGATACGCATGCGACACGAGTCCAACACACAACCAAATGCACCCCGAAGGACACAAACAAATCACAAATAATATTTATGAACAAATCAAAGTGTCAAAAGTAGATCTATGTGTCCGTGTCAAAATACGACATGTTCAAAGCCCCGTGTCGGAGGAAAACCCCCAAATGACACGTATCACCAAATAGTTGGGATACGAACCACAAGTATCCCAATATGGACACGATACTAGCCTCAAACACAAATCTCATGTCCAATTGGTCTATAGGATCAATTGACACACACAACAAAATATAAATTCGGAATTCCAACAAAATTGATACAAAAAGCACCATAACTTTCTCCATGGGTCTCCTATGAACACAAAACAAAGTCCTATGGGTAGTACATACATATAGGTTGATTTTACATGATTAAATCCCAGATTTAGAAGCTATTTAAATGGGAAAAATCTGAATTATACCTATTGGGAGATGGATTCCCAATGAAACCTCCAATTGAGATAAACTTGCTTCCAAATTGTAGATCCTTGCTCCTCTTTGTAGATCCTTGCTTCCTTCTTCTAGATTCTTGCTTTCTTCTTCTCTAATGGTGAATTGGTAAGAATTTGGAATGAAATTGGTAGGGAATTGGATTGGGAATGGAGGGAATTTGGTAGTGGGAAAATTCTAGATCTAGATTTGGAATGAAATAAGAGGAGAGAGAAATTTTCCCCCCTCATTAATAGGCCGGCCATAGCCCCTCCCCCAAGCAATTGTAAAATGTCCAATGTACCCCTTGGGGCCTCTCATGAAGAAATAATTAAGGAAGGAAGCTTCTAGTCTAATCATTTAATTAATTTAATCCATCTCCTTAACTATGGGCTTTCTAAATGGGCCAAGTCTAACTAGTTAATTCATGTTGGTCCATGGGTCCAAACTAAACTAGTTGGGTCCACTAAAATAAGTCCAAAATAATTAAATAATAACTAACAACAATTAAATAATACAACAAATAATTATTTACCATGTACAATATTTATTTAAATAGGAAATTACCAAAATACCCTTTCCTAGAAAATGTGGTACTGACAAGTCTACCCTCCTTAAAATAATTTCGTCCTCGAAATTCAAAGACGAAAACTACCCCCAGAAAATCACAGAACATAACTAAAGAATCACAACTAACTAATGAACAGAACATAACAATGAACAGAACATAACTAGAAAATAACATACCTCAAGGTACAAACAAATATGGATAACGCTCTCGCATTTCATCCTCTCTCTCCCAGGTAGACTTGCCCGGAGAGTGATGCCTCCATGCGACGCGCACCAAAGGAATAGTCTGGTTCCTCAGCACCTTCTCTCTCTGATCCAGAATCCCAACTGGCTGCTCTGGATAGCTAAGAGTAGGGCCCACCTCTATCTCTGAGTGATCCAATACATGACTAGGATCTGCCATGTATCGTCTCAACTGTGACACATGAAACACATTATGCACTCCCTCCAATGCAGGTGGCAAGTCTAGTCTATAAGCAACTGCACCGACCCTCTCTAGAATAGTGAAAGGTCCAATGAATCGCGGACTAAGCTTTCCGCCTCCACCGAAGCAAATCGTGCCTCGTGTCGGAGAAATCCTCAGAAACACCAAACCACCCACCTAGAACAAAACACCACCTTAAGAACTTAATCTATAACAAACAACCAAGAACAAACAAAAATCTAAACTATACCTCGAACTCCAAAGGTCTCCGATGGCTATCGGCCCAATGCCGCTGTCTGTCCTGCGCCACTCGAAGTCTGTCTCTGATCAACTGAACCTTCTCTGCTGCATCCATAACCATCTCTGGCCCAAGCAAAACTCTCTCTCCAACATCGTCCCAAGACAAAGGAGTACGACACCTCCGACCATATAGAGCTTCAAAAGGTGACATCTCTATACTGGCCTGGTAACTGTTGTTGTAAGCAAACTCTACCAAATGGAGATGGTCCTCCCAAGAACCCCCGAAATCTAGTACACAAGTGTGCAACATATCCTCGAGAGTCTGAATAGTCCTCTCTGACTGCCCATCTGTTTGGGGATGATATGCAGTACTGAACTTGAGCTGAGTGCCCAAACTCTCCTGCAAACTCCTCCAGAAATGAGAAGTGAAACGACTATCCCGATCTGAGACTATGCTGACAGGAACTCCATGTATCCTAACGATCTGCCTCACATACATCTCTGCTAGCTTCTCCGTAGACAAACCCACCTTGAAAGGCAAAAAGTGGGCCGACTTGGTCAACCTATCAACAATGACCCAAATCGCGTCTTTTCCTCCTGGAGATCGTGGTAGTCCGGACACAAAATCCATAGTAATGTGTTCCCACTTCCACTCTGGAATGGGTAATGGCTGAAGTAAACCTTCTGGCCTCTGCCTCTCGGCTTTCACCTGCTGGCACACTAAGCATATGATACAAACTGTGCCACTTCCCTCTTTATGCCATACCACCACACACTCTCTCACATATCCCGATATATCTTGTTAGCACCTGGATGTATGGAATACTGAGAGCGATGCGCTTCCTGCAACACCTCCTTACGCAACTCCCCACTAGGCACACACAATCTAACTCTATGCCTCAAAGATCCATCCTCTGCAATAGTGAAATCATCCTCCAATCCTGCTCTCACCTGAGCTCTGATACTCCTCAAAGATACATCATCATACTGTGCTGCCTTGATCCTGTCCATCAGATCTGAGTGTATCTGCAATCCCCACATCTGTATAGCACACCCAGGAACAATCATCTCAATGCCCAAGCTCTCCAAGTCTTCCAACAAATATCGATCCTGCGTCAAGAACATAGCTACCGGATACCTGCTCAAAGCATCGGCAACTACATTGGCTTTTCCAGGATGATATTGCAAAGAGATATCAAAATCCTTCATCAGTTCCAACCACCGACGCTGCCTCATGTTCAACTCCTTCTGTGTGAAAACGTACTTCAAGCTTTTGTGGTCTGTGAAGATCTCCACACGCTCTCCGTACAAATAATGTTTCCACAACTTCAGAGCGAAAATGACGGCTGCCAACTCCAAATCATGGGTAGGATAGTTCTTTTCATGAGGACGCAATTGCCTGGATGCATAGGCAATCACTTTCCCATGCTGCTGAAGAACACAACCTAAACCCTTCCCCGATGCATCACTATAAATAGTGAAACCTCCAGACCCTGATGGCAACGTCAAAATAGGAGCAGACGTCAACCTCTTCTTTAACTCCTTAAAAGCAACCTGGCAATCCTCCGTCCAAACAAACTCCACATCCTTCCTTGTGAGTCTGGTCATCGGCTCGGCAATCCTCGAAAAATCTTGCACAAACTTCCTGTAGTAGCCTGCCAATCCCAAGAAACTCCTGATCTCTGCTACCGAACTCGGAGTCTTCCAAGATTCCACTGCTGAAATCTTCTTCGGATCCACTGAAATACCATCACCAGTCACAACATGTCCCAAGAATTCCACCTTGTCCAAGAAAAACTCACATTTGGACAACTTCCCATACAACTTCTCCTTCCTCAGCACATCCAACACAATCCTCAAATGCTCCTCATGCTCCTCCGGTGTCTTCGAGTATATGAGTATGTCGTCGATGAACACCACCACGAACTTGTCAAGGTACTGGTGGAACACCTTGTTCATCAAGTTCATAAATACCGTCGGTGCATTAGTCAAACCAAACGGCATCACCATAAACTCGTACTGACCATACCGAGTTCTAAAAGCAGTCTTCGGTATGTCCTCCGGCTTCACCTTCACCTGATGGTAGCCTGATCTCAAATCTATCTTAGAAAATACCTTCGCACCACTCAACTGATCAAACAGATCATCAATCCGTGGCAAAGGATACTTATTCTTGATAGTGAGATTATTCAAAGCCCTGTAATCAATGCACATACGCACCGATCCATCCTTCTTCGGTATAAACAATACCGGGGCTCCCCATGGTGAAGAACTCGATCTGATAAACCCCTTATCCTGCAATTCGTCCACCTGCTTCTTCAACTCGACCAGCTCACTGTTGTTTACTCTATAGACATGCTGCAAAATTGGTTCTGCACCTGGCACCAAGTCTATAGAAAATTCAACATCTCGATCTGGCGGCAATCCTGGCAATTCCTCAGGAAACACATCCAAGAATTCTGCTATCAACGGATGCGGCCACTCCTTGTCTTCCACCATAGCTCCACAAATAATGCCTTCTCCCTGCTCTGCAGCTCCTCTAGCAAACTCGAACTCTGGCTCTCCTGGCGAACCAAACAAAACTCTACCTCCTCTACAATCTATGCTAGCACGGTGCCTACTCAACCAATCCATCCCGAGTACAATGTCGTAGCTCGGAAGTGGCATTACAAGTAGACACGCACTCAACTCCCGGCCTCCCAGAGTAACTCTCCGATCCTTGCAAATATCATTAACCAGGATAATGCCTCCCCCGGTCATGATCTTGCAAGTCCTAAGCAAAGACTCAGCTACCAAACCATGCTTTAGAGCAAAAAAAACAGATACAAAACTATGGGAAGCACCACTATCAAACAAAGCTAAAGCTGGAATGGAATCAAGAAGAATAGAACCTGCGATGACATCTCCGGTGGGTTCCTCCTCTTCGACGGTCATAGCAAACGCTCGTCCCTGCCGAGCACCTTCCTGCTGATGCTGGACAAAACGCTGCTGCTGTGTCGGAAGCGGTCCCCTCGGTTGTGCTGCAGGTGGTCTCGTCTGTGCCCTCGGAGCTGGAGCTGTTCCCTGAACTGCACGACGAGGACACTCCCTCAATTGATGCCCTTCAGTACCACAATACAAACAAACTCCTAGCCTCTTTCTGCAAACTTCCCAGATATGGCCGGGCTTCTTGCAGAAGTTGCATAGAGCTTGTTGTAACTGTCTCTGCTGCTGAGGTGCCTGGTGAAAAGGCGCTCTAGCTGGATTCTGGTTCTGCTGTGGCTGCTGGAAAGGTCTGGACTGGAAATGAGGACGTTTGGCAGATACTGCACTGCCGTTGGCCCCTAGAAAAGAATCACGGTCTCTTTTGGTCTTCAAACCCAGATCCCGCTCAACCTTGCGTGCCTCCGCAAGTATCTCCGAGTATGTCTCATAAAAAGACGGAATGAGAATCTTCACTTCCCAGTTTAGACCCTCTCGGAAACGAATAGCTCGAACCTCCGGCTCCCTCACCAAATACTCTGTAAATCGGCTCAGCCTACCGAACTCCGCAGCGTATTCCTCCACAGACATGCTCCCCTGAATGAGACTCTCAAATTGTCTCCCCAAGTCAAGCCTGTCTATCCGAGCGAAAAACTTCTTCTTGAAAAGGTCCTTGAATACCTCCCAAGATTGTCCTGCATCAACCAGAACCGGCTCATTCCTGAACCAAGTACGAGCGACGTCGAACAGTTGAAGTCCTACCGCCTTAACCTTCAGATCTTCAGAAAGACGGGACACCCTCATAAGACGCTCAATGTCCTCGAGCCAATCATCAGCATAGACGATGCCCTCCGTCCCTTTGAAAACCCTAGGCTCCAGTTTCTTGAAGTCCTGAATGTTGCCTGGCCGAAGCTGAGCAACTTGAGAAACAACCTGTTGCTGGATCGGAACTCCTCTCTCGACTACAGCACGAGCAAGCTGATAAGCACTCTCGATGCCCTACCGTAGAACGTATGTCTGCCTCTGATGTGCCTCCGACTGAGCCCTCTGTGCCTCGAGCATCTCACGAAACAGTGTAAACATCTGTGACGCCTCTGCTGGCACAGGAGGTGGAGGTGGAAGCCCCTCAGATACAGCTGGCACAGTCCTCTGAGTAGGTGGTGGACCTCCGAAAGCAGCTGACACTCCAATCACCGGAGAAGTGACTGGTGCAGGCCCTCGGGATATCGCAGACCTCTCAGAAACTGCTCTCCCTTGCTGTGATCTAGTCTTAGGCGGCATCCTAAGATAAAGCGAAAGAAAGAATCAATATGGCACAAGATGTAAGACATCAAGGAAAGGACAGTTTAAGGGATCAAGTATCAATATCAAAGGAGAATAGTTGAATCAAAAGAATTTTCCTAGATGTGATTGAGTATCTCAGCCTATATCCTATATCCTATATCCTATTGCAGGCTCGCAGTAGTACAACTAAGTTGTCGCACTACCACGACACCACATACTTGTGAAGCTAGACCTGCATGGGCCACCACCAAAAACGTGTCACGACCCGCACCCGGTGTAAGGGTACTAGTCGGAAACAACGCCCAGCCTACGCCGCAGAATCGGCGGTAGAACGCTGTCTAGATAATCTATCTAATATAATGAACCACCAATAATGATAAAATACTCAATCACAGAACTAAGATAGAATGAGCACGAATCAGATAAAGAATAGAATAGTCACAATACAACTCATGAGTCTAAAATAATACATCAATGAGTCTGAAGAAAAACAGAAATAAGCTGGAGACAAATCCAGTACAAAAGAATACTACAAAACTATAAAGCTACAACTCCAGGGTCAACTGTCTCAGTTGGGATAAGTCCCTCTTGAGCCAGGGTCTCAGAATCTAAACCCACAACATCCTGGGGTCCATAGTAGGTAGGGTACTCCTCAGTGTCATCTGGAAAAATATTTCCAGTCAGGAAGGAGAAGAGTACAACCCTAACAGCAGTTCTCAAATAATGATAAAAACTATGTAACAGTAAATAGCTGTGGATAAACAAGATGCATAAATAGATACAAGAAATGTATAGACAATAAGGAAGTACTGGAAAGAAATACAATAATGAACAATATGCTGATGGAACAAGAATACTAATGACTAAGTGTGTGAGTACTAGCTTTAACATGTGATCGGCTTGGGAACATGCACAAGAGTATAATGGCCTGGCTGATTATACTGTCGCGGAAAATCCGCTCAGACCCGCCCACTGCTAATTAATGACAGATTTGTCATTAAATGCATTTAAATGCACAGAGTTACAGCGGCTGCTGTATCGGCTAATTAATGACAGTTTTACTGTCATTAATTCACTGTTACTAAAATAATCAATATATATATATATATATATATATATATATATATATATATATATATATATATATATATATAACAATATATATATATACAATAAAATCATAATACAATATAATTAAATAACTAATAATTATATACTTATATATATACACATCTACACTTATAATTAAATACTAATTGTTACAAACTCATGTACATATTAATGTACATATTTTATATGGCTAGAAGCACACCTAAAATATATACATTAATATACAATAAGTTTATAATAATTATAAATAATACAATTACACAATCAAACACATAAATATATTTTATAAAATATTTTATGTATAAATTATATTATTTAACAAGTAGTAACATATATATTTGCATGCAAGAAAGCTACATATTATATTGTACATTATATTAGCACACACAAAATATAGATCTATGCTACAATAATTACTATAATAAATACACAAAATAAATATATAATATCCATATATATTTACTAATTATAAATGAAGAATTGAACCACAATTAATTAGATCTATGCAAAATACACACAATTGGAGAGTATCTCACTGTATCCCACTAGATCTAGGATACGCATGCGACACGAGTCCAACACACAACCAAATGCATCCCGAAGGACACAAACAAATCACAAATAATATTTATGAACAAATCAAAGTGTCAAAAGTAGATCTATGTGTCCGTGTCAAAATAGGACATGTTCAAAGCCCCGTGTCGGAGAAAAACCCCCAAATGACACGTATCACCAAATAGTTGGGATACGAACCACAAGTATCCCAATATGGACACGACACTAGCCTAAAACACAAATCTCATGTCTAATTGGTCTATAGGATCAATTGACACACACAACAAAATGTAAATTCGGAATTCCAACAAAATTGATACAAAAAGCACCATAACTTTCTCCATGGGTCTCCTATGAACACAAAACAAAGTCCTATGGATAGTACATACATATAGGTTGATTTTACATGATTAAATCCCAGATTTAGAAGCTATTTAAATGGGAAAAATCTAAATTATACCTATTGGGAGATGGATTCCCAATGAAACCTCCAATTGAGATAAACTTGCTTCCAAATTGTAGATCCTTGCTCCTCTTTGTAGATCCTTGCTCCCTTATTCTAGATCCTTGCTTTCTTCTTCTCTAATGGTGAATTGGGAAGAATTTGGAATGAAATTGGTAGGGAATTGGATTGGGAATGGAGGGAATTTGGTAGTGGGAAAATTCTAGATCTAGATTTGGAATGAAATGAGAGGAGAGAGAAATTCCCCCCCTCATTAATAGGCCGGCCATAGCCCCTCCCCCAAGCAATTGTAAAATATCCAATGTACCCCTTGAGGCCTCTCATGAAGAAATAATTAAGGAAGGAAGCTTCTAGTCTAATCATTTAATTAATTTAATCCATCTCCTTAACTATGGGCTTTCTAAATGGGCCAAGTCTAACTAGTTAATTCATGTTGGTCCATGGGTCCAAACTAAACTAGTTGGGTCCACTAAAATAAGTCCAAAATAATTAAATAATAGCTAACAACAATTAAATAATACAACAAATAATTATTTACCATGCACAATATTTATTTAAATAGGAAATTACCAAAATACCCTTTCCTAGAAAATGTGGTAGTGACATCTTCCAAGTGAAACAGTTTCGCTTGATGTGGCCCTTCTTGCCACAATGGTAACACTCTGAGTCCTCGTACCGACCATTGGACCTCCCCCTGCTTTTGTCTCTGCTACCTCCTGGACCCCTTCTTTTACTCCTTCTATGGCTCTCTGAAATAAGCGCCTCTGAGTGGGATATGGATGAAGTGCCCTGAGAACGTCTATGCATCTCTTCATTCAGTACCCCGCTCTTGGCAAACTCCAGAATGACCACGTATTACATTGCAGAAGCAATCATAGACACTCGTACGGTCTCCTACGAGTCTGCCAATGTACACAACAACCATAGTCCCTGAACCTCGTCGTCAAACTTGACTTCCATCGAGGAAGCTGATAAACTATGCCCTAAAACTCACTCAAATAATCAGTAATGGATGCCCCATCTTTGTACTCAGACCCATCATGTTCTGGATCAAAAATAATTTATTTACCTCGGTCTTCTTCACATTCAAAGATTTTAACTTATCCTACAATGTCCTCGCGTGCTCAATACTGGTAATGTGGTTGTACACATTCTCGTCAACAAATTGCCTGATGTACCCACACACCTGTATATGCTCGAACATCCAGTCCTCTTCAGATTTGTCACTAGGCATCTCGGAAGCAAATACCGACAGATGCAGCTTCTTGACAAATAACAGATCCTTCATCTTGCTCCTCCAATAGTGGTAGTTGGTACCATTTAGGTTTACCATACACACCGGTTTCGTGTCCATCTCTCCACCCTGGTTTTCCTGTCAACTCTTGACACCCTTCTAAAATTTTAGAACCTGGCTCGGATACCACACTGTTGGGAATGAAACATGAAAACCGTTCCCCAAACCAGAAAGTATCAGCAAGAGAACCAAGCAAAATGCACAAACCAAAAAATACCAAACATAAATCGTAGACACCGAAAATTTTAAGTGGAAAATCCATATAGAAAAAACCACGGGACGATCGGAGTCCATCCCTGAAAAACCTCCACTAATATAATAAAGAGATTACACCCTCTACAAGCTCCTCACCGATCCAACATGGATTACCGCAACTCTTTGGAACAAAAAATAGATTACAACCACGACAAAAAATGACAATAAGAAATATCCTAAATTGATCTCCTTCTCCGAAACGGCCTCCAATTCTTTATTTTCCTCTCTAAACTTGCAATGGCACTCTTGCCACCTTTTTTCCTCTCTTTTTTCTTATGTTGTTGCATATTGCATGAGCTTTTTTATAAACCCTTGCATGAATTAGGGTTTCCATATGGAAATATATATATGGAAGACAAAAATATAAATAAAAATCTAATTTTATTGAATCATATATTTAATGAAAATCAAATCATAAATTAGCTTACCATAAATTGGAAATCCAATTATATGAAAATTAATATATGAAAGATCCAATCATAAATATATAATTAAATTCAAATATGGAAATCCAATATAATATTTTCTTACCATAAATGTTCCAATACACGACGCTCGATGAACTTTCCGAGATTTTTTGACACACGGATGGCTCTCGCCATACTTCAGGGTATTCTCCACATATGTTAGGAACCCCACCCACTCCAACATATATAATATTGGTATAATATATTATTATAAGCTAAGATATTATAAGTGTTATGCCCCGATACCGAAGGTCCCGACCAATGCCCCCGCCGGACGCGAATCACCGCGCCTCGGCGCTCCCGCTGGGCATATAGTCATTTGCTACCTTAATACCGTACGAGCCTAGGGTTGCGCCTGTACAAGACAACATCATTAAAGTTTGGCTATCATTGCATCTATCGAGTAAGCAACGGAGGGACAGTATTGCAAGCATTTATCCATCTGAGTATACGGGTCAAATGGAGGCACAGGGTTCTCTGAATACAATAGGATCATTCCATACATTATGCCCCTCTATACGAAAGCAGCTCGAGGCAATCAAAACCAGATTTCCAGGTCTTGGGGATGAGGCACGCCTATCGCTTCCTCTGACGATCCAGAACCTGTAAGCATGTAAAATATTGGTGGGTCAGCACTTTTATAAGTACTGGTGAGTATAAGCAAATGAACAGAAGCAACATTCACTAAAACCAACACTAAGTAATCATGTTATAAAATATTACATTACTAGTGACCTTTCTAGTTTTACCTAAGTTCGTTACATACAATACTGAACGGAGTCATATTACTTTTTTTGGAAACAACTTTAAAAATAGAGTTCATATTCGATTTAAGCATGCAGATAAGATAAGCCAATTGTTCTATTATCAGGGTGTGCGCAGCGTGTCTCGTGAGCTATACTCAAAGACTCTAGGGATAAATATACCATCTAGGAACTATCCTCTATTAAGCCAACATGATGAACTATCTTATATGCAGTTCGGTCCCCGAGAAACTCAGGATCGGTAGCGGTTAATCCAGCTAACCAATGACTCTTTTATCTGATGCTATTAGCAGTTGTGACTCATGGTTGCTCTTCACTAAAATACGCTCAAAATAGCAGCCATGACCAAGGTTCAGCTCTCCACCAATAGCCAATATCCGACTGATGCGAATGCATGAAACACTATCAAATAAACTCTAGGATACAAACGAGATGAACCAGCAGACTATATATCTCTGTTGTGGGCAAGCTGCCTTATCTCTGAACATGTTCAAGCACACGATATGGTTCTCTCAAAGCACAAGCGATAGTGGAACATGTTCATGCAATCTTTTACTCTTAGACAAGCATTTCAAGTTCTCTTAGTTATCAAGCATACAAGTTCGTTTCAAAGATAAGCTATGTGAGTTCTCTTATTAGCATACAAGGCAGGTTCTATCATTCTCTTATGAAACTATCTTTAAGCAAACAAGCATTCAAGAACTCAGATTCATTATTAAGTCGTGTAAGAATCAGAGAACAAAGTTTTGCCCACTCACCTTGATCAGTCATCTCCTGCTTCAACAAGGAGCTCTTAAGGAAGATATCATTTTTTAGTCAACAAATCGATATCACTTGTACATAGTGCCAACGCAGAGTGGGGCACTACATACTTACCCACCAACAAAATTTTTTGTCCTCGAAACTCAAGGTAAAACTCTCGATATCCTGAGCAGTGATAGGCGTGCCTCATCCCCAAGACCCATTGTCACTACCATGTTCCAAAAATAGGGGTATTTATTGAATTTTTGTATATTATTAATATTATGTGTATTTAAATTAAATAATTGTATGAGATGTATATTTATATATATATATTATATACAGTGTTCTTAATGTTTGAGCTAGTAGACTTGACCTAGAAGCCCACTAGATGAACACCTGACCGAATTATAGGGTTGTGAATTTAATTTGTTTTATTTAATATTTAATTATTTAAGGTAGTAATTAATTACCGTAATCTTATTTAATTGTTGCGCCTTGTCGTTGCTTCGATATTTGGAGCGCTACCATAGCTTTTGCCTTCCAACAAATTTTATAACCTTGCCCTAGACGTGTCCGCCTTTCATTCTGACCATTTTGTAACTCGTAATTATGCTCTCTTGTGCTTCATTTTAGCCGCACAATATTCGTCGCGGACGTTTATTTAATTTCTAAATAAAATCCAACTTTGTATCGTTGTGCGTTCCAATCAAAATTTGGAGACAATCTCGACCCATTTTCGTGCAACCCAAATTAGGGTAATATTCTCTCTGAGTCTTCTTCATTAATAATATTTGTCTCCTAACCTAATTTTAGTCCCATGTATTTCTAATTAATTTTAGAACATCGCTTGCATTTGTTTCTAATTAAATTGGAGATACCAACTTTGACTAATCCCGTTTTAATCCCAATTTAATCCAAATACCCTATTAATTAAGCCCATACAAAACACACAACGCCCTCTCACCCTACAAAATACCAAACACCAAATCGCCCACCAATTTTTCATCATTTCATGTGTCTATGTAAATACCAAAATTTAAGGGGGCTTATTTACAAATATTGCATTAGGTGACCACCCCATTGGTTCAAACCAAATGGAGAGCCCAAATATTTGACTAGTCAACCCAACCCTCTCCTTACATGAATGATTTTTCTCATGTCAAATCCTGACCACCCATTCAAAATGGGGCTCATCATCACCACACAACTCCCATCACATCTCCTATTTAATGTCTCCTCAATGCACTCTTCCCAAGGATGCCCTAATCCCCAAACCTAGGAAACAACCCCCACCTCTCTCTTTCCTCACTCCTTCCAAAATTGTAGCATTTTTATTTCTTTCCTTCTTCTTCATCTTCTTCTTCCTTCTTGTTCCTCTTCACCTATTTTTTAGGTTTAAAATAAAACCACCATCACCCAGTCACCTCTTTCCGGCGTTCACCCGGCCAAGCTCCGGCCACTGTTCACCCGGCCAAGCTCCTCCGATCATCAGCTCCACCATCACCTAGCCCGGTCGACCAGTGAACCGCTGCCATCACCCGGCCTTGCCTCGATCCAAAACAGCCCAACCTGAGCGTCCCCATCGACTCCGACCACCTTCCCACGATCCCGACCACTCCACCACCAACTGCACCGACCCGCTCCTCCTCCAGCCGAGCCTCCCCCACCTAAATCCATCCGACCTCCTCCGCCTCACCCGTCCGACCCGAGCCCCCTCGCTGCACCACCCCGTTCACCTCAACTCCGGTAGACAACTGAGCCCACTCCTTTTTCCCCGACCCCGCTCTAACTCCGGCCAGCCAACCTCCCTACACCCGGTCGAGCGTCCACCCCATATCGAGCCAGCCACCTGCTGCAACCCAATCAACACCACCCTCGTCACCGTGATCTCCTCCACTGCTCTTTCCTCCTCCGACCATTAACTCCGGCCACCACCGTTGCTTCCACCACCCTACACCAGCACCACCACCCCCTGCCTCCACCTTCTCGACCATCCCATACCACCAGGACCACCTTTGTCTTCGTCGTCATCGACACCATCGTCGTCGTCATCGTCACCTTCGTCGTCGTTGTGGAGATCATCGTTATCGCCGCGCTCGTGCACGCGCATACCAAAACCAAGGTGAGGAGTATACCTTTTATTTGTGTACGCATACGTACGCGTATATGTATTTGTATGGAGGTTTGTAGGTACGTATTTGCATATGTATTGGTATATATTCAAAGGTATATTGGTATATATATATAATATATTTCTCTATTAGTATATATATGTATTCAACATATATTAGTATATACGTATTCATAATATATGTTAGTGTGTATGTATTGGTATATATATATACATATACATATATACTTGTATATAGTATATGTATTTAATTGGTACATATATATATATATATATATATATATATATATATATATATATATATATAATATGTATATTTTTACTGGTATATGTATATATATATATATATATATATATATATATATATATATATATATATATATACATATATATATATATATATATATATATATATATAATAGCTATTTGAATAAGTGTAACGTCTGATGCAAATATTATATTTATGATATGTCTATAGGACTGTTGGATCATCCAAACGATACTTTGGAACAAGACATTGGTATACCAGCTAAGGAACCAAGGCGAGTACATTGTCTGATAATTTCTAATTATTTGATAATTTCCAATTATTTGATAATTTCCAATTATTTGATAATTTCTATAATTCCAGTATCTAGAAATGTTACATCTGATCCTTGACACTGTGCTACACGGACTAGTATATAGATTAGATCTACAGTCATGAGATGTTACATTGATTATCGTATTGACATTATACACGACATTGATATTTAGACCTTGTACATGATATATTGGATATTGCTCGTGTATCGTGACGTGTCATGGTTGGATCCACTATACTAGTTGGGGGCGGGGAAGTAGTTAGTGAGAAATGTGATCAAATCCATATTGTACAAGTATAGAACAATGTTAGTGTTAATCATACTCCTCATGTATGATTAGCCAGGCCATATAGCTCTCGTACATGTTCCCAAGCCGATTACATATCGAAGCTACTATTTCAAACACTTAGAATAGTTATAATTCTTATTTTAGATCATATACTACATCACCCATATATGATATTGTACCTCATTCTCTTTATTTCATATATACACTGACTGTATCATATTGCCTATATTGCCTGTCTCTTTATTTTGCCATTGTATTTATTTATTGTCTTCTTTCAGTATATAGCATCATCTGTTTATTGTTTTATAGTCCTTATCAATTAAATGGAACTGTTATTTGAGATGTACTTTGCTCCTTCCTGACTAAAAATATTTTTCCAGACTATGCCTTAAGGGACTGGTGTCCGACATTTTATGGACCACAGGGAGAGTAGCTGCAGACTTGGACCTGGTAGTTCAGTTTTGATTTTGAGAGGTCTAGCCAAAATTACTAGTTATCTAGTTAGTTTCTTAGCAGTTTATTTGGTACCGGATTTGTCTCCGACATACTTTGTTGAGACTTGGATATTATTATTGAGTTAGATTATTTCTATTTAGACTTGTGTTGCATTTTATTTTATTTCTCCGATATCTTATCGTGTTGTAGTTATGTGATTGAGTATGTTGTTCATATTATATTGTGTTATCCGTGTCTCCTTATGGAGTTGGGTACTCGTGCAAGATTGATTAGATAGTGCTTGACCTAGACAGCGTTCTACCGCTGATGCCGCGGTGTAGGCTGGACGTACCCACGTACTCGTACACCAATTCCGGGTGTGGATCATGACACATTTTTAGTGGTGGCCCATGCAGGTCCGACTTCGCAATTAGAGCGATGTCGTGGTAGTGTGACGTCTTAGTTATACTACTGCGTGCATGCGATAGGATATAGGACATAGGATACTAGGAATGAGAGCGAATACTCAATCACAACTAGGAATATCTCCAATCCATTTATCTTGTTATATTTATTCCTTCTGAATGTTGCTTCTTTAGAACTTTACTGTCCTTCCTTGATGATATCGCATTTATTGCCTTAATTGATTCTTTGGGCCTGTCTTCAAGATGTCCCCGAAGACAAGATCTATGAGAGTGGGAGCACCAGCTTTAGAGGGGTCTGCAACCTCTCCACCTGACGGACAGACATTCGTAGTTCCTCCTACATCTCCGATGCATATGGGAGTATCTGCACTTTTTGGGGGTCCTCCTCCCCCACCTGTTCAGAGGATTGTCGCAGTTGTGACGGACAACCTTCTACCTCCACCGACTCCAATTTTCGGAGGTGTGCCCATTGACGGGGCACATGTGTTTACCTTGATCCAGGGCATGGTAGACGCTCAACGAGTTCAAGCTGAGGCTCAGAGGGTGCAAGCAGAAGCGTACCAGGCACAAACTGAGCTGATGACAGAGAGCATGGAGAAAGCTTATCAGGTGGCTCTACAGGCAGTTGAGAGAGTTGTCCAGCAGTTTCTTGGCCAGCAGCAACAGCAAAGATAAGGCACTATAGTGGACTTCAAGAGGATGATGTCTCGAAATTTCAAGGGTATCAAAGTAATACTCTACACTAACGACTGGCTAGAGGATATAGAGAGAAGCCTGCGATTGGCCCAGATTCTGGAGAGCTTGCAGATAGAGGCCGCTGGCAGTCAGATGTTCGATATCGCACTCACGTGGTATCGTACGGAGCCAAGACTTACTGACGAAGGACTTACTTGGGAGACCTTCAAGAAGCTTTTCAAGGAGAATTTATTTCCCGACGTGGCCTTGGGAACCTTGGAAAGTCAGTTTCATGACTTGGTCCAAGGAAATATGTCGGTCGACGAGTACGCCGTATAATTCTGTCGTTTGAGCCGTTTTGCATTGTCTATGATTTGGGACCCAGGAGATCGAGCCCAAAAGTTTAGAAATGGACTAACGAGAGAGATTAGGTCGCGTACTTTTTGTCGTCGTACCGCTACCTTTGAGGGTATCTTGATGGATGTCCAATTTGTAGAAGAGGATCTGGACCTCAGGCCTAAGAGGAGTCACAATATTTCTGGAGATATGAATGGTAGCGCAGGACCGACCAGGCGTCCCCATATTCAACAATAGCCGTGGATGTTTCAGTATCAACAGCAGTACCAGGCATCAGTTCATGTTCAGCAGGATCTGTAGCAGCCTCCGAGAGAGACACAACAGACTTGTCATTTCTGTAAGAAGCCAGGTCACCTTTGGAAGAGCTATAGAATGAGGCTAGGACTTTGTTTGCACTATAGCGCTGCGGGACATCGAGTGAGGGATTATCTTCTAGCCCCTTATCTTCCCGGCCAGCGTGCAGCTCCAAATCATAGAGATCCAGTTAGGCCACCTGTGGAACCGTATATTGCTCAGCATTCGCGAAGGGAGCCACCCCAGCAGGGCGGGGCATTTGCGATGACGGTCGAGGAGACCGATACTGTAGGTGATATGTTAGCAGGTTCTGTTCTTTCCTTCCTTATGTTCCTTTCTATTTGATTGATTCCTTAGTACCGTAGCTTGTATTCCTGATTTTCTTATTAGAATGTAGTTAGTAGTATGCCCTGACAGAGACTGCAATACCATGACAAAAGGCACCATAACCGTACATGTTTTCCTTAGATTACATATTGAATGACTGTAGGTAGGATTTTTCTTAGACCTTGTTATTGGGGGTTTGACCATAGTGAAGATTTATGAAGAGGTTATGACTTGACAAAAGAGACAAGATGCTTAAATTTTGAGGATAATCATTAGTTTAAATAAAGAGTTAAGAATTTAATATGGCAAAATTGATGAAACATTGATTTTATGAAGATTGAAATATGGTTGAAATTATCATTAAAATTTGAGGAAGTTAAGGAGATTGTCATTATATTTATTTTATATTATGAATGATGCATTTGAAGATTAAATAAGTATCACATTGTTTGAGTATTTTGAGAAAAAAGAAATCGAGGAATAAGATCATTAATGGATTAGTGTTGAAGTCAAAATTTTGGGATAAGAATTTAAAATTTTTATACGCATCGATTGGACTTAAAATTTGTGGAGTAAGATGATTAATGGAATAGTATTTGAATTCAAACTTTTTGGATGACATTTAAATTTTATAAATATACGTTGATTGGAATTAAATTAAAGGATTGGATATTAAATTTATGAGTATTTAATTATTAACTTAAGGTTTTGGGAGAAATTGTGAAAAGAAATGGAATTTGATTTTATTTCGAGGGTTTTCAGGAATATGATAAATTACATAATTTTGGAAAAAAAATTGTGAAGTGACAATGTGGATTACTTCATGATTATGTGGGTTGGTAAATTTAAATTTTGATGGAAAATATATAATAAGTAAATACTACTATTGAGGATTTTAAATTTTGAGTACAAAATTCTTTTAAGGAGGGTAGACTTGTCACTACCACGTTCCAAAAAAGGGATATTTTTGACTTTTTGTATATTATTAATATTGTGTGTATTTAATTTAAATAATTGTATGAGATGTATATTTACATATATATTATATACAGTGTTCTTAATGTTTGAGCTAATAGACTTGACCTAGAAGCCCATTAGATGAACACCTGACCGAATTATAGGGTTGTGAATTTAATTTGTTTCATTTAATATTTAATTATTTGAGGTAGTAATTAATTACCATAATCTTATTTAATTGTTGTGCCTTCCGTTGCTTCGATATTTGGAACGCTACCCTAGCTTTTTCCTTCCAAAAAATTTCACAACCTTGCCCTAGACGTGCCCGCCTTCCATTCTGACCTTTTTGTAACTCGTAATTATGCTCTCTTGTGCTTCATTTTAGCCGCATAATATTCGTCACGGACGTTTATTTAATTTCTAAATAAAATCCAACTTTGTATCGTTGTGCGTTCCAATCAAAATTTGGAGACAATCTTGACCCATTTTCGGCAACCCAAATTAGGGTAATATTCTGCTCTGAGTCTTCTTCATTAATGATATTTGTGTCCCAACCTAATTTTAGTCCCATGTATTTCTAATTAATTTTAGAACATCGCTTGTATTTGTTTCTAATTAAATTAGGGATACCAACTTTGACTAATCCCGTTTTAATCCCAATTTAATCCAAATATCCTATTAATTAAGCCCATACAAAACACACAATGCCCCCTCACCCTAAAAAATACCAAACACCAAATCGCCCACCAATTTTTTATAATTTCATGTGTTTGTGCAAATACCCAAATTTAAGGGGACTTATTTTCAAATGTTGCATTAGGTGACCACCCCATTGGTTCAAACCAAATGGAGAGCCCTGATATTTGACTAGTCAAACCAACCCTCTCCTTGCATGAATAATTTCCCTCATGTCATATCTTGATCACCTATTCAAAATGGGGCTCATCATCACCGCACACCTCCCATCACATCTCCTATTTAATGTCTCCTCAATGCACTCTTCCCAAGCATGCCCTAATCTCCAAACCTAGAAAACAACCCCCACTTCTCTCTCTCCTCACTCCTCCTAAAATCGTAGCATTTCTATTTCTTCCATTCTTCTTCTTCCTTCTTCTTCTTCCTCTTTACCTATTTTTTAGGTTTAAAATAAAACCACCATCACCCAGTCACCTCTTCCCGGCGTTCACCCGGCCAAGCTCCGGCCACTGTTCACCCGGCCAAGCTCCTCCGATCATCAGCTCCACAATCACCTAGCCCGGCCGACCAGTGAGCCGCTGCCATCACCCGGCCTCGTCTCGATCCAAACTAACCCAACCCGAGCGTCCCCATCGACTCCGACCATATTCCCACGATCCCGACCACTCCACCATCAAATGCACCGACCCGCTCCTCCTCCAGCCGAGCCTCCCCGCCTAAATCCCTCTGACCTCCTCCGCCTCACCCGTCCGACCCGAGCCCCCTCGCTGCACCACCCCGTTCACCTTAACTCCGGCAGACAACCGAGCCCACTCCTTCTTCCCCGACCCCACTGCAACTCCGGCCAGCCAACCTCCCTACACCCGGTCGAGCGTCAACCCCACGTCGAGCCAGCCACCTGCTGTAACCCTCATCACTGTGATCTCCTCCACTGCTCTTCCGTCTACCGAACATTAACTCCGGCCACCACAGCTGCTTCCACCACCCTACACCAATTCCACCACCCCCTGCCTCCTCCTTCTTGACCACCCCACACCACCAGGACCACCTTTGTCTTCGTCGTCATCGACACCATCGTCGTCGGCGTCATCATCGTCATGTTCGTCTTTGTCGTCGTCGTGGACATCATCATCATCGCCGCGCTCGTGCACGCGCATGCCAAAACCAAGGTGAGGAGTATTCCTTTTATTTGTGTACGCATACGTACACATATACGTATTTTTATGGAGGCATGTAGGTACATATTTGCATACATATTAGTATATATTCAAAGGTATATTGGTATATATATATATATATATATATATATATATATATATATATATATATATATATATATATATATATATATATATATATATATATATATATATATATATATATATATATATAATATTTCTCTATTAGTATATATATGTATTCAACATATATATTAGTATATACGTATTCATAATATATGTTAGTGTGTATATATTGGTATATATATATACATATATACATGTATATATACATATATATATATATATATATATATATATATATATATATATATATATATATATATATATATATATATATATGTATATAGTATATATATATATATATATATATATATATGTATATAGTATATATATATATATATATATATAGTATATGTATATATATAGTATATGTATATTTTCACTGGTATATGTATATGTATATGTATATATATGTATATATATATATATATATATATATATATATATATATATATATATATATTTATATATTCAGTATACGTATTCTTTCGTATACATAAATATTGGTTGTCGTATATATATAAAAATATGGTATGTATATTTTTAAACATATATATATATATATATATATATATATAATTCTATTAGTGTATATAAACTTATACATATTTTTGTATGTAATTATTGGTATACACATATATATGTATTATATTTAATTAATGATATATGCTAATTGATGAACGTACTAGGCGACCCGAGTATAATTATGGATACCCCGTATTTATATTGACTTGTAGCCCTATAAATTATTAGCAGGCTGCCATATGTACACCGACGTACTGGCGAGACCCGTATCACCGACTGTCTGAATTCACAACAATTATAGACACGATATCGTGCAATTAGACGCGCACTTGACCCTAGTTGACCAGTGTAATACCTAGCGTAGCCCCAGAGTTCAATGTATTTTTTATTGTGTAGTGTAACGTCTGATGCAAATATTATATTTATGATATGTCTATAGGACTGTTGGATCATCCAGACGATACTCTGGAACAAGATATTGGTATACCAGCTAAGGACCCAAGGCGAGTACATTCTCTGATAATTTCTAATTATTTGATAATTTCTATAATTTTAGTATCTAGAAATGTTACATCTGATCCTTGACACAGTGCTACACGGACTAGTATATAGATTGGATCTGCAGTCATGAGATATTACATTGATTATCGTATTAACATTGTACACGACATTGATATTTAGACCTTGTACATGATATATTAGATATTGCTCACATATCGTGACGTGTCATGGTTGGATCCACTATACTAGTTGGGGGCGGGGAAGTAGTTAGTGAAAAATATGATCAAATCCATATTGCACAAGTATAGAACAATGTTAGTGTTAATCATACTCCTCATGTATGATTAGCTAGGCCATATAGCTCTCGTACATCTTTCCAAGCCGATCACATATCGAAGCTACTATTTCAAACACTTAGAATAGTTACAGTTCTTATTTTAGATCATATACTACATCATCCGTATATGATATTGTACCTCATTCTCTTCATTTTATATATGCACTGACTGTATCATATTGCCTATATTGCCTGTCTCTTTATTTTGTCAATGCATTTATTCATTGTCTTCTCTCAGTATATAGCATTATTTGTTTATTGTTTTATAGTCCTTATCAATTAAATGGAACTGTTATTTGAGATATACTTTGCTCCTTCCTGACTGAAAATATTTTTCCAGACTATGCCTTAGAGGACTGGTGTCCGACATTTTATGGACCACAGGGAGAGTAGCTGCAGACTTGGACCTGGTAGTTCAGTTGTGATTTTGGGAGGTCTAGCCGAAATCACTAGTTATCTAGTTAGTTTCTTTAGCAGTTTATTTGGTACCGGATTTGTCTCCGGCATACTTTATTGAGACTTGGATATTATTGTTGAGTTAGATTATTTCTATTTAGACTTGTGTTGCATTTTATTTTATTTTTTCGATATCTTATCGTGCTGTAGTTATGTAATTGAGTATGTTGTTCATATTATATTGTATTATCCGTGTCTCCTTATGGAGTTGGATACTCGTGCGAGATTGTTTAGATAGTGCTTGACCTAGACAACGTTCTACCATCGATGTCGCGGCGTAGGCTGGACGTACCCACGTATTCATACCCCAATTCCAGGTGCGGGTCATGATACCCAGAAATCTGGTTTTGATTGCCTTGAGCTGCTTTCGTAAAGAGGGGCATAATGTATGGAACTATCCCATTTTAGTTATTTAGTAATTAATTAAATATTATGCATGTTGAATATTTATTTATTATATTATTTATTTATGGTTATCATGTTAAATTTATTTTTGGACTTGTGTTAGTGGACCTAACTAGTTTAGTTTAGACTCATGGACCAATATTTAATTCTAGTTAGAATTGAGCCCAATAATTAGAAGCCCAATTATTAGGAGGATGATTAATTATGTTAAATCCATTAGACTAGAATCTTCCCTCCTTAATTAATTTCTTCATGAGAGGCCCCAAGGAATATTTTAGACTTTACATAGTAGCTTGAGGAAGGGAGCAAGTGAGGCCTATATAAAGGGGATAAAAACTTTCTCTCTCTTCATTTTTTATTCCAAATCTAGATCTAAAATTTCCCTCAACCAAATTCTACCAAATCCCTACCAAAATTCATCCCAATTTCTTCCTAAATCACCATTGGAGGCTATTAGAGCATGGATCTACAAGAAGAAAGTATGGATCTACAAAGAGGAGCAAGAATCTACAAGTTGAAGGCTCATTTTACCAATTTTGGAGATTTTATTGGGAATCCATCTCCCAATAGGTACAATTCAGTTTTTTCCCTTACTTTAGATTCTAAATATGAGAATTAAACATGAGAAATCAACCCATATGCATAGGCTACCCATAGGATTTAGTTTTGTGTTCATAAAAGGCATATTAAGAAAGTTATGGTACTTTTTGTGTCAATTTTGGGGGAATTCCGATATTAACATTTGTTGTGTGTGTCAATTGGTCCTATAGATCAATTTGGCATATACTTGTGTGTTTGGGGCTAGTTTTGTATCCACAATTGGGTACGTGTAGGTCGTATCCCATCAATTTGGTGATACGTATTAATTTGGGGGATTTTTCCTTCGACACGGGACTTTGTGCATGTCAAATTTTGACACGGACACGTAAATTTGTGTTTGACTCTTCGTATTGTTCATAAATAATATATTAGACTTGCTCGTGTCCTTCGGGGTACGTTTGGATATGTTGTGGACTCATATCGCAAGCGTATCCTAGATCTAGTGGGATACGGGTGTGATACGCTCCATGTGATTGTGCAATTTTAATTCTAGATCTATTTCCATTGTTTTAGTCACTATAATATATAATTATATGTATGTGTATATATATATTGTTGTGTATATATATTCATGTATTTATGCATCATAGATCTATGTATCTAGTTGTATTATATTTATGTAGCTATTTCTCTACATATGTATTAGCTTTTAAATGTAGTAATATATTTATATATGTATTGTGTATATATATATATATATATATATATATATATACTTATATGTATGTTATATATAATATATATATATATATATATATATATATATATATATATATATATATATATATATATATATATATATATATATATATATGTGTGTGTGTGTGTTGTAAGTATTATTGTGAAGATGAATATATATGTATTTGGTAGGCATGTATATGTATATAAATATTTTTAGCTAAGTATATACATATTAATATATATAATTGTGTATATTATTATGTATGAGAGGAGGATGTGTGTATATATATTTATTAGTGTAATTATATACATATAATTAGTATATATATATATTATTGTATATATATAAGTGAGAGAGAGAGAATAGGAGTTTTAGCTACAGTTATTAGCGACAGCTGCAGCATCTAATAGCAACAACAGTGGCAACAATAGTTATTAGCGATAGCAGCAGCATCTAATAGCAACAGCAGCAGCAATTATTAGCAACAGTAGCCGCAGCAGCAATAGCAACAGCAGCAGCATCGCCAAAGCAGCAACAACAGCAATAACATACAACAACAGCGACAACAGTTTAGCGACAATAGTAGAAACTATCATGGAAATAACATAGTATCAGTAGTATCGGTAGTTTCAGCGACAGTGGGCAGCGACTATTAATGACAGTTTGGCAGTTTTTATATATTTAAAATATATTGATATATATGTATATATATATGATAATATATATATATATATATATATATATATATATATATATATATATGGTATTAGTATAATGTATATATGGATATATATTAATAATTGGTAGTTATATACTATATGATAATAGTTAGTTGTTAGCACATAGTATTATTGGATAGTTAGTATAACTAATTATCTATTGTTATGGGTATCTCTAGTTATGTATGTATGTAAGTATATATGTATGTATGTATGTATGTATGTATGTATGTAGGTATATATGTATTAGTAGTTAGTGTGTAGTCAGTATTTATTCTATTAGTACATACTAGAAGTTATATTGGATTGATATATGTATACATATAGTTATTGATGGGTAGTAGTATATATATATATATATATATATATGAAGTTTTTGGCAATTACCTTGAGATACCAATATAAGTATCAAGATATACTAAGGTATGAGTAGTAGGTATTGGCATAGTAATAGGATAGTTATGAAATAATTATGGGTTAGTATTAAGGTGACTATAATAAGGTATATAGTATTGTATAAATATTAAATGCATGGTAGTTTATAATTATTATTGGGTAGTTAGTATAAATAAGGTTTTGAATTTACCTTAAGATACCAATGTAAAATATTGAGGATAACCAAGGTATTGGGTTTGGGTATCAAGATAGAGGTATAGTGTTGCGATACCAAGTTAGTTTGAAACCAAGGTATCAATTTAGCATTTATAATTAGGATTTATATATTTAATATTATTTTATTATAAATATGTGATATTTACCTATTGTTTGCGTATCCTGAGATACGGTATCCTAGTATCCTAAGTTGTAGCTTGTATGACCTAGATTTATAGTGTATGAACCCAACATCATTGAGATAGACTCATACAACCTAGAAATAGGTAGTTTGACATAGGTGACCATAGTTTGACTATAATTGACCATAGTTGACTTAGAGTTGACCGAGTTTGACTTTTGACTTGGAATTGATTTGTTGACCTAGAAGTTGACTAGTTTAACTTATTTTTTTTCCAGAACCTTGTATTAATGCAATATTTTATATATAGGTCTGTTTGACACCAGTTTGGACAGTTTGACATTCATTGCTCTGGACCACAGACGAGTATATTCTCTGATAGTTTCTTATTTATGATATCCTCTATATTCATTGTATCTAGTGTAGATATCCATGTTTCTTGACACGATGGTTACACGGATTGGTATATACGGATCTCGTCATACGATGTTATTCCTTATATATGGTGTATCTTATGCAAGTTTTGTTTCATTGATTATCTTGTGCATATACAGACACTGATTCTCAGAAAGAGTCTATCTTCTTGGGGAATTCCGTGCCATAGCATACCATAGTTGGATCCAATATACCAGTAGGGATTGGGGAGTATGTAGTGTAGATATGTGATCATACCCTCCTTATACAAGTCTTGTTCCTTGTGAGTGTTGATCATACACCGCACGTATGATTAACCAGGCCATTTACTCTTGTGCAAGTTCCCAGGCCGATCACATGTTAAAGCTGGTACTCACTCACTTAGTCATTAGTATTCTTGTTCATTGCCATATTGTTCATTCTTGTATTTATTTCCAGTATTGCCTTTATTGCGTACCTCTTGTATATGTATATGGCATCTTGTATATTCACATCTATTTACTGCTACATAGTTTATATTATTGATTTAGAACAGTTGTTAGAGATGTACTTTGCTCCATTCCTGACTGAAAAATATTTTTTAGAGGATCCAAGAGATTGGTGTCCGGCATACTATGGACTTGGACTTATAGATGGTGCAGACTTGGACCCACTAGTTCTGGAGTGATTGTCGAAAGTTTAATCCGGATCACTAGTTTTTTATAGTTAGTTTCTTTAGCTTTTTGGTACCAGATTTGTTACTGGTTTATAGCATGAGATTGGATATTATTTTTATTTTGATATTATATATATTCGATGTATAGTTAGACTTCCTTCATACATTCTCATCCTTTAGAATATGATTGAGTTTTGTGTTGAGATTTTATTGACAGATTTTATATTATTGGGAGATATTTAGATAGTATAGTTAACCAAGATAGCATTCTACCCCCGATGCTGCAACTTAGGCTGGGTGTTGTTCCCGACATGCATCCCCACATCGGGTATGGGTCATGACAGCCTTGCATGCTTAATAAGAGAACTCACATAGCTTTTCATTAAAATGAATCTGCTTGCCTTCTTGCCTAACTAAGAGATCCTGAAATGCTTGTCTAAAGTAAGAGTTTGTATGAACATGTTCCACTATTGCTTGTTCTTCGAGAGAACCATATCGTGTGCTTGAACTTGTTCAGAGATAAGGCAGCTTGTCCGCAACAGAGATAAATGGTCTGATGGTTCATCTCGTCTGCATCCTATAGTTTATTTTATAGTATTTCATGCATTCGCATCGGTCGAACAATGACTATTGGTGGAGAACTGAACCTTGGTCACGGTTGCTACAAAGATAGTTGAAAGCAACCATGATTCATAGCTACTAATAGCATCAGATAAAAGAGTCATTAGTTAGCCGGATTAATTGCTACCGATTATGAGTTTCTTGGGGACCGAAAAGCATATAGCTAGTTCATTGTATTGGCTTGATAGAGGATAGTTCCTAGATGGTGCATTTTCCTAGAGTCTTTGAGTGTAGCTCACAAAATACGCTGTGCACACCTTGATAGTAGAATAATCGACTTATCTTGCCTGTTTGCTTATATCGAATATGAACTCTGTTTTTAAAGATGTTTCCAAAAAAAAGTAATATGACTCCATTCTTGTGCTGTATGTAACGAACATAGGTAAAACTAGAAAGATCACTAGTAATATAACATTTTATAACATGATTACTTAGTGTTGGTTTTGGTGAATGTTGCTTCTGTTCAGTTGTTTATACTCACCAGTACTTATAAAAGTGCTGACCCACCAACAGTTTACTTACTTGCAAGTACTGGATCGTCTGAGGAAGCGATAGGCGTGCCTCATCCCCAAGACCCAAAAATCTGGTTGTAAAGCAAACCAACTCTTATCTATATGAAGTCACTGGCCAAGCCATAAAGGACTAATCAACTGCTGTTCTACCCGATCCAGGCAAGGTAGCTAGCCCACCTGGTCATATCAAACTGCAGGCACCACGCCCAAGGCACGTTACCATTTATCTCCTCTATGGCCGAACGGTCTCGGTGTCCCAGAGCCTTTCCCTTTCGAGGAAACCAAACCCTGTGCACAACAGGTTGTCCATGATAATGCAAACACCAAATAGGTATGACGAGAGAATAGAGCCTTCTTGTCCCACTAAACTATCCTATCCTCAACCCAACCAACTATCCATAACCATTCTCCAATAATAGCCCAAGGCACTATCTCAAGTTATCCCTATAGGCACTATGCCTCTTTAACACAATGCTTCATTTGGTGCAACACTCCACGCTTAGGAAATCCTATGGTACAATGCCCCAACAGTGGCACAATGTCCTCACCGAAGCAGTTGTTCGATTTTGAATCACAACTGCATGCTTTGCTTGACAAAGTGCCCAACTGGTACTCGTACACGAATGCATGATCGTCCGTCCGAAGTGCCTCGATGTTCCAACCAAGATATCCACTCAAGCTCCAATTGCCCAAAAATAAATCCAACTCAAACTCCAACTCGCATACCAACTCAAGCCACATTCATATCTAACCAAATGACGTACACTCTATGCATGCCACAGTAGAGTGATTTCCAAGTTCCAGTCTAAGTATTCAAGTCTGATTTCGTTAAGCACCCTGCCTATGCCGATACGGCCAATCCCTTGAACCCGTGGTCCGATGCAAAGCACGATCTACTCAATTAGTATGACCGTACGAGCAGGCCGTGCTTCTAAATCATTCGACTGATCGGACTAAGAAAGATGACATTATCGCTCCAATCCTGCTATCTCAGTACTACTATGAACGAATACCTGATTCCATCAAACTCCGTTTGTGATCTGCACATGAAACTAACTCAAATCAATACTTGTTCCCAAATCCAACAAATTAAAATATAACCAACTATTGCCTCATTCAATCCAACTCAGCGTAATGCACCGTGTGGTTGTGGGGCTTTACAATCTTTCGTCTTGGTTGAGCGCATATGTTAGGAGCTCAGGAATTAATTTTTTTGTATGCACTTACACAATAAATAACTTATTATCCCTACTTTGGTATTTAGGTCGATCGTCTAATAACACACGAGACTGAATCTATTAGAACTCTAGCCAAGGGACCAATTACTGTCGTCAAAATATGGTCAAGTTACTGTGTGAATGGGTTTAGATTCAAGTCAACAAATGCTCCGATTAGAGACAGCTTTCTGGATCTTGATTCCACAAAATATAGTTGTTTGTGTATCATATCTTCGAACTAGAAAGACGTCGATCCAGGCAATAATTTTTTTGGCATCTTACGAGAGATTATGGAGTTGCCATATAATTATGGTACAGAATCTGCTAAGATCGTAATATTCAAGTGTGAATAATTCGATCCGCTTTAAGATCAAGGTTGGAAAATTTATAAGCATGGTCTTATGGATATAAACTACAAGCGTAGATATCAAGACTATAAACCATTTGTCCTATTAAGTCAGGCTTAGCTCGTGTACTTCACAACTTATCCTAGACAGGGGACAGCGAGGTCGGATTGGTGGGTAGTATTCAAGACTAAAGCTAGAAATACCTTTGACGTTGACGAAATTGCTTATTAGGCGGACGAGCTACCTCTTGTAACAAATATTGTAGATGTAGACTCAACGAAAATTACTCATTATACGATAATAATATAGAAGAGGTAAAATTATCCGAAAAGGAAGACGAAGATGAAGACAAAGTAGATAAAAGTGGAGATGAGAAGGAAGAGAAAGAGGAGGACGAGGAAGGCGAACAAGATAAATTTTCTGAAGATGATTGAAAATAAAATATTTTGACCATAGAATGTACTATATTTTGACTATAGAATGTACTATTTTGACAAAAACATATATTATATTTTGACTGTAGAATATACTATCCATTTAGACTTATGACACTATTAGTTATTTACTGTGCAATTCTATTAATGCTGTGAGATATGCAAAATATTTTGACTGTAGAATGTACTATATATTTTTTATTTGTTCTATCATTGTAGAAGCATGAAAAATATGCTGGATAGCTCTACGCAACATGATGAGGCAGGGCAGCGTAAGCAGGGGACCCCAGAGCCATCAAGCATGCAACAGAGCTTTTTTCGCTAAACACAGCATAAAATATGAAAGGACCATCCGCGTAAGTGCAGTATGTCCAGGCCGCTTCAGCGTAGACAGGGTGCTTCATCGCCTCCATGGCGTAAAACTCATCCGCTTTCAAAGCAGCGTTAAAGCGTACGAGGAACGCTTCGTCTTCCCCGAAATAAACCTGTCAGACCTTGCAATAAACCTGACCCCTGACTCCTGACAAAAAGTACTGCACGGCTACCCAGACGACGGCTGGAAATGATGGCAGACCACTCGGGATGCCCCCCACAGTATGATGGCGGATCTCTGCATTTAATGCAGTGGATTTGATTAAAAATCACCGAACCGTCATTTACTGACATCCCCTCAGTGCAAAGCTGCTCTTTCGCATACAAGGGGATACGCTGCCTTGTTTTACATAGGCAGACATGAGCTGTTTACGCTCCGCAGTAGACAAACCGCCTGCCACGTCAAAAGCTGCACCTCGTACGGGGCTCGAGGCACGTCTCTACGTTTAATTCTACAGAGCGATGACAGTTTCTCTCGAGGCACGTCTCTACATCTAATTGCATAGAGCGGTAACAGTTTCTCTCGAGGCACGTCTCTACATCTAATTGCACAGAACGGTGACAGTTTCTCTCGAGGCACGTCTCTGCGACGGATGCACAGAAGGGCTGCAGACCTTCAAAACACGCCTCCGCATTTAATGCACAGGATGGTGGAAAATCTCGGCATTTAATGCAAGAGATTTGATTATATCTTCAAAAGCCGTAATTTCGGCTAAGATGTCCACATCAGCACTCTGGCACGGTACGCAGCGGCTTCTGCGACCATTCGGCTTCTACGCTCACTCGGCCTCTACGACCATTCGGCTTCTACGCTCACTCGGCCTCTACGACCATTTGGCTTCTATGCCTATTCGGCTTCTATGCCTACTTGGCTTCTACGCTTATTCGGCTTCTATGCCTACTTGGCTTCTACGCCATAGTGACAGACATTGGCTTCTACGCCCACCTCTTCTACACAAGGGATACCTACCTACGTGGCTTCTACGTCGTGATCTTCGTAGCGATTATACGCATTTTGTCCCTTAGTTGGATCCGCGTCACACGCTCATTCAAAGGATCATCTATACGCAGGCATTGGTTATTTTAACCGTTGTGTAAAAAGGTGTTGTACTTTCCACTCCTCGGTTTCTACACCGACGGAATGGTCACTGTCACTAAAACTCTATAAATAGAGACCTCTATCAACAGAGGAACAAGTCGAGACTTTAAAAATCGAACAAGGTCGAAACTTTAAAAGGAGGATCGAACATGATCGAAAAATTGAAGATCCAAGGTCGAACTTCCAAGAAAGATCAAACCAGAGGTCAAGAAAGAGAGAGAGAGAGAGAGAGAGAGAGAGAGAGAGAGAGAGAGAGAGAGAGAAGAATCCGGAGCTCAGGCAAAGAGTAGGGATCGACGACTTTGGCATCGTACATCCACCCTCTTTTGTAACCTTTGAAGCTGCTTCCTGTCTTCTACGATACTTCTTCAACATCGTGTGGTCCAAGGGCTAAAGTGATCGACTACAGATCAGACACCTATAGCAATATTTACCCAGATTAAATAAATTGTACTCCCACATCCTCGTATAGGATCAAGTTGTATAAGTTTGTTTGTAAACAAAAGAAGGCGGGTTTCGTGCAAACCTCATATTATACACATTTTTGTTCTTTCATTTAATACCACAAACAAGATGGCGACTCTGCTGGGGACATCTTTCTCTTCTGATGAGGAAGTAATTGCTCAACACGATACGGTATCTGTAGGAACCGTGAAGAAGACACTGGTCGTCCAATTCGACCAGTCTGCCTACGAAGACATGCTTCGAACCAGGGGTAGCTCTCACCCTCTCTCCGTCCAAGACAACAGGAAGCTGCGCAAGGTCCGGATGCCCAAGACATCCTCTACCATTCCTGTGGACTCTCCGATCTCTCCGATCTCTCCGACCAATGAGGTTGAAGCATTGCTCCCTCCGTGCCCCACACGTAAAATTCAGTCTCCCGCTACGCGCGGTACAGACAAAACTTCGGGCAAAGCCTCAGCGCTAACCCAGAAGTATCCACTGGGCTCTACGCATAGAAACCAGTCTCCCGTTATGCGCGGTACAGACAAAACTTCGGGCAAAGCCTCAGCGCTAACCCAGAAGTATCCACTGCGCTCTATGCGTAGAAACCAGTCTCACGCTACGCGCAGAATAGACAAAACTTCTGATGATGCTCAGCGCCAAATCGGAAGTACAAATCATGCTCCGCGCGCAAGACAACATCTGACTTCTACAGTGAACCAGATGAGCGATGTGATCTCCGCAAAGGAAAGCAAGCGACAGAGTACTCAACTTCTCGGCCTTTACACCAGCGAGGGAACAATCTGCCTACCCTCGGGATTACGCGAGAAACAGATGGCCGACTGAGGACCTCTTCAGCTTTACGCCAGTCTGAGCAATTCTCTAAATTACGCCAGGCAAAGTCTCTCGGCGTAAAACAAGCTCAGGTTGCGGAAAGACACCCTCCCCGGGGATTATCCGCCGCCCAGATGGCAACCTGTTGTACACAGGTAGCACAGGAAAAACCATGGTGCCCAACCTCCGCACGCCCACCAATGTGAACAGGAGGAATAAGCCATCATCTTTTTCTTCTGCAACTTCTCCTGACCTGCGCAAATATCTAATCCAGAAGCGTAAGGAGAGGGGACCTTCCAACATGTCTATTATGCCTCCTGGCGAGCACTGTTGTAATAGTCATAAGATTGTGATTGACTGCTGTTGTTCTAAAGCAAAACGGTCGGTTTTCGACCGGTTAAGCTACTCTCTGTCTTTCCAGGAAGGAGAACCCGCACATGCATCCGTGAATATGGCTTCACACATACCTAGAGGAGGGTCGAGCTCAAGACGTCATCCCTCTAGGCCTTCGAGCCGAAGGAGATTCAATGACCTCCTTAGGAACGCTGAAGCTGGGGTATTCCAAAACACCCGTGCAAGGTCACACCAACCAGCGTCGTACTCGTCTGATTCCGACGCTAGGGGTCGCCAGTCTCCCAGGTCAGATGCCGGGAGTATAGAGTCGACTTCTGAAGCGACCTATACTAATCCTTCAATGACGCCCAGGGAAACGGGAGTTTATGCCGTTGAAGATGAACGCGAGGAAGCTTCGCCATCAGGAAACATGGAACAACGCATCACTACACTGGAGACATCTCTGAAACAAATGCAATCCATAATGGAGAACATGCACCAGATGATGCTAACTCAGTACGCAACTGCCATGGCTCAAGCATCGGTGCGGCCGACTCAGATACGAGTGGGGGTGGACTTACCACCATCCAACCCAAGCCAAGAGCCTGTCCTAGATCAAGAGTCAGCAGTTCCTCCGCTTCCTCACTCGGAGAATATATTACCTTCCGTTGGAGTCACGATACAACCAACTCCGCACTACACCGTAGTCCCGCTTCCAACTGAAAATCCGATGCAGGCAGTACGGGAGTTGAAAACCCAGTTTGACGCCTTGAAGCACAAAGATCAGCTCAAGAAACTGGGAATCAACCAGTCTTACCCAGCTATCTGGGAAGAGGTCCCTTTCCCTCCGAGGTACAAACCTCAAACTATGGCTCTGTTCGAGGGAAAAACATCACCAAGTCAGTACATGAACTATTTCAGTATGATGACGGTGTTGCTACAAGGGAACGACGCTCTCCTCACTCGGGTGTTCAAAGGCTGCCTCTCAGGAGTAGCCTATCAGTGGTACCGTAGCTTGGCGGACAACTGCATTACTTCCTTCGAGGACTTCAAAGCTTTATTCTTCATGCGATTCTACGAGGGAGGAATGGACATGTCTATGTCCTCTCTCATCGAAGTCAAGCAGAGGGAGAAAGAGGAAGTTTGTACCTTCATCGAACATTTTCGTCAGGCCACCTTACAGATGCCTCCAGGAGTTCCAGACTCTGCGTTAGTAGACATTTGCAGGAAGAACCTCCTTTCCGTAGTCTCGGTGTTTACAGGACCATATCAGTTCCATGATTGGCCCTCGTTCATCGTCTTGGCCGTAGCCGCCGAAGACAACAGTCGCAAGGCGCGCGACAACGTCATCATGATCTCCGCCTCTGACAGAGGCAAAAGGTCATCTCCCAGCAGCGACCATCCTCGCAGCTCCAAAGGAAAAGAAGCTCTGGCAATCAATATGGCCAGGCAAAAGACTGTGGCAACCGCACAAGCGAGACCCGGGACTTCCAGGCCCGTCGAAGTCTACTCTTTCGACGACAATGATATCCCGAGAATATTCGAGTGTCTTGTCAAAAGTGGCAAGATCACCCTTCCGGAGCTAAGGCGGCCCCAAGAAGTCGGCAGTACTGACGATCCCAAATACTGCATCTTCCACAGATACGTACACCACCCGACAAAGGCGTGTTACATACTGAAAAGGAAGATCCAGGGGTTAATCGATGCTAAGGCCATCACTCTGTACAACACCGAGAAGACGGTCATGGCCAACATGATCTCTCTGCGGTTTGGCAATCTGCCCTCCCAAGAAGTCTCGGACGGTGTCACACCCATTTCCCGGACCACGATGAACATCGTCAATCTTCGTCCAGCTAGGGGTCAAAATCATGACCTGGTCCCACTAACCACCCGGCAGGGCGAGATTATGTGGGTTCATCCGGATTTGGTGTCAGAGCACGAGGAGAAGACTAAAGCTACTAAGGCTACGTCTAGAAAGAGCTCGAAATGCAAACCATGCCATATGGTCGCAACTTCTTCAGCATCAAACGAAGACGAGGCATTGGCTGTAACCCGTTCAGGGAAAGCCTACCTCAACGACTACGGAGCAAGTCAGGAAGATGCACTGGCGGACGCTTCAGTTGCCAAACCTTCAGGACCAGGCCCCGTCGTACCAGATACCGGTCCTTTAAAACCAACTCCGGCAGACAAGGGGAAGCAAAGAGAAGTGTGCTTCGATAAACCTGTGAAAAATATTCCAAACAAAGGTTTAGAGAAGCCATACAACTTCAATATCCTGGCCCAACTGGTTAATACACCAGCCAGGCTGTCCATCTTTGAGCTACTCAGGCTCTCCCAAGACACTCGTTTAGCCCTAAGTGAAGCACTGATGCAAGCGGAGGCATGCTTGACCCAGCTCAAGTCCCCCGACAAAGAACCGGTGGCGTGTCCTCAATGCCACAGTGTGATGCAGGTGGTCCCAAATATCACTTTCACTCAAGACGACATGTTGTTAAAACATAACAGGCATGACAGGCCCCTCTATTACACCGGGTACGTCGGTTCCATAGAGGTCGATCGGATTCACATAGATCCGGGGTCGTCAATCAGCATCATCCCTCATAGTCTGCTCAGACCGCTGAGGATCCCTACCAGCGAATTGGCTTACACCTCCACTACAATCGTGGGTTTCAACGCCGAAAGAAGTAAGCCGTTAGGGAAAATTTGCCTGAGGATCCAGATTGGCAACCTCAGATCGGTGGCCACATATTACGTCATCGATTCAGAGGTATCCTACAACATTTTGCTGGGAAGACCGTGGATCCACGACCACAACATCGTTCCTTCAACTCTACATCAATGTCTTAAATATGTAGACCCCCAAGGAACAGTACAAACGGAGGTTGCTGACCTAAACCCGTTTAAAGGAGTAGAATCCTACTATTTCGATGCCGTGTTGTACTCTCAAGACCACCACTAATAAGTGTCAAGCGAGGCAGAGAAGGAATCTCATCGGGAGCCAGAAGAACCCTCTGCCACACTACCGCTGTCAATCAGAGTGAAAGGACGAACCACTCGCCCAAAAACCATGGAGCCTATGGCTATTCACCTGAACAAGACCAGGTCAGGAAAAGGGAGTGATCCTCTAGTGATCACTTTGAACCAAAAGCCTCCACCCTTGGTCATCAACCTTCGGTGCAACAGGCAACCGACTGATGTAAATGCAACCAGGAATGTAGTTCCAGATGATAATAAACATCCTTTTCGCCAGTATATTGACGCTCGTATTCCAAATCAGGAATCCCCTTCCCATGACGAGGTAGAACCCATAGCACAAAAATTCTTGGAAGTTATGAACTCCTACCGTTCGTATATCTAGGAAGTAGCGTCATCATCCAACGTCGTCACGACGTATGGACTACATGAGGATTCTATCTTCATTGTCCTGCCTACCTGCAACAGTCAGCGTTCAATAGTCTTCGGCCGCATGCGCAATCAACCGACTGTCCGGGAAGACTCTTTCAATGACGATACTGGAAAAATGCAAGTTCACCGATACAGCCCGCAAGCGTTGAGGATCATGCAAAACATGGGCTACGACTTGAAGCGAAAGACAGGCCTCAACTACGGAAGAGGCAGACGAATGCCGCTTCGCGGTGACCCTTATTACCAACGAACTCATTTCGGGTTAGGGTATGCCACCTCCTCCAAATCAGACGAGGATATCGTTTCCTCTTCTCAAAACGGCTCGTCGCCCTCTGACTCACCTGGTGCTCTCGAACAGACATTATCAGTGAATATGGTAGTGACAGATCCCTTTGAAGCAGATAAACAGGATTCTGAGCCGTTTGAGGATGACTCTTGGGTCCAACAAATGGATACGCAGTGGGAATTCTGCTTCGAGCAAAGAGAACCTCCCACCAAAGACGAAGTTATCCAGGTTGATGTTGGGGGTGAACTTTCGCCGAAGCCGATATTTATCAGTAACAATCTTTCCCCAACTGAAAGGGAAGAAGTTATCCAACTGGTAAAAGGATATATCGATGTCTTTGCATGGGATTACGAGGATATGCCGGGCCTTGACCCGAAGGTGGCTACTCATAAAATCAATATATTGGCCGATTCAAAGCCTGTGAAGCAGCAACAACGCCGGTTCCTCCTGGACATGATGGACGCCATCGAAGCTGAAGTCAAGAAGTTGATAGCCTGCAGTTTCATCCGGGAAGAACAACATCCTGACTGGGTCGCCAACGTTGTCCGAGTCATGAAGAAAAATGGAAAAATATGTATTTGCATCAATTATCGAGATTTGAATGCAGCCTGCCCCAAGGATGAGTTCCCTCTTCCCATCATGGACATCATGATCGACAATACCTGCAGTTTTGAACGCATGTCTTTCATGGACGGATTCTCAGGATACAATCAGATCAAGATGCATCCTGAAGATGAGAAGCACACTGCCTTCCGGACACCGTTGGGGGTATATTGCTATACGGTCATGCCCTTCGGATTGAAGAACGCCGGGGCTACATACCAACGGGCTATGAGTAACATATTCCATGAGCATTTACGCAAAACAGTAGAATATTACGTGGATGACATAGCCGTCAAGAGCCGCCTCAAAGATGATCATATTCAAGACTTGAGGACGGTATTCGAGTTAATGCGCCAATATCAACTCAAGATGAACCCTACGAAGTCCTTTCTGGGTGTATCTAGCGGCAAATTCCTGGGATTTGTCATCACCGCCAAAGGCATTCAAGTGGACCCTGACAAAGTCCAGGCCATCGTAGAAATGCGACCGCCCCGTAATCTGAGGAAACTCCGAGGATTTCAAGGCCTTCTGGCTTATATCCGGAGATTTATATCCAACCTCTCGAGGAGATGTCAGCCCTTTTCTCATCTCATGAAGAAAGGTGTATCCTTCATATGGGACGAAACCTGTCAGCAAGCGTTCGGAGATATCAAGTGCTACCTCACCAGTCCGCCAGTTCTGGTGCCTCCCGTCATGGGAAGACCATTCTTGCTATACGTTCGAACGATGGATCATTCGCTAGGAGATCTGCTCGCACAGAAGAACGATATGGGTCATGAACAGGCTATCTACTACCTCAGCATGATGATGGTCGGAACCGAACACCGGTACAACCCAGTAGAAAAAGAATGCTTGGCTCTGATGGTTGCTATCCAGAAAATGCGGCACTATGTCACCGGCCAGACTATTCATATCATCTCCAGGATCAACCCTCTTCGAGTACTGATGAGCAAGCCAAGTGCTCTTAATTCCTGACTCGCGACTTGGGCGATGCTGTTAATACCATATGACATGGTATACGTCCCGCAGAAGTCCATCAAAGGCCAAGCGCTGGCTGACTTCCTAGCTGCTCATCCGATCCCGGAGGCCTCCAAATTATACGAGGACATTTCCGACGAAGTTGCAGAATATAATTCCGCAATGGAAAGTGACGCATGGCAACTGTTCTTCGACGGCGCCTCCAGGACTGGTCCCAAGGGAAACGTGGTTTCAGGGGTAGGAATCGTCCTGGTCACTCCTGATAAACTCATCATCTACCGAGCATATTCTCTTAGCGAGCCATGCTCCAACAATATGGCAGAGTACAATGCTCTACTAATCGGGCTCCAAGTCGCTAAAGAGCTGGGGGTTGAATTCCTGGAATCTTTTGGTGATTCTCTTCTTATCGTCAATCAAGTCAGGGGAATATATGAAGTCCGGAATCCAGACCTCATCCCCTATCACCAAGCAACGGTCAAGATAGCCATGACATTCAAAAGGTTCTTCCTAGAGCATGTACCTCGATCTCAGAATTTGGAAGCTGATGCCCTAGCCAGTCTAGCTGCGGACTTAGCCACTCCTATAAGAATACAGAATTCGGTAATCCTTCTTAACAGAAATTTATTCTGTGTGAAGAACAACTTTCACATAGAACGCAGCTACGCTGTGAACATAGATCCCTCTAGAAGAGACTGGAGAAGTCCCTTCATAGATTTCGTGGCATACGGAATCTTGCCGGAGGACCCCAAAGAATCAGTATCCGTCAAAAGACGATCATTACGCTTCTACTTCGATGCATCTTCACAATGCCTATATTGCCGGACCTACGACGGACTGCTATTGAGATGTCTCCCTGACGACGAAGCACAGCAGATTATCCGGGAAGCTCACAACGGCGTGTGCGGAGCGCATCAACCCGGTCCTAAGCTACAGGATCGTGTCAGGAGAATGGGCTATTACTGGCCCACTATGATTGCAGACGCGATCAACTATGCGAGACAATACAGAGCCTGCCAGGTTCATGCAGACTTCATACATCAACCGTCTGAATATCTACATCCTACGATTACATCATGGCCTTTCGAAGCATGGGGTATGGATATCATTGGTCCTATTCACCCGTCTTCTTCCAGAGGTCACCGGTTCATACTGGCCATCACGGATTACTTCTCCAAATGGGCAGAGGCGATCCCTCTTGCTGAGGTAAAGGCGTCTAATATGATCAGCTTCATCAAGCATCACGTTATTTATCGCTTTGGGATTTCCCGAAGGATAATCCATGACAATGGGCCTCAGTTCATCAGCCAAGCGTTTCATCGATTTTGCGATAAAAATCGGATACACAATATTGCCTCTACGGCATATTATCCAGCTGCTAATGGTTTGGCGGAAGCTTTCAACAAAACCATTATCAAACTCTTGAAGAAGTTCGTCTCTTCAAACAAGAGAGATTGGGATGAGAAGCTGGGCGAACGTCTCTGGACATACCGCACAATAGTACGAACACCGACAGGTTGTACCCCATTTTCACTAGTCTACGGGAGCGAAGCAGTTCTTCCCATTGAAATCCAGATCCCATCACTCAGGATAGCCGTGACTAATGAGCTGACTCAAGAAAAGAATGACCTGTTAAGGCTTCAAGAGCTAGAAGGATTAGACGAGAAACGCCTCCAAGCTCAACAGTGCATCGCGCTCTACCAAGCACGCATTTCCAGAGCTTTCAATCATAAAGTAAAGGAAAGAGTGTTCAAAGTCGGTGAGCTAGTTTTAGCCGTAAGAAGGCCGATGATTCTTACTCACAGGAGTAAAGACAAATTCCAGCCCAAGTGGGAAGGCCCTTATGTGATCGAGACAACGTTCTCAAACGGCACCTACAGGTTAGCCCAGCCTAATGGAGACCTGTTAATGGCTCCTATCAACGGCAAATTCCTGAAAAGGTACTATGCTTAATTTCCTCTGCTCAAGTAGAATATAGCGAGAATCTCAATTCTGACAAAACTACTTCCAAAAAACGAAACTAGTTGGGTCATATTCTATCATGTCCGTATGACCTATGAATAGATATATCCTACCAAAGCATATTCTATCATGTCTGTATGACCCCTGAATAGATATATCCTGCTAAAAGTTTATCGAGAGTTTATCACGTCCATACTACCTCTGATATCACTTTCGCCCAAACCTGTCATTTACATTCCGAAATAATGGGTCCACAAAGTCAGAAAAGAGTCACTTTTATTTTCCCAAAGCAAAAAGAGAGCAGAATTACATCTGGGAAGCAAAAAGAAGAAAGGGTACATCATTGTGGGGGAGCGGTCAGATCGCGAATCAGCTATACCAGTGCAGCTATCCTCTCATTCCTGGAAACCAAGGCATCAGCGCGGGCCCGTGCCTCGGGGTTGCTTATAAAAGATAGCTCGGCCCTTGCCCGAAGAGAGCCAGCACGTGCAGCTTCTGCACGCTCCAAATCCCGTCGTGCTGTGCTCAGTCGACCAGTTGCTACATCTAGACCTGCCAATGGCTGAGAAGCCCACTCCTCTGCCAGAGCAAACTTTTCCTTCAACTTGCGTGCCCTCGCTACGTTCCCTTCGTGCTCGGATTGGCACTTCGTCTGAAGGGCAAGAGCCTCCTCTACGACAGCTTTTCTTTTATCCATCTCCAGCTTATGTGTTTTGATGGAGTTATCTAGGCTTTTCAGCTGTTTAGTAAGCCACGCAGTTATGAGGTCGTATCTGGCCTGGACCTCAGCGTCAAGGCTGCCCCGAGTCAGCTGCAAGTATTCGTTAATAGGTTGCTCCAAACCATTAACCATCGCCTCCAGGGCGTCAGCTACCCCAAAATCGCCGAACACCCTGACAGCCCCGATCAAAAACTGAGAAGCCTTCTTCAGACGCTCGAAGTCTAGATTCTTCGCCAACACCATTGATATCAGCGTTTTCAAACCGGTGTAAAAGAGGCTGGTATGTTGCTCGGTCAGCGCAACTAGATCCGATTGATCGCCAGGAGTGGCCGCGATATTTGCAAGTCCCCCTCCAGGGATGATTGCAGACGAGGTGGCCACAGCCGCCGCCTCGATGGGCGGTACAACCGAAGGAGGTGCGACAACGACGATCGAAGTCATCGGCATACTCGCGAGAGGCGAGGTCACGATAACGGGTTCGTCCTCCTCTTGAGATGACGAAACCACTCCGGGCGAGCTGGCCCCCGAAGATATTTCCTCCTCGAAGTCGGGCGCCTCCGTATCATCGCCAGGAGCCGGAGCAGAGCCAGAGGCGCTTCAACGCTATACTCTCCGTGGACGCCGTCCCCTGAAAAGAGGACAAGAAAGTTGATATCAATATGATGGTAATCTTTCTAAAAGGAGACATAAAGATGACATTTACCCGTAGCCAACGGTATATACGTCGCATCTGCAGCCGATGTAGCTAAATCACGTCTTAATGACGCAATGCGAACTATCATACCTGGAGAAGGGGGTGGGCCAACCGACATCGCCAGGTGCTCTACCAAGCCTTCACCAAGACGCAGTCGAGGTTCATCAGCTGGAATCTCGCTAGGCATGCTCACGGACACGGCAGGAGTTTCATCCGTTGCTGGTCTAGGGAAAGATTCTCTCATTTGCCTCGGCCACGCAGGCGATTTCGTTCCACTCCCGGAGGCGGTGGCAGCAACGGCAGACTCAAGCAGGGGTTCCCCGATATCGCTAGCCGAAACTGAGGGTCCCTCTCCGAAAGGCGAGGAACCTCCAATCAAGGAGACATCCCCAATAGGGGAGACAACAGAATCCTCTCTAGGAGCCTCAATACCAAGGACGCGGAGAGGATGAGCGACCGTCTCCTTCCTCCTCTTACGAAGAGAAGCCTCCTTGGGAGCGGAAGCCCTTCGCTTCCCAGGGACTACCAAAGCCCCCGCGGGCGGAGGCACTTCACACCTCGGCACCGACACCAGAGGCTCATCCAGAGTGTCGAACTCCTCACCCTCGTCAGAAGAAACCGAGGGGACTTCGACTCTTCCCCCAGGCTTGGGAGAAGGCACCCTAAAGCTTCCACGCATGTCAAAATCGCGATGGAAGGTGTTGATCGCCACATAGAACTGGGCATACAAATGGAGGATGCACAGCTCCGTGGAGGTTGTAACGATCGGCACGATAAAGATGGCTCCCGTGCAACCCATGATAAAATACCGCCATCCTCTGGCTCCATCAATGAGTCTGCCCCTGGACCTGAAGCTGGTGAAGGCATTGCCCATGTGCAACTGATCATACCCAAATTGCCTGGCGAACCGACTAGGCAAGTAGGGCTCGAAAAAGCAATGATCTTCGCTTCTGTACAACAAATGGGAGGGTCTGATACAGACCAACCAATTAAAGGCTTCCGAAGAAAGATTGGTCTTACCTTCACTTAAGTCCTCGAGCCTAATCCCCGACTGATTGTGATGCACGGAGGGGACGATGCATAGGAGCTTCCAGCCGTGGCTGAGGTTCAACACCAGCCGATAGTCTAAAACTGTGTTCACGTTCTAGGGAGAGTCCTTGTAGTTCAGCAAGAAACTACCCCCGAACTACTGCTAGAGCCGGGAGACATCACCCGGGGGTTGTGGAGAATTAACCATCCCATCAAGTATAGGTATGGTAATTCTACCCTGGGAAAGCTATCATGCCGAGCTTCATCGACGAGCAGCCCATCAATCATGGCTCTCAAACCAGCCTGTATACGGCACACCATGGCAGGGAGCAAGCCCAGTCTTGCCCCGAACACCAGACGAACGGCAGGCTACAGGATGTTCCGGTGAATGCGGTCCGCGGATGCGATGCCGGGCACCACTACTCGACGCAGCCATATGGAGAGAAAACCAGCCAACCGGGCTTCCTTAGACAGAGGCCTGCAGCAGCGCCTCAAGTAACTGTAGGCTTTAGTGCCTTCAGGATACTTTCCTACCCCGTCATGGAGAATCTGATCTGGAGCCTTAGCATCCTCCATAAGATCCTCGACGACCTGGGCACTGAGCACGCCCAAACAATTCACGGGCTTATTCTTGCCCCCCGAGACTTTCTCCGACTTGGCGGCCCTGGCCCGGTGGAAGAAGAGGTAGGACGTCCACTTAGTGGTGTGAGCCAAATCAGAAGGCTCTTCATAAAAAGCGGTGCATGCGAAGTAGTGGCACATCAGCTCCTGATACACCTCCACAACCCGACGGTCCGAGTCCTCCAACTCCCGGTTGGTGGGAACATACTCTTCATATGGGGTATCCCCCATCGACAGCCTCGAGATCACTGCCATCTCATGGAGGGCCAACCCCAACTCCCCCAGTGGAGTGGCGAAGGTCCCGGTGAGCGGAATGTATCGCTCCATCAGTGCTAGAAACAGATTAGGGTTGGAAGGCAACCCAACACTCGTCGCACTCACAACAGCATACAGCCCAATGCCCTCCAGCTCTCTCCGAAAATGCTTCAAGGCCCAGTCAACTAGGCAAGCCCATCGGAGGTTTGTTGGGGTGATCCACCCATTGCACCAAGGATTCTCCTTGGGGTATACCCCCCTCGCCCCATGAAATCGTTGCAGAAAGTCGACAATTGGATCGGCTGGATCACTGAACTGTCTTCACTCGGGACGCTGCCCGGGCACAGTCCCCTGAACACCGTCACAATGCCGGAAGGGCGGCTGACAAACGACCCCTAGTCAGCTCCTTTCAGATGAAAGATCTTCCCCGGCTTGCCGTGAATATCGGGAGTCAGCGTCCACGACATCCTCCTTGAATGAGTCGTATGGAAGAAATCCGAGATGGGATAATCTCTCGACATCGTTGGCAGATACAAGACCACACTCTCGGCGGGGAAAACCAAGGGTTCTCTCTTGGGCTTCGTCTGGGACTGTTTGTCAATCATGTCCCCAAAGAGAAAAGCCGGCTTGATGTACTGGTCCCCGTCTATGTACGTCAGGGGCTCTCCATTAATCATGTTCAGCAACGTCCGCTCACCCTGAGCCGATATCAAGATCTCCCTTCCTTCAGGATACTGGGGTCCGGAGATAGAAAATATCACGTGGGACAGATCCTCCAGATAGTTTGAGTGCAGCATCCCGGCAGCGGAACCCATCACCTCGGCCAGCGGAGACTCATGCAAGTTAACTGCAAAAGTGTGAGGAAAACACGTCATTACAAACCTTGCAAACATAAAGACCAAGAAACAATAGTCTGTGCTCTATGCCAAGACTATACAAATTTGGTCATTTTATGCCGGAAGTCACATCCAGAAGCGTAATTGGTGGTATATGGTCCGTGCTTTATGCTAGACTGCCAAAATCCTAGTTATTACGCCAGAGGTCCCATCCACAAAACGTAAAACTAAAATTTTATGGTATACACCAAGTTTTCAGCAGCCAAAGCTTTTACGCTCAAAACTGCGAAAATATAGAGTTTTTACGCTGGCACATTAGAAATATGGGCGTAAAAGATGAAAACGTCTCCGTGCGTCATCTTCCTCAAAGAGGCTATCAGCACAGAAGACGACCTAGCGCGGTCACGTTCAACGTGTTCGAAGGATTTTTCGTCATTCTTTGTCATCCCAAAGGCTCTACCTCTAAGGCCGGGTGCGCTGCTCGTCGGCAGGATGCTTCGCTCAGAAGGAAGTTCACCTTGCCCGACCGAAGACTCTCTCGCTGGGGCAGAAGAACGAGAAGAAGAACCTATACCCTTTCCCTTGGTGGAGGGGATTTGTTTCGACGCCCTCCATTTCTAAAAACTCGGAGTGCTCGGAGAAAGAACGAGGGGAAAAACTCAAACAATCAAAGGCTCTCTTTCGGAGAAGACGGATGAAAGGTTTTTCTCTCAAAAGCTTGGGATATATATAGAGTTCGGGTCGACTCCTCGAATCCTCGGACGGACTCCTCGAAACCCGAACCAAATCTCCTAATTAATATTTGGTTATGATTGGATCCTACGTCAGCCTATTATTCAGAGAAGGCTGACAGTCAGCGAATTCGAAAAGTTTTTCGCGCAAAGCAGGTCAGCGGTTCCTACGCTAAGGAGCTTTCTACGCTCGACAGCAGCAGATCTACGGTTTTACGCTCGCAAGCTATAAGTCTATGGTTTTACGCCCGGATGCCTTTGTGCTCGATAGCTTTTATGCTCGAGAGGCTATAAACCTACGACTTTACGCTCAGCAGATACCAAATCGATGATCTCACGCTCGGTGGCGCTCAGTTTACGCTCAGAAGCAACAGATCCGCAACTTCATGCTCGGAAAAATTTTCGTTTCAGAAGCTGCAAATCTACAGCTCTACGCTAAGGAGCTTTCTACGCTCGACAGCTACGAATCTACGACTTTACGTTCGACGGCTACAAGTCGGGTTTTACGCCCAGATGCCTTTGTGCTCGGTAGCTTTTATGCTCGAGAGGCTAAAAACCTAAGACTTCACGCTCAGGAACCACAAGTCTATGATTTTACGCTCGATGGTGTTTAGTTTATGCTCAGAGGCTACAGACTAATGATTTCACGCTCCACGACTTCCCGCACATCTGAAAGATACACCGGCCAGATTACGCGTATATCTGAACGGTCCTCATGGCGGTCAATTGTAAAGAGTTCACACAGAAGATACTCGTTCTTGACCTCAAAATATCCCAAGTACCCGAAGCATACAAAGTTCAAACATTGAGAAATTACTCTTCTCGGGTCAATTGGAAGTTCATCCAGACTCCAGTCTGAATATCTCGTCTGTCAAGAGGGGAACTCAGTTTGACAGCCATTTCTTGACCCTGTTCCAAGGGATTTTCGAGAAAACATTCTTGAAGATAAAGTCTGAACAAAGGAATTCTGTTCATCAGAAGCAACAGTTCAGAATTCTACGCGGTTCTGCAGTCCTAGCAGCAGGACAGTTCTAAATGTTCAAAATGCTCAACAGCGTTCTATGGACTATTCGCTATGCATAAAGGACAGGGCCTAATAATCTTTCTATCAGAGTCGGCATAAAGAATCAGACGTGTCGAAGCTGCACATATTCAGACTTCACAGCAACGTATGGCAAAACGATCATATGCAGAGAAGAAAGACGATTTTATTAAAATCAAAATCAAGATTACATATGAGGGAAATCCTGTCTACAAAGGAGTTTTTCTTTATTTTCATGATTACATCCGAGGGAAACCCCGTCTACAAAGGGCTTCCTCATCATCGTCTGAAGATCGCACCGAGAATCTGTTCTACCGGGTTCTCGCATAGGTGCAGGTCTTCCTCTTCTTCGAAGACGGTTCATTGACTTCCACAGTCATGAACAAGAAGATGGTTGCTGGCGGGAGGATACAGCACTGGGCCTACCTGAACTTCTTCAGGGCCCATCCTCCACACGCCATGACCGATCCAGTTGAGGCTTCTTTAAGACCCAACTCGATCGAGGACAGCAGTTACAGTTTGTCTGCTCTTGTCCGCGGAGGTCTCAGGGGGAAATATACAGGCTACAAGCTGTGTGGTCAAATACAACCCTTCCTCTCTCCTGGGCAAATGCCATATAAAGTTGCTGATTATTCCGAGCAAGGGAGGCTAAGATATCCTTCCATGATCCATCGTAGCTAAGATATCCTTTTTCCGCTAAACACAGCGTAAAATATGAAAGGACCATCCGCGTAAGTGCAGTATGTCCAGGCCGCTTCAGCGTAGACAGGGTGCTTCATCACCTCCATGGCGTAAAACTCATCCGCTTTCAAAGCAGCGTTAAAGTGTACGAGGAACGCTTCGTCTTCCCCGAAATGAACCTGTCAGACCCTGTAATGAACCTGACCCCTGACTCCTGACAAAAAGTACTGCACGGCTACCCAGACGACGACTGAAAACGATGACAGACCACTCGAGACGCCCCCCCATAGTATGATGTCGGATCTCTGCATTTAATGCAGTGGATTTGATTAAAAATCACCGAACCATCGTTTATTGACATCCCCTCAGCGTAAAGCTGCTCTTTCGCATACAAGAGGATACGCTGCCTTATTTTACACAGGCAGACATGAGCTGTTTACGCTCTGCAGTAGACAAACCGCCTGCCACGTCAAAAGCTGCACCACGTACGGGGTTCGAGGCACGTCTCTACGTCTAATTGCACAGAGCGGTGACAGTTTCTCTCGAGGCACGTCTCTACATCTAATTGCATAGAGCGGTGACAGTGTCTCTCGAGGCACGTCTCTACATCTAATTGCACGGAACAATGACAATTTCTCTCGAGGCACATCTCTGTGACGGATGCACAGAAGGGCTGCAGACCTTCAAAACATGCCTCCGCATTTAATGCACAGGATGGTGGCAAATCTCGGCATTTAATGCAAGAGATTTGATTATATCTTCAAAAGCCATAATTTTGGCTAAGACGTCCACATCAGCACTCTGGCACGGTACGCAGCGGCTTCTGCGACCATTCGGCTTCTACGCTCACTCGGCCTCTACGACCATTCGGCTTCTACGCTCACTCGACCTCTACGACCATTTGGCTTCTACGCCTATTCGGCTTCTATGCCTACTTGGCTTCTACGCCTATTCGGCTTCTATACCTACTTGGCTTCTACGCCATGGTGACAGACATTGGCTTCTACGCCCACCTCTTCTACATAAGGGATACCTACCTACGAGGCTTCTACGCCATGATCTTCATAGCAATTATACGCATTTTGTCCCTTAGTTGGACCCGCGTCACACGCTCATTCAAAGGATCATCTATACGCAGGCATTGGTTATTTTAACCGTTGTGTAAAAGGGTGCTATACTTTCCACTCCTCGGTTTCTACACCGACGGAGTGGTCACTGTCACTAAAACTCTATAAATATAGACCTCTATCAACAGAGGAACAGGTCGAGACTTTAAAAATCGAACAAGGTCGAAACTTTGAAAGAAGGATTGAACAGGGTCAAAAAATTGAAGATCCAAGGTCGAACTTCCAAGAAAGATCGAACCAGAGGTCAAGAGAGAGAGAGAGAGAGAGAGAGAGAGGGAGAAGAATCTGGAGCTCAGGCAAAGAGTAGGGATCGACGACTTTGGCATCGTGCATCCATCCTCTTTTCCAACCTTCGAAGCTGCTTCCTGTCTTCTACGACACTTCTTCAACATCGTGTGGTCCAAGGGCTAAAGTGATCGACTGTAGATCAGACACCTATAGCAATATTTACCAAAATTAAATAAATTGTACTCCCACATCCTCGTATAGGATCAAGTTGTACAAGTTTGTTTGTAAACAAAAGAAGGCGAGTTTCGTGCAAACCTCGTATTATACACATTTTCGTTCTTTCGTTTAATACCACAAACAATCATCATATGTTGTTATTAGGTATAACAGGACGATGTAGAGCGTTTGACAGGTCCCGAGGTAGACTGAGTGCTCCTCTTGTACTGCCTACTGTTGGTTCTGAATTCTTGATGCCAAGTACTCCAGTATATCGACTAGTCACATCTCTGACTGCGACGATGTTACGTGGCAGCACTCTTGGAACGAGTAGCTCCAGGCTTGAGACTACTCCCTCATCCAATATTTCTTCTGCTGACGAAACCATAGAAACAGATGAGCATATAGCGGAGGTTGAGTCGACATCGTCCCAGCATCAGCTAGATCCTCCATGCGTACCTCCAAACGAGATGAGGACGGAGATTTGGGCTGACGGTACAAAGTAAGTCAATTAGTTGGTTTAGCATCATATATATCGTGTATTTCTTTATTCATCATATATTCACTTTTTTGATAAAAATAATTATCTCTGTATAGATATTGTCCCTCGTCGGTATAAAGACGCTTGGACCACTTACTGAGGTACAACTATGGTGGACCTTGGATCAACTACTCTGATGCTTTAGATGAGAGAAAGGCATTCTGGTTTGCGCACTTCAAGGTAAAAGTATATTATATCAATCATCTAATTTATGTATATTATATAACTTACTAAATTACTTCTTGTGGCAAACGTATTTCTATCCACCGTACCGGGCCAAGTTGACCGAGCAGATATTTTCTGCCATTGCCGCCAAGCTGACCCGTGATGCTCTGGATGACCAGAAGGCTCATAATCGCGAAGGAAAACTGATCCAAGATTGGATCCTGCCTGAGTAGTGGACTAATATGAGGGCTAGATTTGACGATCCAAGGTACAAGAAAAGGTCTGAGAAGACCAAGGCGGCTAGGCAGAAGGCAACAAAGTGGTATGGTGGCTCGATTCCGATGATAGAATATTTTTGTCATTTGATATATTTTTTATTTAAGATATACTATTTTAATGCAAGTAATGGTAATAGGATAAAATATTTAATTTTAGTACTAAATAATATATTTTTAACAAGTACAGTGGGGTTTGGATGCCAACATGGTGACAATCTTTCTGGCCACCCATCGAAAGGGCGAGAATCTCATTGATGAGAGGGCCTCGCAGACCTATGTAAGTATTACTTTACTTTGTGTTAATTTCAATATAACTTAGGAAATATGCCAATAAATATCCATCTAGTTAGTAATAAGTACCTTAGACACATTAGCAATTATCGAGTATCCAAACTTTTCTAGGCCGAGTATCTTAGGCTGCGTGAGCGGGCGACTGCTAGTGCACCTACAGCAGGAGAGGCTGGTACTTTCTCGCAGCCCTCTCCAGCTCTATCGGCGGACGAGCTGTGGGTGACCGTCGCTGGTGGTCTCCAGAGGGGTACATATAAATTGGAAGAGGGAAGAATGTAGATCTAAAGAATTAGGAATTGGTGAGGTAAAATAAGCACTCTCTCTCCTCACTCTATGGCCGACCATGGGAATCCTTGATCTTCGAGAGAAAGTATTAAGGAACCAGTCTATTCCCTTGGCTCGCGTAGCATGGAGGCATGGCGCGCCAGAAGAATCAACTTGGGAGTGCGAGGACGACATGCACAAGCGTTTTTCGAACCTATTCACAGACCAAGGTATGAATTTACATTGTTAATTTATATCTTATACCATCCTTGACATTCTATCGTGGCTTAATTTTAATTTCAAGGACGAAATTTTTATAAGTTGGGTAGAATGTAAAACCCCTATCCTAGAAATCGTATATACCCTTTTAATTATTAATTATTAATTTAATTATAGTAATTAGTGGCTAATTAGGAGAAATAGATTTTTAATAATTTTTATTTTAGGTGTTGGTGTACTTAGAGGATTTATGGGACCATTAGGAATTTTTCGGAATTTATTTCATGTAGGAGACCCCTTGAGCAGTTGCTAGCTTAATAGTGTGCATTAATATAAATTTAGAATTTTTTTCTATGAGTATATATATATATATATATATATATATATATATATATATATATATATATATATATATATATAAATGGAAAGAGATTTATAAAAGAAAAAAGAATAATAATTAATAACCAATTCATTACTTAAGCAAACCAATCCATTACATCTGCTATCAATCCCAACCGCCCACTCCCTATTGCAACTTATTCCAACAGCCCACGCCTAGCAACAACACATCAGACCCTTTTTAAAGTGGAACCCACGTTAGCCAAGACCCCCCCCCCCCCCGCGGGCTTTAACCAACTCCTCTCTCTCCCTATTCATATATATATCTATATATTTTAATTCTTCTAAAACCCTAACCCTATAATCATCCAGACCCTTCCTCTTCCCATCTAGACCTAGAGAGCGCCGCCACCGCAGCCGGAGAATCCCGCCAGGCCGTCCAAACTGATCCCGACGACCGCGACCCCGCGCACTGTAGATTCTGCAGCGAGGTACCTGTGTTCCGGAGTTATTTTCCGTCGACTCGCTCAACCAAACGCCACCCCGTCTTCACCGGTATGCTCACCCCTTAACCCTCTTCCATATTTGTGTGTTAGTAGACCTCGAACAACGCATAACCCTAGAAGAAAATAGCGTCAAAGTTGGCAGAAATAGACCAAATTATGGGATCACAGAAAACTGCGGTGACCACCCATGTCTCCGAGTTCGTATCTCCCACCACAGAGATCCGAATTCGATGATTCTTTTTTGTATGCGTAGACCACTTGACCTAGTTTAATTTCTATTAAATAACCCTAGATTATAAACTAGTGTAGACAGAATTAAATTCATTAGAAAATCTCCCGAACCCACTTTTCCTATATTTCCAAAAGTTGTGAAACGGAGCGCGCCCCACCAAACGGGACCGCCCCGCCGTGTACAAAGTATACCAAAAGGTGCGCTCAGCATAACCGGACACGTAAAAGTTCACAGAAACTGATTCGGACGCGTGTGCGCGCCGGAATCAGCCCGTATTCGCAGAAATACCCTATATCGCAACTTTTGTGAAAGTCGTGCGCATTTTGTGCACGTTCGTCAGATTGTGACAAAACTTGTGCCACTGGACTCATGGTAACGCGTTGGTCCTGTGACCCAATTTTTACGCAATTCTGAGATAGTTGACCAAGTCGCCAATTGGCGGGCCCTACGGTTGACTTTTTGGGCGAAATTGTGTTCGGTCCATCGGAATCCACATTCGGACATACCGTTGGGTTCGTATTGACATTTAGAGTTTTTTGACCTATAATTTGTCCCATTTAGAGACTGTTACCCTTGGCACATTTTTTGGTGCAAAGTGGGCCACACGTGGACCCCACTTTTACCCGAAATTACTGTTTTATCCCTGTGTCCAAATTGGACAAAAGGGAAGTACTTTTTAGCTATTTTGCTCATTCCGAAAATGTTGGTGATGTTTATTTCAGCATCCGAAGACGTTTGTTCGGGGGCCATTAGTTCCAGATCCCGTGTCTTGGATATTGGACGCTTACACTTTACAGATTTTTTGCCATGCAAGTATACCTTGCCATTGTACTGTATTTACATTCCATATGAGACATGCATGTTTATTTCTGTTTATTTAGTTTATTTAGTTTAACTGCTATATAAAATTGCGCGTCTAAGGAAACTTGGGTGCAGCGACGGTATCGTCGCGATATGTTTTTATTTATGTATATGCATTTGACCTACTTTATGAGACTATCCCATCTTCATGAGGCATTTATGTTTCATTGTCCATGATACTATTCTTACACAAGTGTGAGTCACATGTAGAACACAAACTTGCGTACTGAGGAGATCTTACCTTCGGATTATATGTGATCCATTGCAGCTATTTAAATATTCTAGTTGCTATTCTTTTTGAGACATTTATTCTTATATTAGAGTTTATTCTCTTCTCTCTTTAGTAGTTTATTATAGTCGATTTGCAGTGGATTTATTTCTATCTGACTATCATACTTTGAGACTACTTATTTGATATTCAGTTATTGATTTCTATTTATCTATTATTTATGCTGTGGATGAGATATAGATTTGTATGTGACTTGTTGTGACAGTATATTACCATTGTGGATTGGATATTCATGTACAACGTACGTGTGTATATGGTTTCCATATATTGGAGTTCGTATACATGCGACTGGCGTGTTACGTATTCCTAGTCCTACGTATTTTGGGACTGGGGCGCAAGTGGGATATGATTACATAATCAACTAACATTTTTTTATCCCCGGCTAATACGATGGATCCAATCACGACTCCTCATAACAGGTATCGATAATACTAGTTCGTGTATCCACTGTCACATAAATCAGATATAATACTATAAAATTAGAATTATAGAAATTATCAAAATAACGAAAACTGTCAGAGAATGTACCCGCCTGTGGTCCTGAGCAATGTGTGAGGATCGATGTCCACAATAGAGTCACAAGGACCTAAATATCAAATATTAGTATCAAGAAGTGGAATAAAATGAATCTATGAATACTAGCTAGGATGATGCTTCTAGGCCTTGTCTAAGTCCAAACTAGGTTAATCTAGTCAATACCTAGCTAACTAGGTTAATACCTTGTTATAATAGGTTTTCTAGGTCTTATCAAGGTCAATTAGTCAATATTAGACTGCACTAGTCATTACCTAACTATACTAGTTAATAATAAGTTAAGTATCTAACTCATATACATATATACATAATATTAAGTAATATCTCAACTAACACTACAACCCAAAACCTTATTACCCCAACTTTAATATCTTAACTTAGATACTTATCTTGGTACTCACAACCTACCATAATATATAGTTCGCTGATACACCTTAGTATCACAATACCTTAATATCCTATTATCGTACAACACCTACACTCATGTCAGTTACCTTACTTAACACTATGATACTTAGTTATAATGATACCAAGTATCACATTAATACCTTAGCCTAGCCTAGACTCACCATCACTCATTACTCCAAAGTTGGACTGCAACAATCCCCTCATTTCCAAATGACTTCTATGTCTACATGTAATGCACTTGAAGTGTACTACTCAACTATTGTAGTTGCAACTAATACGAATTTGTATCAGTTCTAGATTCTTCCTCCCTAATACTTTACTAGCAGTCCAACCCGATCCCCCATCTCCAATAACTGAACCCAGGGACTTTGATCTAGCAGTGCCCTCCCCTTAATATCCTCCTCTTGCACATGTACAACTGATACTCCACGTATCAGTATCCAAGTCCCCCCTGAACCCTCTGATCTGGCTACCAAAATAACACCATCAGTTCAGTTGAACTAAACACAAACATCCCTCATACTAGTTCTATACTGCAGTGCCCAAAATGGAAAATAACAACAGTCCAACAACTGCTATGAAACAACCAATGCCTGATCCCTCTATATACTTGTTGTGCACTCAAGATAATGTACACAGCCACTCCTCAATTGCCTTTCACTGATACCCCAACGGCAACCTCACAGTAATACATATCACACAAATGTGTGCACCAACACACACACACAGACCAAAACTAAAACCACAGTCCACCCTACTCATATATGTGTATACACAACTTTATATACATGATAACACAACTACATATATACATGCAAGGATAGGTATATCAATTTACACATATATCTATATATATTATAATAGCATATATATTACTGAACATAATACCTATACTAATAGTCAATTTAGCAAATACTTGATGGGCATCTCACGATACACTCTAGTATTAAGTGTCATACACTATCAAACAACATACCAAATCCCCCAATACCCAATTAGAACTATATATACATATCAAATACAATTATATATGGCTAATGTAACTTGCTATAATAGAATTTGGAATAAAAATCACTAGCATGCATAAAACCCCCAAAATAGAGCCATGTATCACATCGTATCATGATACGCCCTACTCGTATCCAACTATGAACACGATACTACCCCCATATGACCAATCTAACTCTAATTAGGCCTACCAAACCTAATGACAAATACTTGGTGTGCCATTCTTGGATTTTCCTAAAAATAAGAAAAAAACTTAATGTAGAAGTCATAATAGGGGTCATTAGAAGCTTAAACTTCTTCCAATTGGTAATCCTAATGCGTGGGTGGATTCCTAATACTCAAATACAATAAATAGAACCTAATTAGAGAGGGATTTCAGAATTTATCTATTGGGAGATGGATTCTCAATGCAAAGCTAATTGGACACAATTTGGACACAAGCTCCTAGCCAAACTTCTTCTTCTCCAATGTTGTCATGCCCCGGTCCGAAAATACGTAGGACTAGGTATACGTACATATGCGAGCTATACAAACAAGTATAAAAATATAATTTAATGGACCTAACCAGTCTTAGTACGTTGTAAAATATATGTTGTAAAATATATCTAGGTCACAGTATCACAGGCAGGTAAAATCTAGTCTCATCCACAAATATCACAGAGTAAGAAACTGAATAAATCGATAATGTCTCAGAATCCACTACAAATAAACTATAGTGGAGAACAATCCACGATAATAAATTATAAAAGAATAATAAAAGAATAACAACTAAGCAATAAAGAAATAGTCTGGGCGTCAGCTAACTAGATAAGGACACCAAGACACTATGCAACTATCATCCATAGCTCAAGGAAACTCTTGTGGCTCCACCTCAAGATCTTTGTCAGCATATCTTCAACTCCGTAGTCTATCGGGTACAAGTGCTCATCTGGATCTGGAAAAGGTTTTAGGTCCTCAGAGGGACATAACAAGTAAACAAAAAATCGACATACATAAAAGTAAAGCAGTAAACAATAAATAGGGTAACTAAACTATCTATGTGAAATACACTCGAGACATCTCTAGTGGTCCATGAGGGGGGAAAATAAAAGAATAAGTCATCCCACCAGGTGTTCAACATAACTCGGGGGTACACCAGTTACACCATTTATATTGTAAAAAATAAAAATCCCATGCGCTCACTAGTAGATTTTTTCCTCCCAATATACTATCTGAACTGTATACTTGGTGTAGATGTAATACAATGATGTCAATAAAATCTAGAAAACTAGTCCACAAACTAACTACTAACACAAGATGCGAACTCACGTTTAGATGTACGATCGATACGCTAGTTCATGCATTCACTCACTCAGTGAACATGTTGAACAAGTGTCAAGTAAGAAGATACCACATACCTTCATAATATACCAGGTAAGTCTGCTAATCTAAGACGTGTGCACACAACTAGAAATAAAATTAGGCATAATATAAACTGAACAATACAATCAAGCAAGGTGTACTTGCCTTCCAAGCCAAGCTGCAAGCACCACAAGTCTGGTTTGGAGATATCCACAGAAATATTTTGAACACCTACCAATTAATTATTATACTAGTTAGACTATTCTTTTCTAGTTAAATTAGGTTATTATCTAGTTATTAATTCTATATTGGGTTGCACATGCAAGTAGCTACACACCAGAATACTACTAGTCATCAAACATTGCCAAAACTATTATTTAATCATTAAATATTAAAACTATTAATTTTGAAAATTTATTGAAAAATAGGATTTTTATTGATGGAGTCATCTCCTAAAAAATTATAAGGAAAAAACCAAGAGAACCCAAAACTAGGTTATCACGGGTTACCGACAAGTCACAAAACCAATTTTTTGACAAATAAAGAAATCTAGAATAAATATTTAAAAATAAGAATTAAAATATAATAATATAATTTTAGATGTTAAAAATATGATTTTTTGATCGAGGTTTATGTCTGAAATTGTCGGGATCAAGTTTTGTCAAAACTAGGTCAACTTGTACATAAAACACCTAGAATTCTAATTTTTGTAAATAAAAATAAATATGAATATATTATATAAAAATTAGTATTAAAAATAATAAATACACTTTTCTTTTATAAAATATTAATTAGGGTTTTGTAGCACATCAAGAATACCTAAACTAGGATTTTTTTACCATCAAGAACTAATTAGGGTTCAACCTTACAACCACAATATAGGTTCTAAACATACAATATACTTATCACAAATAGGTTATCAATCCACCATAATATATAAATCTTGGTTCTTGAAAATATCATAGAAAACTTAGTTCATCATTAACCAAAAATAAGATTAGGATTTGGCTCTTTATTTATTAACATACAAATTAGGATTTTTACTACAACATGCAAATTAGGATTTTTTATCAAGAACATGTAAACTAGAGGTTTTATCAAGAAAATGCAAACTAGGATTTTTATCAAGAATATACAAACTATAGTTTTTACTACAACATGCAAATTAGAATTTTTATCAAGAACATGCAAACTAGGGTTTTTACAAGAATCCATGGAGAAGAAGAAGATCATGAAAAAGAAGAAGAGGGGGATTGAAGAAAGAACTTACTAGAAGGAGAATGAAGGATGAACTGAATCTTGGATGGAGTGGTCGGCCTCGGGGTGTGCGCGTGGTGGGATCAGCGGCCTTGGGGTTGGCGGCTAGAAGGAGATGGGGGTGGAGAAGAATTATATTTATTAGGGTTTGAGTTATATATATATATATATATATATATATATATATATATATATATATATATATATATATATATATATATATATATATATATATGTGGAAGGAGAGAGGGTCGGCCCCTTGTGGGATATTTGGTCGGTCATAGGGGGTTTCGGTTATGGGGTAGGAATAGGTTTGAGTGTTTTATAATTTGGTGGTTTCCTAATTTGGTTGGTAGCAATATTTGATCAATAACTATTCCAATTGTATTAATAATTAAGATTTGATTTGAGATTCTATAGGAATAAAATAATAGATAATTATTATGCAAATCTTGCACACAAAAAAAGTTGCCTAATTTGGCATGGGGGATTCATGGTAGCAATTGGAATTATGGGTTGCTAATTTGGAAACTACATATTTAATTAAGATTCTAATTTGTAGGAAAATAAATCAAATATTTGATTCATGAAATTAAATAGGTGGATGCTACAAAAAATAGATGGATAAAATATTTAAAGTTGAGGGTTTCCAAATATGAAAATATTAGAATTTGATTGGCTCTAAAAGTTGATAAGGTGCAAAGGTTGGCCCTATCTTCAAATTCTATCCTCCTAAAATAAATTTTACATAATATATATATATATATATATATATATATATATATATATATATATATATATATATATAAGATAATTACCCTATTTTAAGCCACTAGTGTCCAATAAATTAATTCATGGCTTTGGGTTGGGTATTTGGATTATTTCGAGAAAAAATTGAAAGTTTGGCAATTAATAACTAAAAAAAGGTGTCAAGGTAATCTATTAAATAAAAAAATACAAGAGAATCCAATTGGGTGTGACACCAAAGTCATTAGGGTAGGTTGTCTAGTCTATATAAAATGGGTAAAGTGTGTTAGAAGCAAAAAGCTCATGCTCTAATTGTTAAAGCTACGGTAAATGATTTTATTTGAATTAATTAACTAAGAATATTAAGAATATATATTTAAATATATAATTAAAATAAAATAAATAATTTTAATTAATCTAAACTCACACAATTATGATTTTTGGGGGAGGGGGTTTACATTCTACCCAACTTACAAAAATTTCGTCCTCGAAATTAAGATTTAGGCACGGTCGATGAATAAGAGAGGCAATGTGAACTTAGGAAGGAGAAATATAAATCATGCACTATATTCTAAGGGTCGGTCTCGACTGCCTTAAGTAAGGTGATATAGCACGAATGAGTTCCATCATATAAAGTGCTTGCAAGAAAATACGGTAGAGAAGATGATCACACGATATGAAGTGACATTGATAGGATGGAGGATGAGCTGTCACTATTTGGTTACAAGAAAGATCTTAAGTTATCTATGACCTAATAATCTAAAAAGGACGTCCCTCTATTTTATAGATTCTCCATAGCCAATATGGCCAATATTTGTTATCATTGAAATCGTCAAATTTTTAAATCCTCCAAATTCGTATCTAAGTCAAGTCAACCGTAATCTTCTCAAAAATTTAAATAAAAATCTACTCAAATCCATCACAATCTCTTTAAAATTAAAATAACCACTGTTTAAATCGAAATTCAACCTATCGTAATCTCTTTTCAAATTTCAAATAATCAAAATCTAAATTTAAGTCAAATCCATATAACATCTTTAAATTTTAAATAATCAACATCAAATTTTCAAATCAAGATCCAATCTATCATAAATTCCTCTAAAATTGAAAATAACAAAATTCTATTTAATCAAATCTTATTGAGTTTCCAAATTTAAGAATTTTGTAGTCATCAATTTCTAAATTCAGTTACTATTCATAAAATCTTAAATTGATGATTTCAACACTCAAAATCTAGTATTCAACTCAAGTCCTCGAATTATAAAATTTTAAATCCAATCCATTAATGTTCAAATTTAAAATTCTATTTTTATACTAAAAATTTGAATCGATGATTCAACCTCCAATATTCAAAATTTAAATCCTATACTAAAATTATAAATTTTTGATCCCATATCCCAAAATTCAAAATAAGGCACTCTTATCCTTTACAGTTAAATCCTTATAATTATTTTTTTTTACATAAATCAAATTAATCATAATTATTCTTCTAAAAATTCTTAAAATTTAAAATGACTTAAATTCTCCAATCTTTTCTTATTTGATTATCTTCTTACCCACAATCTAAGATTGTTACCTTCATATAAAATTTTACCTCAAGTTGACAAAACAACTTCTACTCAACTTAGAATTTATCGATCTATTACTCAAGACTATACCTTTAAGGGAAAAAAATTCTCAAATCATTTAATCGTGTTACTCAATTCTTGAAGAAGTTATTGTATCCACAACATAAATTAAATTCCTTTAATACATCCTCAGTTGCCAAAGTAATCCATCTAACAATGTAATTGATACATGAGATATATCTCTGATACTACCCATCTATCTAGTTTCCATCAAGCACGAGCCTTTATCTTTCCGAAATAGGGGAAGACAAAAAATAATAATAAAGATTTCAAGAAAGACGTGATCGAATACAAATATAAGGTTCAAAACAATTTAAGAATTCAAAAGAGAGTTGTCAAGGTAGTTGTGGATTAAAATCCTATTTTTTTGTAAATTCCTATTCGCAGGCTCGTATCAGTATATAACCGACATGACATGCTCGAACTTGTCTAGAAGGCAAGTATATTAGTCTAACAAGCTAAGTGAACTATATCTAAATTCACGTAAAGTAGTCATGCGAACAGCAAACCAAGTGCACTAAGGTTGATCAGATCATATTATGCTGATTCTAATTAGACAATGTATTAGTGTGGGCCCCCAATAATATATATGTCATGAATAACTTGATAAAGAATAAGCTTGTAAAACTAGGCTATAATAGCAGCATGTGTCAAGATAGTCCAAAAATATAAGTATGTGAGATTATGATGAATGAAAGTACAATAATTCAATTTTATCAGGAATCTAAGACTCGTCCGGTATTTGTGCCTCTACAGTGGCCATGCTAACTTCTTGTCTAAGTCTCTTGTCGACCAAATGGGAGTATGGACCTCTAAAGTTCTACAATATGGATAAACACTATCTTTTTATGCTAGCATATAGTTAGTGTCATTCAATTACACTTCATTAATGGATCAAAAGAACTATGAGATACTAGGTTGTGAGGCATGCTACCCAACTCACAAGAATCAACTATTACTATAACTGCCTTATAGGGATTCTACAAAATAGCTTTGTTCTTATAAATAAAGTAGAAACTCTTATTAGGGTATACGAGGAAAAGATCTTGGTACTTATTAGTGTATCCTATTGCATTATTAAACTTCATAGGTAATGGTCATCTTAAGTCTTAATCATAGTACTTATAGAATAAAAGTGTTAATATTAAGAAAGAAGAAGTTATAGGCTCTTAAGTGAGAGAGGATATAACCTGTATTGAGATATGTGGAATAAATTACTTTATTTGAAACTAAAGGATAATCATAAATCATGAACAACTCAAACTATCAAGTTATAACTACTAAGTACAAAAAATTAAAATTTGAGATTAACAAACTATAATCCTACCAAACTATATATCCTAACATAAAAGGAACCACTTGGCCTATAATTAGAAGGGTAAGGTGGCACGATCCGATTTCCATCATCATTTAAGGTCAAAGGTTTATGACAGTTACGTAGGAGAATAATCAGTTTGCCTCAAGGAGCAAAATTATTGGAAGAAGAAAATACAAAATAGTATTGGATTCAGCGAATATAGCACGATTTGAAAGATGGGGAAAAATTTAGTTATCACACAAATAGCAAGCATTAAGGTTTTGGAGAAACAAGATATGAAAGTAAATAGAGAGACTCTTGATAATATCATAGTTTCCTAAGGGAAGGTGGTACGCTAGTGTCTGTGTTCGAGGTATGATCAAGGGATAGGTTATAATCATTCAATAGGTTTTAATTGGGTTAAGAGCTATGACAATTGATCTATGATGGATGAAGGGATTAACTCAAGACAAGAAATTATATAGATAGTTAGATGAGAGGCACGGTCGGTGACTCATGAAGACTCAAGTATGACTCAACGATGATCATAGATTCTAGGGGATCTACTAAGCTGAAGGTAGGGTATACTTGCTCTTACTAAGATATTGGTTCATTCCTCTTGGTTTTCTAAAGTACTGCTCTGCTAATATTAAGACAAAAATCTAAATTTATAGTCCTCTTATATTATCTCACTAGGAAAGTTGGGTTTAGTCCTAATATTTAATCTTGGATTTCTATTGGTTTCTCAATTCTATGGTCAAATTTCTAACTAACCCAAGTAATGTCTATACTACTCTCAAATCATTCCTAAATATATCAAGGGATAATGGTCAATCAATTTACAGGCATTGGATGCTAGGGTTCATTAGGTATGCTAAACTTTTAGGAGCAGCCAATATTCTAATTTATTTTTCTTAGTAGGTATGCTATCATAATTATCTTCTAACTCTAACAACAAGGATTCCTATATTCTGGCAGAAGGCTATATACTCAAGGAACTATTAGGAAAGTACATTAAATAGAAAGATGTGAGGAAATAAGGATACCATTGTCAAGAGAATTAAGCGAGTATAATTTCGAAGGTCAAGGAAGGTAGGTGAATTCAAGAATTTAGAACAAAAATAAAGAGGAAAGTCAAATATGTGGATGATATCCTATATTATAATCCTATTTGTAGGCTTACTCAGTACAAGAACATAACCGAGACAATATACTCTCGACCGGCATGGACCACAACAAAAAATATGTCACACTCCAGTCCGAAAATACGTAGGACTAGGTATACGTACACATGCCAGCTGCACGAACAAGTATAGGAACCTAATTTATTGGACCTAACCAGTCGTAGTACGTTGTAAAATATATCTAAGTCACAATATGACAGGCATGTAAAATCTAGTCTCATCCACAAATATCACAGAGTAAGAAACTAAATGAATAAATAAAGTCTCAGATCCACTACAAATAAAGTATTGTGGAGAATAATCTACGATAATAAAGTATGAAAGAATAATGGAAGAAGTACAACTAAGCAATAAAGAAATAGTCCGTGTCATGACCCGCACCCGATGTAGGGATGCAAGTAGGAAACAACGCCCAGCCTACGCCGTAGAATCGGCGGTAGAACGTTGTCTTGGTCTACTATACTATCTAAAATCTCACAATAATATAAAATTTTCCAATAATAGCTCACACAAAACTCAATCACAATCTACGCATGAGAAGATATGAAGGATGTCTAACTATACATCAAAAATATAAATTATCAATAATAGAAACAAATCCAATCTCAACTATAAGCCGGAAACAAATCTGGTACCAAAATGCTAAAGAAACTAACTATGAAAACTAGTAATCCGGATAAACCTTCCAGCATTCACTCCAGAACTAGTGGATCCAAGTCTGTACCATCTATAATTCGAAGTACAAAGTATGTCGGACACCAATCTCTCGGATCCTCTGAAAAATATTTTTTAGTCAGTAATGGAGTGAAGTACATCTCTAACAGCAGTTCTAATCAATGATAAAAACTATGTAACAGTAAATAGATGTGAATATACAAGATGCACAATAGGTACGATGAGATATATACCATAAGGAAATATTGAAATAAATACAACAATGAACAATATGCCAATGAATAAGAATACTAATGACTAAATGTGTGAGTACTAGCTTTAACATATGATCAGCTTGGGATCATGATACAATATATATGGCCTGGCTAATCATACGTGTGGTGTATGATCAACACTATTCAATAATAATACTTGATACAATAGGGGTAATGATCATATATCTACACTAAAGTACTCCCCACCCTCGACTGGCATAATGGATCCAACCACGGTATGCTATGGCACGGGATTCTCCAAGAAGATAATGACTCTTCCCAAGAATCAGTGTCTGTACATATACAAGATAACCAATGAAACAATACTTGCACCATATACACTATATACCAAGGAATAACATCTCATGAAGAGATCCAGATATACCAATCCGTGTAACCATAGTATCAAGAGAACATGGATATCTACACTAGATACAATGAACATAGAGGATATCATAAATGAGAAACTATCAGAGAATATACTCGCTTGCAGTCTAGAGCAATGAATGTCAAACTGTGTCTGAACTGGTATCACACAGACCTATATATGGAATAGTGTATTAATACAAGGTTCTGGTAAGAAATTAAGTTAAACTAGTCAACTTCTAGGTCATAAGCCATTTCTAAGTCAAAAGTTAAACTAGGTCAACTCTAAGTCAAACCATTCAAACTTGGTCAAACTATCTATTTCTAGGTTGCATGAGTCTATCTCAATGATATTGGGTTCATACACTTTGAATCTAGGTCATATAAGCTACATCTTAGAATACTAAGATACCGTATCTCAGGATATGCAAACAATAGGTAAATATCTTATATGCATATCAAACAATATTAAAAATATAAATTATAATTATAAATGCTAAAAGGATACCTTGGTTTCAAACCAACTTGGTATCGCAATACTAAACCTCTATCTTGATACCCAAACTCAAAATCTTAGTATCAACCCAATACCTTGGTATCACCTTGGTATCCCGAGGTAACCCAAAATACTATACATATAACTAATACAAAAATATATATAAAAATCCAAACTAATATATTAATACACATATACATAATACCTCAAGCACTAGCTATATAAAGTATCTAAACTACTAACTTATAGTATGAATCAAAATGCTACCTATTAACCAATATTTAATACAATACCACACTAACTAATACAATATATATGTATAGATAACTAACTATCTACATAATCAAAACCCAACTAACTATTATTATTAACTATTAACTAACTCTTACTAATTAGCTACTAATTAACTAAAAATTAACTAAACCAATACCTACTAATCCCAACCAAGCTAATCTAAAACTTCAATACCTTGGCATTTACCTTGGTATCTCAAGGTAATTGTCATAGTTAGTATATATTAGTTATCCCACCCACTAACTATACAATAATAGGTATATATCAATCTAATATAATTATTAACTAATCACTTACTATTAATACATATATATACATGTACACATATCTATATATATAAACTTAACTAGAGATACTAGTTCATATATATATATATATATATATAGATCTAATCAAATTAACTAGATAATATCAAGCTACTAATAAACACTAGCTAACTATTACTAGTAAACTAACCAACTAACCATGTACTAAAATAACTAAAGAAGTTAACTTATCAATAACCGACTAACTAATCTAGTACTTTACCTAGCTGAAATCTTGAAGAATACCCTGCTGTCTACACCTAGATACCCGCTGTTGCTCGTTCATATATGTTGTTGCTGCACTTCTAAAATTGTTACTGCTGCTGCTGGTATTCATCTCTGCTACTGTTGTGTTTCTAAAATGCTATTGCGGCTGGTATTCATCTCTGTTGCTGCTGCGTTTCTAATCTGCCACAGCTACTGAGCTTCACTGCAGCGCTGTTGCTGCTGCTTCGCTGCAGTGCTGCTGCTATTGCAGTCGTGCCTCGTACTGTGAACTGTTGTTGCAACCGCTCCAATCTGCTGGCGTTACTGCTACCAATCTGCTGATCTCTTCGAGCCCCTTCCCCTCTTGTACACACAATTTAATACATATACATCTATACACTACTAGTATCATACCTCTAATTGCATGTATACATATACTACGTAACTTACAAAGTATCTAGATATATATATAAACATATCATATATATATAACATTATCTCCATATATACATATATATACCTACTCTCATGTATATAGACATATAACCATCAATACCTATATATGAAACTATGTATACATCTCACACATATATATAACATACACATATACATGTAGGTACTTACCTAAGTATATATATAAATACATCATACTTCACATGTATATATCTATGTGGAACTACGCATACATAAGTATACACCTATTACCATTAGATATATAGATAACCATAGACTAGTACATATCAATATATATCTATATATATACACATACACATATGTGGTACAACATTCACTTATCATATAGATACCCATATACACAATACATATAACTACATATGTATACTATAACAATATATATATATATATATATATATATATATATATTATATATATATATATATATATATATATATATATATATATATATATATATATATATATATATATGAATACATCTACTACAATATAGAAATTAGATCTAGAAATAAAATACAACAAACACGTGGAGTGCATCATACCCGTATCACACTAGATCTATGATACGCTTGAGACACAAGTCCACCACACAACCAAATGTACCCCGAAGGACACGAGCAATTCATATATATTATTTATGAACAATACAGAGAGTCAAACATAAATCTATATCTTCGTGTCAAAATATGACATGTTCAAAGTCCCATGTCGAAGGAAAAACCCCCAAATCAACACGTATCACCAAATTGATGGGATACGACCTACACGTATCCAATTATGGACACAACACTAGCCCCAAACATACAAGCACATGCCAAATTGATCTATAGGAATAATTGATACACACAACAAATGTCAACGAATTGACACAAAAAATACCATAACTTTCTCAATAGGCCTCCTATGAACACAAAACCAAATCCTATGGGTAGGCTATGTATATGGGTTAATTTTTCATGGTTAATTCTTAGATTTAAAATCTAAATTAAGGAGAAAAACTGAATTGTACCTGTTAGGAGATGGATTCTCAATGAAACCTCCAAAATTGGTAAAATTGGCCTTCAACTTGTAGATCCTTGCTCCTCTTTGTAGATCCATGCTTCCTTCTTGTAGATCCATGCTCTAATATCCTCCAATGGTGATTTAGAAAATAATAGGGTGGAAATTTGGTAGGGATTTGGTTGAGAGAATTTTCTAGATCTAGATTTGGAATAAAAAATAAAGAGAGAGAGAGAGAGTTTCATCCCCTTTATATAGGCCTCACTTGCCCCCTCCCTCAAGCTACTATATAAAGTCTAAAATATCCCTTGGGGCCCCTCATAAAGAAATTAATTAAGGGGGGAAGCTTCTAGTCTAATGGTTTAATTAATTTAATCATCCTCCTAATCAATGGACTTTCTAGTTGGGCTCAATTCTAACAATTAATACATGTTGGTCCATGAGTCTAAACTAAACTAGTTAGGTCCACTAACACAAGTCCAAAAATAAATCTAACATACTAATAATAAATAAATAATATAATAAATAAAATTTAACATGCATAATATTTAATTAATTACCAAATGACTAAAATACCCTTTCCATGGTAGTGACAGTTTGGACGTCAGCTAACTAAATAAGGACACCAAGACCCTAAGCAACAATTATCTATAGCTCAAGGAAACTCCTGTGGCTCCACCTCAAGATCCTTATCAGCAAAATCTCCAACTCTGCAGTTCGTCAAGTACAAGTGCTCGTCTGGATCTGGAAAATATGCCAGGTCCTCAGAGGGACATAACAAGTACACAAGAAATCGACATGCATAAAAGTAAAGCAGTAAACAATAAATAGGGTAACTAAACTATCTAAGTGAAATACACTCGAGACATCTTTAGTGGCACATGAGGGGATAAAATAGAAGAATCAGTCATCCCACTAGGCGTTCAACATAACTCAGGGGTACACCAGTTACACAGTAAGAAACACAAATCACATACGCTCACTAATAGATTATCCCCTTCTAATATACTATCCGAACATTATACGTATTGGAGATATAATGCAACAATGTCAACAAAATCTAAAAAACTAGTTCACATACTAACTACTAACATAAGACGCGAACTCACATATAGATGTACTATCACGACCCGCACCCGGATATTCGGGCACGAGTACGTGGGTACGTCCAGCCTACGCCGCAGTGTCGGCGGTAGTACGCTGTCTAGATCATATTCCCAGGTAATTTAAACTCTATCTCATCCACAAGAATAAACAGGCAAGGATAATCACAGGAAATAGGAATGCTAAAATTTCATAATATTTAATTTGTGACAACCAAATCCACAGTTAATACAAAACCAGAAGATAAATCGGGGACAAACCCGAGTATTGTGCTGAAAGAAAATACTAGCTAACTGGCTGACTACTCCTTAAAAGCAGTCTCCTGAGTGGGAACCGGCTCCTCAAAAGTATCACCTGCTACCTCATATGGGCCATAATAGGTGGGGGCAAAGTCCTCATCATCGCCTAAATCAACGGATCCAGTCAGGAAAGGAGCAAAGTACCAATACACAACAAGATTAAGCTAAATATTTATGACAAATAGTGAAAAGACTGACTAAGTATCATGATCAGAATATGCATAATAAGTAGTGAAAATTAACTAAGAGTTATGCACTAAATCAGGAATATAAGTAAAACATGATTAATTGCTATAAACCAGGGACATGAGTAAAACAGGAATATAATGAGACAGGAAAATGTAACTGTAACAAGACAAGAAACTATGTGTGTGTAATTGTGTATTTAGAATACATAGTTGGCATGTAGGGGGTTATAAGGCTAATCAGGCCGTCATAGACGGCTATCAGATATGAATAATCGAGTATCAGGCTAATGGTACAGTCGCGTACCAACAGCTATCAGACATGACAGGGGGAAGGGTAAACCGCATGCCTCCTAGTATTCTCCCACCCGACACGAAAAGCAAGACATGAAATCCAATATTCTAACACTACGTGTAATCATCAATGTTACTAGTAGAGCAAGGAATTAATTATCATAATATAAAGATTAAACTTGAAGTGCAGGTACTTGCCTGATGTTTGGATCCCAACTACAGTTCTGTTCTTGGGGAATTTCCAGAAATATCTCCGGATGCTGAAATAAATATTACCATCATGCTCAGAAGATATCAAATAACTAAAAATGCCTGTTCTTGAGTCCAATTTGGAGACAAGGGCAAAAACGGCAATTTCGGGTCAAAACGGGGTCCGCATGTGGGCCCACTTTGCACCAAAAAACGTGTCAGGGTCAAAGGTCTTCAAATTCACCAAACTTAGTGTCAACAGGTCAGGAACGATGATATGAACCCAACGGAACTTCCAGAATTGGATTCCGATGAGCCGATCACAAAATCGCCCGTCGAGCGGGGCCTATGGGGCCCACGACACGCAATTTCGTCAACGTTCTCAGAATCAAACCAAACTTGGGTCACAGGACCAGCGTATCGCTACGAGTCCGATGGCACAAATTTCGTTTCAATCTGACGTGTGTACAGAAAGTTAGGGCTTGATTCAGGAAAGGCGGATATGGGACGGTGTCCTCGGATACGCGTTGATCCCGGTGTGCACGCACACCCGAATCGACTTCCGCGAAATCCCACACGTCCGTATCAACGACGCGCACGTATTTTTGAAGACCGCGCGCGACCAAGTCGTCCCGTTTGGCAGGGCGTACCCAGTTCTGAGGTAAATCGGGTCGTTGTTTTTCCTGTTTTTGGATCGCGGTGTGCGATCACCACAGGACGCGATGCCCCGAGCGGTTTATCCGGGCACCGAGAGGGTCATACAGGCTTCGTAACGTAATTTACGGAATTGAAAATGGGGCAGCAAGGAGAAAATTACACGTACCTGAACAGGGCTCGAGAAAACCGGGGCTTCACCGTGTCCGACATGACACAGGACACTGTGTCCTGTGTCCCGTGTCCGTGTCCAAAGGGAAAATTAGGGTTAGGGTTTGGGTTCTGAAGCTCCGGCTGTCGGAGGAGAGCGGCGCCGCTGCGGGGAGGCCGGCCGGGGGCTAGGGCTGCACTGGCGGTGCTGGTCGGAGGCGGTGGAGCGCAGGAGCGGCGCCGGAGGCGGCTCAGGCGAGGGGAGGGGGTGCTGCTGCTGCTGCTGCTTGGGGCGCTGGCGGTGCGGTGAGGAGCGGGATGGTGGCTAGGAGGAGACGAGCGGTGGCGGGGAGTCGTCGGCTCCGGCGAGGGGGTGGGGTAGGCTGGAGCCGGAGGCGGTGGGGTTCAGGGGGTTATATGGGGGAGAGGGTGGCGTCGAGGAGCCGGGGAAGGCGGAGGAGGGGGGTCGTGGCCGCGGAGAGTGGGGCGAGCCGGACGGAGCGGCGCTGGCCGGCGGATCCGGCGGAGGAAGCGGTCAGCGGCGGTGAGCTGGGTCGAGGGGGAGAGAGAGAAAACGGGTCGGGTCGGGTCGGACGGCGGGTCGGGTCGGGTCGGGCGGGCGGACCCGACCCGTTAAGCCAATGGGCCGGCTGGACCGGACCGAGGGTTTGGGCCGGGTCGGAGTTTGGGCCGCGGGCTGGGCCGGAATAAAACAATAAATAGTAAATAATTAATTAATTAAAATAAATAAATAAATAATTAATTAATTAATAATAAATAAATAAATAATAGTTTTTTGGAGATTAAAAATAGGTCCGGGGTCCAATAAATTCCAGAAAAATTGCCCTAAGTCCAATTTTTCATTTTACACCCAAAGATATTATTTTTATAATATTTTAATATTATTTATTAATAATTAAAAATTATTTAATAATTAAAACCCTGATTTTAATTACAGAAAATTCCCAAAAAATTCCAAAAAATTGTGAAAAATCCCAATTTAAAAATTCTTGCAAAATCAGGGGGTTTACAATCTACCCAACTTATAAAATTTCGTCCTCGAAATTAAATATGGTAGGGTTCTCTCTAACCAATCTCACTTGATTACAGTCTAAAGGATTCCTCTCAGGTGAACATTGCGGTCGCTACCCAACTTAGAATTTACCCATCTATCATCTAAGGCTATACATCAAATAAAGCTATATCTCAATTTATTTAATCATGGTATTGAATCCTTATGTCTTTAACACCAAACACATCACCTATGGTATTCTCTTAATCATAAAGGGTCATCATCAATTCGACCGGTCTGAGGGGTATATCTAGTACTATCTATATATCAAACTTATACCAAGCACAAGATTTCGTCTTTCCGAAATAAGGGAAGACGAAGATCAATAATAAAGAATTCAAGGGTGAGGTGATAGGACAGAAGCATCGGGATCATGGCGTTTAAAGAATTCAAATGAGAATTGTCAAGCAGTTGTGGACTGAAATTCTATTCTGGTAATCATTTGTTCGCATGCTCGTATTAGTACATTTATGTAACCGATACGATATGATCAGACATGTCTAGGGCAAGTATATTTGTCTACTAATCACTACATATCTCAATCCACGTAAAATATTATTTTGAAGGGCGAATCAAGCGCACCATGGTTGATTAGACCGTAATACACTGATTCTGAAATGTATTATTGTGGGCCTCCCCAATAATACACTTGTCATAAACAAGCTTGATGAAGAGTAAGCTTGCAAAACTAGGCTATAGAATAGCAGCATAGGTCAAGTACAGTAAAATTAAGTGCGCTAGATGATGATGAAAGGAGGTACAAATTATTTAAGTTCACAAAACAACACACAATAAGCACAATAACAAAAGACTCTAAAATCTCTATAGTTATCAAATATAAAAGCATACCAGGTTATTAGCAAGTTCAAAATTACTAGGTTGGGGCTGAGGTCACGAACCAATAGGCACAAGCTAAACAATACTAAAAACGGTATCTATGAATCACTTACGCGCATTAGCTGCTCCAAGAGTCTGCGCGTTCTCCACGGTCATGCTGGTAGAGCATCTCGTGGTGATCTTGTAGGAACCTCGTCGCTTGCTGATAGATCCTATACTCTGCATCCAAAATAAACGATAAGAGACGCACAGGAATCAAGGCAGGATGCAAGTCAAGGAATTAATTCGAATCCGAGATAGATGTTATGAACGATTCGAGCAAGTGGATGAGATCCTAAAACTTATCCTATTCTTATTGCAGGCCTGTTCGGTACCTAAGTTGAAACCGAACAATTTAGTCGTTGACCTGCATGGGCCACCACAAAAATGTGTCACGACCCGCACCCGGATATTCGGGCACGAGTACGTGGGTACGTCCAGCCTACGCCGCAGTGTTGGCGGTAGTACGCTGTCTAGATCATATTTCCAGGTAATTTAAACTCTATCTCATCCACAAGAATAAACAGGCAAGGATAATCACAGGAAATAGGAATGCTAAGATTTCATAATATTTAATTTGTGACAACCAAATCCACAGTTAATACAAAACCAGAAGATAAATCGGGGACAAACCCGAGTATTATGCTGAAAGAAAATACTTGCTAACTGGCTGACTACTCCTCAAAAGTAGTCTCCTGAGTGGGAACCGGCTCCTCAAAAGTATCACCTGCTACCTCATATGGGCCATAATAGGTGGGGGTAAAGTCTTCATCATCGCCTAAATCAACGGATCCAGTCAGGAAAGGAGCAAAGTACCAATACACAACAAGATTAAGCTAAATATTTATGACAAATAGTGAAAAGATTGACTAAGTATCATGATCAGAATATGCATAATAAGTAGTGAAAATTAACTAAGAGTTATGCACTAAATCAGGAATATAAGTAAAACATGATTAATTGCTATAAACCAGGGACATGAGTAAAACATGAATATAATGAGACAGGAAAATGTAACTGTAACAAGACAAGAAACTATGTGTGTGTAATTGTGTATTTAGAATACATAGTTGGCATGTAGGGGGTTATAAGGCTAATCAGGCCGTCATAGACGGCTATCAGACATGAATAATCGAGTATCAGGCTGATGGTACAGTCGTGTACCAACAGCTATCAGACATGATAAGGGGAAGGGTAAACCACATGCCTCCTAGTATTCTCCCACCCGACACGAAAAGCAAGACATAAAATCTAATATTCTAACACTACGTGTAATCATCAATGTTACTAGTAGAGCAAGGAATTAATTATCATAATATAAAGATTAAACTTGAAGTGCAGGTACTTGCCTGATGTTTGGATCCCAACTACAGTTCTGTTCTCGAGAAATTTCTAGAAATGTCTCCGGATAATAAAATAAATATTACCATCATGCTCAGAAGATATCAAATAGCTAGAAACGCCTGTCCTTGAGTCCAATTTGGAGACAAGGGCAAAAACGATAATTTCGGGTCAAAACGGGGTCCGCATGTGGGCCCGCTTTGCACCGAAAAACGTGTCAGGGTCAAAGGTCTCCAAATTCACCAAACTTAGTGTCAACAGGTCAGGAACGATGATACGAACCCAACGGAACTTCTAAAATTGGATTCCGATGAGCCGATCACAAAATCGTCCGTCGAACGGGGCCTGTGGGGCCCACGACACGCGATTTCGTCAACGTTCTCAGAATCGAACCAAACTTGGGTCACAGGACCAGCGTATCGCTACAAGTCCGATGGCGCAAGTTTCGTTTCGATCCGACGTGTGTACATAAAGTTAGGGCTTGATTCAGGAAAGGCAGATACGGGGCGGTGTCCGTGGATACGCGTTGATCCCGGTGTGCATGTATACCCGAATCGACTTCCGCGAAATCCCACACGTCCGTATCAACGACACGTACGTATCTGTAAAGACTGCGCACGACCAAGTCATCCCGTTTGGCGGGGCGTACCTAGTTCCGAGGTGAATCGGGTCATTGTTTTTCCTGTTTTTGGATCGCGGTGTGCGATCACCACAGGACGCGATGCCCCGAGCGGTTTATCCGGGCACCGAGAGGGTCATACAGGCTTCGCAATGCAATTTACGGAATTGAAAACGGGGCAGCGAGGAGAAAATTACACGTACCTGAACAGGGCTCGAGAAAACTGGGGCTTCACCGTGTCCGACACGACACAGGACACTGTGTCCTGTGTCCCGTGTCCGTGTCCAAAGGGAAAATTAGGGTTAGGGTTTGGGTTCTGAAGCTCCGGCGGTCGGAGAAGAGCGGCGCCGCTACGGGGAGGCCGGCCGGGGGCTAGGGCGGCACTGGCGGTGCTGGTCGGAGGCGGTGGAGCGCAGGAGCGGCACCGGGGGCGGCTCAGGCGAGGGGAGGGGGTGCTGCTGCTGCTGCTGCTTGGGGCGCTGGCGGTGCGGTGAGGAGCGGGACGGTGGCTAGGCGGAGACGAGCGGTGGCAGGGAGTCGTCGGCTCCGGCGAGGGGGCGGGGTAGGCTGGAGCCGGAGGCGGTGGGGTTCAGGGGGTTATATGGGGGAGAGGGTGGCGTCGAGGGGCCGGGGAAGGCGGAAGAGGGGGGGTCGTGGCCGCGGAGGGTGGGGCGAGCCGGACAGAGCAGCGCTGGCCGGCGGATCCGGCGAAGGAAGCGGTCAGCGGCGGTGAGCTGGGTCGAGGGGGAGAGAGAGAAAACGGGTCGGGTCGGGTCGTGCGGCGGGTCGGGTCGGGTCGGTCGGGCAGACCCGACCCGTTAAGCCAATGGGCCGGCTGGACCGGACCGAGGGTTTGGGCCGGGCCGGAGTTTGGGCCGCGGGCTGGGCCGGTATAAAACAATAAATAATTAATTAATTAAAATAAATAAATAATTAATTAATAATAAATAAATAATAGTTTTTAGGAGATTAAAAATAGGTCCGGGGTCCAATAAATTCTAGAAAAATTACCCTAAGTCCAATTTTTTATTTTACACCCAAAGATATTATTTTTATAATATTTTATTATTATTTATTAACAAATAAAAATTATTTAATAATTAAAACCCTGATTTTAGTTACAGAAAATTCTAGAAAATTATGAAAAATTCCAATTTAAAAATTCTTGCAAAATCAGGGGTCTTACATGTACGGTCGACATGCTAGTTCATGCACTCACTCACTCAGTGAACGTGTTGAACAAGTGTTAGTTCAGAAGATATCATGTACCATCACAATATACCAGGTAAGTCTGTTACTCTAAGATGCGTACACACAACTAGCAAATAAAACTAGGCATAATATAAACTGAACAATACAATCAAGCAAGGTGTACATTCCTTCCAAGCCAAGCTGCGAGCACCACAAGTCTGGTCTGGAGCTATCCACAGAAATGTCTCAAACACCTACCAATTAATTATTACACAAGTTAGACTATATTTTTCTAGTTAAATTAGGTTATTATCTAGTTATTAATTCTATATTGGGTTGCACATGCAAGTAGCTACACACCAGAATATTACTAGTCATCAAACATTCCCAAAAATATTTTTTAATTATTAATTATTAAAAACTATTAATTCATGAATTTTATTAGAAAATAGGATTTTTTTTTTTTTTGTGATAGAGTCATCTCTTATAATTTTTTATGAGTCAAAAACCAAGTAAAACCCAAAACTAGGTCATCACGGGTTACCGACAAGTTACAAAACCAAATTTTTTGATAAATAAGGAAATCTGGAATAAATATTTAAAAATCAGAATTAAAATATAATAATATAATTTTAGATGTTAAAAATATGGGTTTTTGGTCCGGGTTTATGTCTGAAATTGTCGGGGTCAAGTTTTGTCAAAACTAGATCAACTTGTTACGTAAAACACCTAGAATTCTAATTTTTGTAAATAAAAATAAATTTGAATATATTATATAAAAATTAGTATTAAACTAATAAATACTCTTTTCTTTTATAAAATATTAATTAGAGTTTTGTAGTACATCAAGAATAGCTAGATTAGGGGTTTTTTTTTTACCATCAAGAACTAATTAGGGTTCAACCTTACAACCACAACATAGGTTCTAAACATACAATATACTTATCAACAATATGTTATCAATCCACCATAATATATAAATCTTAGTTCTTCAAAATATCATAGAAAATTTAGTTTATCATTAACCAAAAAGAAGATTAGGGTTTGGCTATTTGTTTATTAACATGAAAATTAGAATTTTTACTACAACATGCAAACTATGGTTTTTATCAAGAACATGCAAACTATAATTTTTATTAAAAATATGCAAACTAGAGTTTTTATCAAGAAAGTGCAAACTAGGATTTTTACTACAACATGCAAATTATGATTTTTATCAAGAACATGCAAATTTAGATTTTTATCAACAATCCATAGACAAGAAGAAGATCATAGGAAAGAAGAAGAGGAGGATTGAAAAAAAAACTTACTAGAAGAAGAAGGAAGGATGAACTGGATCTTGGATGGAGTGGTCGGCCTCGGGGTATCTGCGTGGGGGGGGGGCATCTTTGGGGTTTTGCGACTAGAAGGAGATGGGGGTAGAGAATAATTATATTTATTAGGGTTTGAGTTATATATATATATATATATATATATATATATATATATATATATATATATATATATATATATATATATATATATATATATATATATATATATATATCGAGAGAGGGTCGGTCCTTTGTGGGATTTTTTGGTTGGTTATGGGGGGAGGTTTCAGTTATCGGGTAGGAATAGGTTTGAGTATTTCCTAATTTGGTTGGTAGCAATATTTGGTCAATAACTATTTCGATGATATTAATAATTAAGATTTGATTTGATATTCTAAAGAAATAAAATAATAGATAATTATTATGCAAATCTTGCACAAAAAAGGAAGTTGTCTAATTTGGCATAGGGAACTCATGGTAGCAATTGGAATTATGAGTTACTAATTTGGAAACTACATATTTAATTAAGATCATAATTTGTAGAGGATTAAATCAACGATTTGATTCATGATATTAAATATGTGGATGCTACCAAAATGGATGGATGGAATATTTAAAGTAGAGGGTTTCCAAATATGCAAATATTAGAATTTGATTGGCTCTAAAAGTTGATAAGGTGCAAAGGTTGACCCTATTTCAAGAAAATTTCAAATTCTATCGTCCTAAAATAAATTTTATATATATATATATATATATATATATATATATATAAAATTAATCACCATATTTTAAGCCACTAGTGTCCAATAAATTAATTCATAGCTTTTGGTTGGGTATTTAGATTATTTTGGGGAGAAGTTAAAAGTTTGGCAATTAATAACTAAAAGAATGTCACGGTGATCTATTAAATAAAAAATACAAGGGAATCCAATTGGGTGTGACACCAAGGTCATGAGGGTGTTGTCTAGTCTAGATAAAAAGGGTAAAGTTGGTTGGAAGCAAAAAGCTCTTGCTCGGTAAAGGATTTTATTTGAATTAATTAACTAATAATATTATGAATCTATATTTAAATATATAATTAAAATAAAATAAATAATTTTAATTAATCTAAACTCACACAATTATGATTTTTGGGGGAGGGAGTTTACAAATGCTCCTTGCAATCCAAGCTCCTAGTGCTCCATTGATGGTGAGAATGGGTGGAAATAATGTGGATTTGGTTGTGAATTGGTGGGAAATGGGTTTCTTGGGAAAGAAGAAGGAAATTGTGGGTGAAATAAAATGGAATGAACAAATAACTTTCTCTCTCCTCCTCCTTTATGTGGCCGGCCCCTATTGGGCATGGATTTGTTTGGATGGTAGATCCAATAGGCCCTTCTACAAGCTTCTAAAGGTTTCTAGTAGTTTCTAGTAGTTTCTTGTGTGTTCTACAAGTCTCTCCTAATTAATTAGGAAGGGATCATGCTAATGGGAGAAAATATTCTATCCTCTAACTAACTAACTAACTAATTTAATTAATTACTAACTATGTCATGACTAACTAGTTGGGTTATGGGCCAACATGTTGGGTGCTAATTAAGTCTATGTACTAGTCCAAACTAACTAGCTAACACAAAGGCCCAATAAATTCAATAAATAATAAATAAAACTAACAATCATAATAATAAATATTATTATTATTAATAATTTCACAATAAATATCAAATGACCAAAATACTCCTTTAGTGGAAATATGTTGTTACAGAAGCGGTTCAGATTCGGTTATGGAAAGATTGCGTCTTTAATTCAGATCCGATTTTGTGGGATTTGAATAAATTTTGTTCCTATCACTTTGTAACCGACTAGGTAGCCAGGCTTCTCTATAAGTACTTTCTTCTCAGCCCACATCACAGAGAGATTTGAGATAGAGAGAGAGTTGAAGAGAGGTTGTTGTGCCACCTAGAGGAGTCCAGGCGTTCGTGTGAGTCCATGAGGGAGGTAACGCAAGCATTCCAGAAGTTTTTCAAGAACTTGCTTGTTTCTGGGAGCAGATCGTGGTAGGATAAATCTTGCCTTGAACATCGGTGATCTTCATCACCCCAGAAAGCATTTATCCATCTTTTTCCTCCTCTTCTACTTCTCACTACAAAAATAAGTCAAATCAGTGAGGAATTTAGCGACTCTGGAAGACGACGTCGCTAATTTTATTGTAATTAGCGACGTATCTAAATGACGTCGCTATCAGCGACTTTCAATAACGTTTAGTAACTACCTTTAGTATTATGAAATCTAACATCGCCAACTAGTCGGTAAACGTCACTATATTTTTAATAACGACGACGTTTACCGACTCCACACCTTATATGTCACAGTATATTAAAACTTTTGCGACGTTTAGTGACGTCAGGTATAGACGTCGCTAAATTAATTCATATAGGGTTCTGCTGGTTGGTTCGACTTTTCATTCCTCTACCCAAATTTTTTATTTTCTGCCCCTTCCCCCTTGTTCTGGCTGACCGCCTCCGAGTCCCCGGTGACCCCCCCCCCCCTCCGGCGACCCCAATCCTCCCAGAGACCTACCCATCGTGATGACCCCTCGACTTCAGCCCTCTTCTCCCCACGACCCCCAAACGCGATCCTTTCCCTCCGGCACGCCTTCTCCCCTCCGACGTAGTCCTTCTCCGTCGAGGTTTCCCTCATGCGCTCCTCCTCCTTTCCTCCCCGCTCGATAAACCCTAACCCAGACCCGAACACAACCAGGACACACACACACACACACGCAGAACACAACCAGGACACACACAGGGCACATGGACACACTTACACATGACACAATCCTAACCCTGACACATGGGCACGGAAATATGGACACACACATAGGACACAATTTATGATACACATGACACACACATGGACACGGACACACACGAGCACATATACGGACACACATGGACACACCACCTAGTTAATATAGAAATTTGGTTGCATAATTTAGAAATTTGGTTGCATAATTAGGAATTTGGGTAGTACATAGCTATTTGTGTTCATGTGTGTCAATTTAGATATATATTCTCTATTTGATTGTCACTATGCTATATAGTAGTTTGTTAGAATTTTAGGAAGATATGGATATTTGGTTAAAGTATTATTGTGATGTGATAATATATAGCTAGGTAATGGGTATTAGGCTAAGATATTATAAAATATTTATTATATATAATCTATATTAAGTATGTGATACATAATATAGTCTTTATTAACTAGTATAATATAGAAACCTAGTATAGCAAGGTATTGATCTAGAATGACTTGATAAACCTAGTATTGACTGGTTTAGCTATATAGGCCAATCCTGTTATTAACTTTGAACCCAATGTACCGAAAGCCATGAGACGTCCATTTACTGGATTTTGAAATCTTTGGCTCTACTTTCCGCTCTAGTACCGGAAGCCATGAGACATAAGTCTTCTCTTCTCCTTAATATTTCAGTCTCATGGCTTTCGACACCAGAGCGTAAGGTAGAGCAGAAGGTCTCATGGCTTCTAGGTTTATTTACCTATTTCTTATTATATTTCTAGCTAGATCAAGATACAAGTGAGTATATTGAGTATGTGAGTGTCCACGTGTTCCTTGTCCATATATCTACTAGGTTTGGAAATCAATATCAAACTTATCTATTTACTTATTTTACGGATACTCATGAGTCACGATATGAATACTTATGCATCACAACTCGAATACTAACGATATGACCTAAATACTCACTTTGATGAATATTTGGATAATATACTTGAACAATGTCTATTCATCTTTGCAGAAGTATCTAGAAATGGATCTGAATTGCTACATACGTCATCGTTTGTAGATATACAACCGTCATCCTAATGACATGTGCGATGTACGGAATGAATATATAGAGGGAGTAGAGCAGTTCCTGCAGTTCGCCAAGGCGTTCCCTGAGTACATGGACGACACAAAAATTAAGTGTCCGTGTATAAAATATAGTAACTTGAAATATCATCCAGAAGTGGATGTGACATATCATTTGTACTTGAGGGATTTCACCCTGAATTACTATCAGTTGACCTCACATGAAGAGCTTGTGCCTTTAGCATCGGAGCATGCTGATTTCGACAATGGGTACGTGAACATAGTTTTCGACGTTGTGGGGCCTACTTTTGATCCGGACAATCATAAAGCAGCTGAGGAGGCATCGAATGCCGATGCTACAAATTTTATGGAGTTGTTGGAGAATGCAAGGACTCCAATGTATCCTGGCTGTGAGGATCATTCACCGTTAGAGGTAGTCACCAGGCTGTTGAGCATAAAGTTTAATTTTAACATGTCGCAAGAATGCTACAACTGACTGATTGAGTTGATTATAGAGACCTTGCCGGAGTGTGCTAAGTTACCTACAGACTTCTACAGATCTAAGAGAATGTTTAGATCTCTATGGATGGGATATGAGAAAATTGATTCGTGTCACAACTTGGTACATGTTATACTATAAAGAAAACAAAGATGAAGTAGTGTGCAGATTATGTGGTGCTGATCGCTATAAAGCAACTGGTACTGGAAAGACTCCCAGTACAAGAAAGTTGACCGATTTGATGTACTACCTTATTTTGATGCCGCGGTTGCAGAGGTTATTTATGGTGAAGGAGAATGCAAAAAATATGAGTTAGCACAGGCAGGAACAGATCAAAGGAGTGTTGGATCATCCATTCAATGGAGAAGCATGGAAGCACTTTGATCGAAAGTATCCCAATTTTTCTTTGGTTCCGTGTAATGTCAGATTGGGGCTCTCCTACGATGATTTTACCACATTCAGACTTTCAGAATCCCAGTATTCATGTTGGCCTATGATTGTCATCCCGTACAACTTATTGCCTTGGATGTGCATGAAGACTCCGTATATGTTTCTAACCATTATCTGGGTTCGAACAATCTTAAGAGAAACATTGATGTGTACTTATAGCCGTTGATAGATGAGTTAACTAAGCAATGGAAAGTAGGCGCCAACACGTATGATGTTTCTAGAAATCAGACTTTTTATATAAGGGCAGCACTTATGTGGACCATCAACGACTTTCTGGCCTATGAAATATTATCGGGACGGAGCACTCATGGTCGTCTCTCATGTCCGTATTGTATAGACCGTACTAAGGCTTACTGTTTGAAACACGAAGGAAAATCATGCTTCTTTGATTGTCATCGATAGTTCCAGCCGAAAGATCATTCATTCAGAAGGAACATGAATATGTTCTGTGCCAGTATTGTGGAGAAGGCCTATCCACTGTCAAGGTAGTCCAGAGACACGATATGGAAGGAGGTCAGAATTTTCCAAGTGCTATTGAAGATCCTACAAGGTGGTACAAGTCTGATGGATTTGGTCGAACTTTTAACTAGATGAAGAGGAGCATATTCTGGGACCTGCCATATTGGAGCACCAATATGATCAGACATAACATTGATATATGCATATCGAGAAGAATATGTTTGACAACATAATTAGTACTGTGATGGACGTAAAGGAAAAGAAAAAAGATAATCCTAAGGCCAGGTTGGACTTAGAAGAAATATGCAGATGATTTACGTTGTATTTGATAGAGGAAGGGAATGGAAGGGTGATGCAGCCTAAGTCAATTTCCTTATTGGACAATGAGGAAAAAAATAGACTTTGTAGGTGGATCCTGGGCGTAAAATTTTCAGACGGGTACGTGTCAAATCTGAGAAGATGTGTCGACCCAAAGGAGAAAAAATGACGGGTATGAAGCGCCACTATTGTCATATATTTATGGAGAGGTTAATTATGGTTGCATTTTGGGAATTCATACTGCACCTAGATTGGGATCCATTGACAAAGCTTAGCATATTCTTCAGAGATCTTTGTTCTACTAAGTTGCTCGTCGATCGTCTATAAAAGTAGGAGAAGGACATTGTGTTAAAACTTTGCAAGCTTGAGAGAGTATTTTCAACTGGATTCCTCGACTCCATGGAGTATTTACAAATTCATCTTTCCTATGAAGCATGCGTTGGTGGACCTATTAATTATCAGTAGATGTACCTGTTCCAGCGGCATCTGAACCACCTCAAGAGAAAGGTAAAAAATAAGGCACGGGTGGAGGTTTCTATTTGTGAAGCCTATGTTCTCAAGGAGATTACAAACTTTTATTCAATGTATTTTAAGCCTCATGTTGCTACTATTAGAATGATAGCTCCCAAAAATGAAGACGGGTAATAGGAATCTAATGAGGAAATATTGAAAGTATTTAATGCTTTCAAAAAGTCCTCGGGTAAAATAAAGAAGAGATATCTGAATGACGATGAGCTTAGGGCCGCTTAATTATATGTCTTACTCAACTGGACGAGGATGAGGTAGAGAAACTAGAGGGGTAAGTAATTAATACGTCAACATTTATGTCATATCAATACAAATATTACACTAATCCGCCTATGTTTTGTTGTGTTTCAGCACATATAATGATGCGGTAAGGTCCAATAGACCATAGATGTCACGCCCCAGTCCCAAAAATACGTAGGACTAGGACACGTAAGCATGCCAGCCGCATGGATATGGTAACTCCAATATATGGAAACCAAATCCATACGTACGCTGTAATATGAATATAAAATCTACAAGTGGTATAAAATGTAATACAAGTCACAGGGTAAAATCTAAATCTCATCCACCAAAATCATATAGAAATAAATAACTAGTATCTATGAAACTAGATCTCAATAAGAAGTATCTAGGATGATAGTTGGATGGAGACAAATCCACTACCAACTCGAATATAAGAGCAAATACAATATGAGTACAACACCACAATACCATATAAGAATACCAACTATCCATCACAGCTCGAAGAGAAGACATCCTCGGATCACATGTAACCATCCAAATCTGCGCTCCTGCAAATACTCAAGAAAAGATACACCTGGTAGTGGACCAGGTCCTCAGAGGGACGTAACAAGATACAGAAAATACGAGCCAATTTGAATACAGTAAACATGCATATGGTTTGAAAATAAATAAGTACGCTGTACAAGACAATCTATATGAATACAAATGAGGATAACTTTTTGACGTATGGGCAAGGGTAGGCTACTCGATCTAATTCTCACAACTCATGCGCTCGTCCATGAACATCATCAGCCGGCATACCTCGGGGGTAGCGACCCTCGGACTCCATCAATCGACATACCTCGGGGGTAGCGACCATCGGACACGACCCACCATAGTGCGTGCTAGTGACTACGGTGTTACCAGAGTGGTTAAAGCCCATACGCCTAATGATTGTCCTCTATGATACTAAGTGTCAAGTGTGTGTCAACATATCTAATATATAGTAATGACTGAAAGAAAACTACACATGCAAGAATAAACAGAAATGCAATAAATATAAAGAAATATAAATAGCATGCAAAAGTATTGTAACAATTTGGCAAGGTATCTTGCCTGGGGTCCTGCTGCTGGTATGAATCAGAGTCCAAGTCACAGTCCAAATAGCCTATGTATTACAAATTTATCACGTCAAAAGATAATTTATTTTAATTTATTTAATTCTGGAATAATTACTCTAAAATCCTATTTTAATCTTATTATTCTTATTTTTATGTTAATTCCTAAATTTTGTCCAAAGAAACTGAATTTTATCAACTCGAGTCTCATGGCACGCAAATCGAGGCGATCTGTTGACCAAAAAGTCAACCGACACAAACTCAACTTTCATGCATGATTTCCTGTAGATTTCAGCGTCAAAAATATGCTGGAATTTACGGCTCGTCCGAATTCAAATTCGTTTGGGAATTATGGCACATACAATTTTGTATTGTGCACCGATGGTTAAATTCTAACCTAGAAGTTCTACAGAATTAAAAATATGTAAATAATTCGAATTAAATTCTAGGAAAAAATTTATGTCGATGATCTCGACATTAGCTTTCGGAAACTTTAAACGGTTCGTGATTCTGACTCCTGGTTCTCCCGGAATGACGAAAATATCAAAACACATCTATTTTCGGACATGCTGTGCTCTACGAATTTTACCAAATTTAATACTCATAATTTAGAATAACAATTTATATAATCAGAAAGCTAACCTCATTATCATTCTAACAAAAAAAACTGGAGCGTGTTTGGAGTCCGGAGCTAGGAGATATCGTCTTTTTAATTCGTCATAACTAGTGGAAAATGAGGCTGAATTTATGACGAATTTTGACTATTTTTTGGACGAAAAAGAGAGGAATTTTGGGAAGAAAAATATGAAGGATGAGGTATTTATAATGGTGGACACTACTTAATTAAGTAGGACTAGGATTGGTTAATTTGGATAGGATTATGATGAATTTAAATAAGGATAGGATATGCATGAAGTTGATTTCCTAGTAGGTTCAGGATTTGAATTAATTTAAAATAGAGTTTAAATTTATCTCAATAATTTATAATCTTAAATATAATTAAAGATAATACAAATAATTTATAAAATCTTATTAATATCTATTAACACTAAATTAGCATCTATCTAATATTAGGACTATATATATCCAAATAAATCCTAAATAATTTTAAAATCTAAATAAATTTCTTAAAATTCTAAATAAATTACAAAAGAATATAATTAAATATTTTAAACTAAAATAAATATTTGGTAGGAACGACATGCAAGTATGGTCGTATAGTAAATCATAGAAGTCCTAGAAATTTATGTTTTCTAAGTTTTAATTACCAAAAATTCTAGAAAAATCTCCAAAAATCTAAAATAACCTAAAATAATTCTAAATGAATATTTATATAAGTAAATATACTAAAGAAAAATTATTTTCTAATTAACTAAGAGAATACTCTAAATAAATTCAACATCTATAATAAATATAATAATATAAAATATACACAAATACCTATTTTGGGTGAGGGAGTTTACAATCTACCCAACTTAAAATAATTTTATCCTCGAAATTAAAATAAGACATAATTTGTTAAATCCTTCACATTCATACATAAGGTACGTCAATCGCAATCTCTTCCAAAAATTTAAATAACAAAATCTATTCAAATCTATCGCGATCATTTCAAAATTAAGATAATCATTGTTTAAATCAAAATTCAACCTATTGTAATCTCTTCTCAATTTTCTAACTCATCAATATCCAAATTTAAATTGAATCCATATAATATCTTCAAGATTTAAATAACCCATATCAAATTTTACCTCACGATCTCCAAGTATCATAATCTCCTCTAGAAGTAATTGGAGTCCAATATTATTCCTATTTTCACTTAAATTTTTTTTTTTTTGTATTCTTCAACTTTTTAAATTCCATTCACATCCTCAATATTTCAAATAGGTAGTCCAACCATCAAATTTTAATTCTTAATTTAAATCATCAAATTGAAAAATAATTTAATTGCAGTCCACCAATGTTCAAGTCTGAAATTATATATTTATCCTTCAAATTCAAATTGATGATTTTACCTTCAATACTCAAAATTTTAAATTATGTACTTAAGGTATAAATATTGGGTCCTCAATATCAAGATTTTTAAAATTCATTAATCCTCATCATCTTAGTCATTCTTCTAAAATTCTCAAAATTGAATGGCTTGAACCTCTCCCAATCTAATCTTACTCGATCACAATCTAAAAGAAATTCCTCTCGAGTTGCCAATGCACTGCTACCCAACTTAGAATTTACCAATCTATCACAGAAGGCTATATACTTTAAGAAAAATATTCCTTAATTTATTTACTCATGTCGTTCAATCCTCGAAACTTCAATGCCGATCATATCACATATGATATGTCCTTAATTACGAAGAATAATCCTCAAGTATGCGATCGGCCTATGGGGTATATCTAGTACTCTCTGTGTATCAAACTTATACCAAGCATGAGGTTTCGTCTTTCCGAAATAAGGGAAGACGGAGATCAATAATAAAGAGTTCAAGGGCGAGGTAATAGAATAGAAGTATCGGGATCAAGACGTTTAAAGAATTCAAATAGGAATTGTCAAAGCAGTTGTGGATTGAAGTCCTATTTTGGTAATGCCTATCCACATGCTCGCATCGGTACAGTTATGTAACGGATACGATATGCTTAGACATATCTAGAGGGCAAGTTCATTCATCTACTAATTACTAGATATCTTAATCCACGTAAAGTAGTTATACGAAGGGCGAACCACGCGCACTATGGTTGATCAGACCGTAGTACACTGATTCTGAAATGTATTAATGTATGCATCCACTAATACATATATAGTGAACAAGCTTGATGAAAGAATAAGCTTGCAAAACTAGGCTATAATAGCGGCATAAGTCAAGGTGGTACAACAATTATAGATACGCTAGATGATGATGAAAGGAGGTACAAGTCAATTCAAGTTCACAAAAATAAAAACAAAAAACAAAATAAGCAATAATAATAAAGACTCTACAAATCTCTATAGTTATAATACAACCTCCTTGTCTGTGTCGCTAGTCGACCAAATGGGGGCAAGGACCTCTAAATTCTATTGTCTGAATAAACACTGTCTCCTAAGCTAGCATACAATTAATGTTGTTCAATCATACTCCATTAATAGGTCAAAAGACTATGTGATACTAGGTGTCAAACATTATGGTAAAACTTCTAACTACTCTAGTAGTGTCTATACTACCCTCTAGTCTTCATAATATATCTGGGGTAATGGTAAACCAATCTATAGCTAAGGAATTCTAGGGCTCACAAGATATTCTAAACTTAGTGGTGTCTATATTCTCGTTGTATTCTTAATAGGTGTGCTACTCTAATTATCATCCTAATAACATGGGTTCCTATATTCTAGCAGAAGGCTATATATACTCAAGGAACTTATTAGGGAAGTACAGGAATCAAGCAGGATACAATTGTTCGAATAGAACAGAGAGGAGAAAGATGAATCATAGTCAATTGTGGATGAGATCCTATACTCTACTCCTAGGTAAAGGCTTGTTCGGTATAGTAACATAACCGAGACAATATGCTCTCGACCTGCATGGGCCACCACAAAAATATGTCATGCCCCAGTCCCAAAAATACGTAGGACTAGGACACGTAAGCATGCCAGCCGCATGGATATGGCAACTCCAATATATGGAAACCAAATCCATACGTACGCTGTAATATGAATATAAAATCCACAAGTGGTATAAAATATAATACAAGTCACAGGGTAAAATCTAAATCTCATCCACCAAAATTATATAAAAATAAATAACCAGTATCTATGAAACTAGATCTCAATAAGAAGTATCTAGGATGATAGTTGGATGGAGACAAATCCACTACCAACTCGAATATAAGAGCAAATACAATATGAGTACAACACCACAACACCATATAAGAATACCAACTATCCATCACAGCTCGAAGAGAAGACATCCTCGGATCACATGTAACCATCCAAATATGCGCTCCTGCAAATACTCAAGAAAAGATACACCTGGTAGCGGACCAGGTCCTCAGAGGGACGTAACAAGATACAGAAAATACGAGCCAATTTGAATACAGTAAACATGCATATGGTTTGAAAATAAATAAGTACGCTGTACAAGACAATCTATATGAATGCAAATGAGGATAACTTTTCGACGTATGGGCAAGGGTAGGCTACTCGATCTAATCCTCACAACTCATGCGCTCGTCCATGAACATCATCAGCCGGCATACCTCGGGGGTAGCGACCCTCGGACTCCATCAATCGACATACCTCGGGGGTAGCGACCATCGGACATGACCCACCATAGTGCGTGCTAGTGACTACGGTGTTACCAGAGTGGTTAAAGCCCATACGCCTAATGATTGTCCTCTATGATACTAAGTGTCAAGTGTGTGTCAACATATCTAATATATAGTAATGACTGAAAGAAAACTACACATGCAAGAATAAACAGAAATGTAATAAATATAAAGAAATATAAATAGCATGCAAAAGTACTGTAACAATTTGGCAAGGTATCTTGCCTGGGGTCCTGCTGCTGGTATGAATCAGAGTCCAAGTCACAGTCCAAATAGCCTATGTATTACAAATTTATCACGTCAAAAGATAATTTATTTTAATTTATTTAATTCTGGAATAATTACTCTAAAATTCTATTTTAATCTTATTATTCTTATTTTTATGTTAATTCCTAAATTTTGTCCAAAGAAACTGAATTTTATCAACTCGAGTCTCATGGCACGCAAATCGAGGCGATCTGTTGACCAAAAAGTCAACCGACACAAACTCAACTTTCATGCATGATTTCCTGTAGATTGTAGCGTCAAAAATATGCTGGAATTTACGGCTCGTCCGAATTCAAATTCGTTTGGGAATTATGGCACATACAATTTTGTATTGTGCACCGATGGTTAAATTCTAACCTAGAAGTTCTACAGAATTAAAAGTATGTAAATAATTCGAATTAAATTCTGGGAAAATATTTATGTCGATGATCTCGACATTAGCTTTCCGAAACTTTAAACGGTTCATGATTCTGACTCCTGGTTCTCCCGGAATCACGAAAACATCAAAACACATCTATTTTTGGATATGCTGTGCTCTACGAATTTTACAGAATTTAATACACATAATTTAGAACAATAATTTATATAATCAGAAAGCTAACCTCATTATCGTTCTAACAAAAAAAACTGGAGCATGTTTGGAGTCCGGAGCTAGGAGATATCGTCTTTTTAATTCGTCATAACTAGTGGAAAATGAGGCTGAATTTATGACGAATTTTGACTATTTTTTGGACGAAAAAGAGAGGAATTTCGGGAAGAAAAATATGAAGGATGAGGTATTTATAATGGTGGACACTACTTAATTAAGTAGGACTATGATTGGTTAATTTGGATAGGATTATGATGAATTTAAATAAGGATAGGATATGCATGAAGTTGATTTCCTAGTAGGTTCAGGATTTGAATTAATTTAAAATAGAGTTTAAATTTATCTCAATAATTTATAATCTTAAATATAATTAAAGATAATACAAATAATTTATAAAATCTTATTAATATCTATTAACACTAAATTAGCATCTATCTAATATTAAGACTATATATATCCAAATAAATCCTAAATAATTTTAAAATCTAAATAAATTTCTTAAAATTCTAAATAAATTACAAAAGAATATAATTAAATATTTTAAACTAAAATAAATATTTGGTAGGAACGACATGCAAGTATGGTCGTATAGTAAATCATAGAAGTCCTAGAAATTTATGTTTTCTAAGTTTTAATTACCAAAAATTCTAGAAAAATCTCCAAAAATTTAAAATAACCTAAAATAATTCTAAATGAATATTTATATAAGTAAATATACTAAAGAAAAATTATTTTCTAATTAACTAAGAGAATACTCTAAATAAATTCAACATCAAAAATAAATATAATAATATAAAATATACACAAATACCTATTTTTGGTGAGGGAGTTTACAATAGATAACAGATAAAGAAGTAGAACATGAAATGAGACTTCATTTTCCTTCATGGTTGACATTATATGCAAGAATCTTGGTAATTACTTTTTGTATATGTATACTTGCACAATAATTAACATTAAACTTAATATCTCTTATTTAATATTTAGGTCGATCGTCCATAGGCAACACTTGAGAATGATTCTATTAGAACTCTAGCGAAAGGACCAATTTATGCTGTCAAGATTGGGCCAACTTACTGTGTGAATAAATTTAGGTTCAAGTCAACAAATACCCTAATAAGAGACAGCTTCCTGGATCTTAATCAATACTAAAAATTATGGGATTATCGATGTTTTTAGCGACGTCTAAATAAAACGTCACTGAATTATAGGTATTTAGTGACGTCCATATAAAACGTAGTAATATATTGGTAATAGTGACGTGGAGCAACGTTTGGCGACTATAATTATTATAAATATATAATATGTCACTAGGTAGTCGCTAAACGTCGCTAACTTTTTAATTTTAGCGATATTTAGTGACGTTGATGTATTTAAGTAGCAGTATATTATTATATCTGTGACGTTTAGCGACGTATAGACCAACGTCGCTAATTTATTTCATATAGGGTTTGACGAATTTCTCTTCCCCTCATTTGCTTCGAAATCTCGAAAATTTTAAACACCTCCCCTCATCCCGGTGCCCCACCCCGGCGACCCCCCTCCGGCCGTGTCCTCCCCCCTCCGGGATGCTCCTCCTTCCGTCATCTCCTCCTTCCTCCGGCGTCCTCCCCCCTCCAGCGGTTCCTCCTTCCTCTGGCTCACCTCCTCCCTCCGGCATCCTCCCCTCCTGCGGCTCCTCCTCCCTCCGGCGTTCTACTCTCTCTAGCTCCTCTCCTCCTCACTCGGTGAGATCCTCTCTCTGCCTCCTTTCTCTATCTCTCTATCCCTCTAACACGACACAACACGACACGACATGACACACACTAACCCTAACCCTAACTCGGACACACACACACGTATGCGGACACATTAATACATACGGACACTAACCCTAATACTGACACGGATATACGGACACACACAAACATAGACAAGATATGACATGCTACTAACACACAGACACAAACAAGACACATACATAGACATGACATAGGATACGACACAGACACATACACTGGGCTCCCATCTATATGGCATTTAGGCCCATATGTCATAGAGGTATTTATAATGGGTGACCCAAAATGAATAAATTATACTTTATTACTAGAGATTTTAACGAAGTAGAAAGAGTAGAACCTGCCCACATATTTTGAGCTCTATGCGACTGCGAGTACCATCATTTTTGTCATGATCAGCCAGCTTCATGCCTTCCTTGTGAACAACTGACATAAGTTCTCCTCTCTCATGATCTCTCTTGCAACAAGCTAAGTAACCCTAGTCAAGTTGAGTATAGAAGAAGAGAGAGTAGCTTGCTAGCTAGTAGTATCTCGCCAATAATAATGAAAAAAATAACAACAAACTATATAATTCAAGAAATTACCTAAACCTAACCTCAAAGAAAAATTTCAAAAACCAGAACAAGAACACACACACACATGCAGAAGAGATGTGTACAAGGAGGGAGGAGAAAAGACTTAAAAACAGTCAATGGTCTTGCATGCGTATAATGGGAACAAGTGCAGTAATTAACTAAGAGATTTTTTGGAAAGAAAAACCCTGAAATGAGACTCCGCAACTTCCACTAGGAAGCCGCCAGCATTCAATGGTTTCGCCCAAAAATATGGAAGCAATAAATTACTATTTACCTAATCTGTAGCTAGGAAAACTCGGAAGTCAGGAAAGATAGACATCACTATTTTGACTTGTCCTTCACTTTATTTATCATATTTAAGGGTGCAGTCCATTGGTGCACTCTATTGTTTTAGGCACAGACCCTAACCCTATCTCTCTTCTAGTTAGCTGTCTGAGTTTATGTAAACCCCTGATTTTTTCAAAAATATTAAACTTGGATTTTTCACAACTTTCTGGAATTTTCTGGGAATTTTCTGTAATTAAAATCAGGGTTTTAATTATTAAATGATTTTTAATTGATAATAGATAATATTAAAATATTATGAAAATAATATTTTATGGTGTAGAATTAAAAACTGGACTTAGGGTAATTTTTTTGGAATTTATTGGGCCCCGAACCTATTTTAAAATACCTAAAAACTATTAACTAATTATTTATTTATTTATTTAATTATTTTTTTATTTATTTAAATAATAAAACCCTAAATCTACCCAGCCCATTTCAGCCCAGCCCGCGGCCCAGCCCACGACTTAACGGGTCGGGTCGGGTCCACCCGAACCCGACCTGCCGCCCGACCCGCTAGCCACCCAGCCCTCTTCCCCGCCTGAACCGCTCCTGCGCCCGATTCCTCCGCCGGACACCCCGCTCCGCCCGGCCTCGACGCCCCACGACCCCCTCCTCCGCCTCGCCCGGTCGCCACGTCCCCCTCTCCCTCCGCCTAACCCGGCCTCCCCTCTCCCTCTTCCCTTCCTATAAAAACCCCCCCTTTTCTCTTCTCCGGCCAACCCTAGACCGCCGGCCACCCTCCAGCACCCCACCGGCCGCCCTCCAGCACTCGCCGCACCACCGCCTCGCCTCACCGTGCTGCCCCCGGCCCTCTCCTCCTCCTTCCTCTTTCCCCCAGCGGCCCGCAGCCACAGTAGCTACGGCCACCCATCCGCCGAGCCCTGCGCCGCCGCCCCCGCGAGCCGCCCTCGACCGCCTCCGCTCCCTCCGGTCGTGCCTTGGCCGAGCCGCCTCCACCCTCCACCGGCGAGCACCGGTGCACAGATCCCTGAACCCTAACCCTAGGGTTGGACCCGGACACAGGACACCGTGTCCTCGTGTCGTGTCGGACACAGTAAAGCCCCAGTTTCTGAGCCCTGTTCAGGTACTCGTAACTTTCTCCTCGCTGTCCCGTTTTCAATTCTGTAAATTGCAACGCGTAGCCTGCATGACCCTCTAGGTGCCCGGGCAAACCGCTCGGAGCATCGCGTCCTGTGATGATCGCACACCGCGGTCCAAAAACAGGAAAAACAATGACTCGATTCACCCCGGAACTGGGTACGCCCCGCCAAACGGGACGACTTGGTCGCGCGCGATCTTCACAGATACGTGCATGTCGTTGATACGGACGTGTGGGATTTCGCAGAAGTCGATTCGTGTGTGCGTGCACACCGGGATCAACGCGTATCCGCGGACACCGTCCCGTATCCCCCTTTTCTGGATCACGCCCTAACTTTCTGTATACACGTCGGATTGAAAAGAAACTTGCGCCATCGGACTCGTAGCAATACGCTGGTCCTGTGACCCAAGTTTGGTTCGATTCTGAGAACGTTGACGAAATCGCGTGTCGTGGGCCCCACAGGCCCCACTCGACGGGCAATTTTGTGATCGGCTCATCGGAATCCAATTCTGGAAGTTTCGTTGGGTTCGTATCATCGTTCCTGATCTGTTGACACTAAGTTTGGTGAATTTGGAGACCTTTGACCCTGACACATTTTTCGGTGCAAAGCGGGCCCACATGAGGACCCCGTTTTGACCCGAAATTATTGTTTTTGCCCTTGTCTCCAAATTGGACTCAAGGACAGGCATTTCTAGCTATTTGATATCTTCTGAGCATGATGGTAATGTTTATTTCAGCATTCGGACATATTTCTAGAAATTTCCCGAGAACAGAACCATAGTTGGGATCCAAACATCAGGCAAGTACCTGCACTTCAAGTTTATTCTTTATATTGTGATAATTAGTTCCTTGCTCTACTAGTACTCTTGGATGATTACACTTAGTATTAGGATTTGGATTTCATGTCTTGCTTTTCGTGTCAGGTAGGAGAATACTAGGAGGCATGTAGTTTACCTTTTCCCCTGTCCTGACTAATAGCTGTTGGTACACGACTGTACCATCAGCCGGATCTCGATTATTCCTGACTAATAGCCGTCTATGACATGCCGAATTAGCCTTATAACCCCCTACATGCCGACTATGTATTCTAAATACACAATTACACACACATAGTTTCTTGTCTTGTTATAGTTACATTTTCTTGTCTCATTATATTCCTGTTTTACTCATATCCCTGTTTTACAGCAATTAACTCTTAGTTATTGTTACTACTTATTATGCATATTCTCAACATGATACTTAGTCAGTTCTTTTCTACTTGTCATAATTATTTAGTTTAAGCTTTGTTGTGTATTGGTACTTTGCTCCTTTCCTGACTGGATCCATTGATATTAGGCGATGATGAGGACTATGTCCCCACCTTTTATGGCCCATATGACGTAGCAGGTGATACTATTGAGGAGCCGGTTCCCACTCAGGAGGCTACTTTTGAGGAGTAGTCAGCCAGTTAGCTAGTATTTTCTTTCAGCATAATACTCGGGTTTGTCCCCGATTTATCTTCTGGTTTTGTATTAAACTGTGGATTTGGTTATCACAAATTTTGTCTTATAGAATCTTAGCATTCCTATTTTCTGTGATTATCCTTGCCTATTTATTCTTGTGGATAAGATAGATTTTAATTTACCTGTGAATATGACCTAGACAGCGTACTACCGCCGATACTGCGACGTAGGCTGGACGAACCCACGTACTCGTGCTCGAATATCCGGGTGCGGGTCGTGACAGTTTAGACGCAACCTTGCGTATCTGCAGCGTATATAATACGATGTAGATCTCGACTCAAGGAGAGTCGTATACACGGACACGGGAATGCCTCTTCAAAGCCGAGACACGATATACGGTATTGGCTTCTTCTAGAACTCGTATCCAACTTGGGCTGATGCTTCTTGCTACACGAGTTGTGGCATTGGCTACTACAGACTGCTAAACATGATGTTGAAGGCTCTACAGTGCACTGGCTCTGCTGCTACTTGCTGAGTTTACTTACTGCTGTGCATCCTTCCAGCTGTGCACTGTATAGTATTGCTTCACACTGACTCCTCACTACTGCAATGTGCAGTACAGCTAGCTGGTACTGCTATAAACTATTGTATGCTTTCCCTTGAACTATGGTAGCACAGAGCTGCACATTGCTCAGTTGTGCTCCCCCTTGCTGTGCTAGCACAGAGCTACACATTGCTCTCCCTTCAGTTGATCACTGTCAAATAATGCACACTAAAAACTGTGAACTGCTCTCCTTAGTGACCCGAGCTCACTCAATCACTCAAACAACCATACTTGAAGGTAGCAGTGAGTATAGGTGCATGTACTGTATTTAACGATGAGTATATATGCTAGGACTAGGAGTATCAGTGCATATAGTGTATTTAACAATGAGTATATATTTGAAGGTAATTGTATATTCATTTTTGCTGCAGAAGTATCTAGAAATGGATATGAATTACTATCTACGTCATTGTTCGTAGATGTACAACCGTCATCCTGATGACATATACGATGTGCGAGATAAATTTATTGAGGGTGTACAACAGTTTCTGCAGTTCGCTAAGGCGTTCCCTCAGTACATGGACGGTACCAAAATTAAGTATCCGTGTATAAGATGTCATAACTTAAAATATCATCCAGAAGTGGAAGTCACATATCATTTTACTCAAAGGGTTTCACGTCGAATTACTATTAGTGGACCGCACATGGAGAACTTGTGTCTTTAGTATCAGAGTCGGAGCCTTATGTGGAGCCGTATATGGATGTCCACGACCACGCTGCTTACGATGACGGGTAGGTGAACATAGTTTTTGATGCGGCGGGGCCTAGTATCGATCCGGACAATCATGATACAGCTGAGGAGGCACTGAATACCGATGTTGCAAAGTTCATAGAGTTGTTGGAGAATGCAAGGACTCCATTATATCCTGGTTGTGAAGATCATTTATCGTTGGAGGTTGTTACAAGATTATTGAGCATCAAGTCTGATTTTAACATGTCGCAAGAATGTTATAACCGAGTGATGGATTTGATTATAAAGATCTTACCAGAGGATGCAAAGTTGCCTAAAGACTTCTACCGATCTAAGAGGATGGTGAGATCGCTCTAGATAGGATATGAGAAAATTGATGCATGTCACAACGGGTGCATGTTGTACTACAAAGATGACAAGGATGAAGATGCGTGCAGATTTTATGGTGTTGATCACTACTAGGCTACTGGAAGAGAAAAGTCTGTCGGTGCAAAGAAGCCTACCGATTCTATGCACTACTTGCCTTTGACGTCGCGGTTGCAGAGGTTGTTTATGGTGAATGAGACTGCAGAAAATATGAGTTGGCACAGGTGGAAACAGATCGAAGGAGTATTGGATCATCCATCTAATGGAGAAGCATGAAAGCACTTTGATCGAGAGTATCCAGATTTTGCTTCGAATCCACGAAATGTCAGATTGGGGCTCTCCTCCGATAGTTTTACCCCATTCGAACTTTTGGGCTCCCAGTATTCGTGTTAGCCTGTGATCGTCACTCCGTAAAATCTACCAACTTGGATGTGTATGAAGACTCCGTATATGTTTCTAACCATTATTATCCCAGGTTTGAACAATCTGAAGAGGAACATCAATGTATATTTACAGCCTTTGATAAATGAGTTGAATCAGCTGTAGGAAGTAGGTGTCAATACGTACGATGTTTCCAGAAAGAAGAATTTTTAGATGACGGCAGCACTTATGTGGACCATCAACGACTTTTCGGCATTTGGAATATTATCGGGATGGAGCACGCATGGTCGTCTCTCATGTCCGTATTACATGGACCATACTAAGGATTTTCGTTTGAAATACGGAGACAAACCGTGCTTCTTTGATTGTCGTCGATAATTTCTGCCGAAGGATCATCCGTACCGGAGGAACATGAATACTTTTTGTGCGGGCATTATGGAGAAGGCCAATCCACTGCCAAGGTGGCCCGGATACACGATATGGAAAGAGGTAAAAGATTTACCAAGTGCTATCGAAGAGCCTGCTAAGGGGTACAAGTGTGACAAATTTGGTCGCACCCATAACTGGACGAAGATGAGTATATTCTAAGATCTGCCATATTGGAGCACCAATCTGATCAGACATAACCTTGATGTCATACATATCTAGAAGAATGTATTTGATAAAATAATTAATACTGTAATGGAGGTAAAAGGGAAAGACGAAAGAGAATCCGAAGGCCAGGTTGGACTTAGAAGAAATATGTAGACGTCTTACGTTGCATTTGATAGAGGAGGGGAATGAAAAGTTAAAGCAGCCTAAGTCAGTTTTCTCACTAGAGAAGGAGGATAAAGGAAGACTTTGTAGGTGGATTTAGGGTCTAAAATTTCCAGACGGGTACATGTCAAACTTTAGAAGATGCGTCGACCTCAAGGAGAACAAACTGGCGGGTATGAAGAGCCACGATTGTCATGTATTCATAGAGAGGTTAATTTTGATTGTATTTCAGAAATTCTTACCGCAGGTTATTTGAGATCCATTGACAGAGCTCAGTATATTCTTCAGAGATCTTTGTTCTACTAAGTTGCTCGTCGATCGTCTAGAAAATCAAGAGAAGGATATTACGGTAACACTATGTAAGATCGAGAAGGTGTTTCCTCCTGGATTCTTTGACTCTATGGAGCATTTGCCAATTCATCTTTCTTATGAGGCACGTGTTGGTAGTTCTGTTGGTTATTGGTGGATGTACCCCCTTCGAGCGGCATCTGAATCACCTAAAGAGAAAGGTAAAAAATAAGGCATGGGTTGGGGGCTCTATTTATGAAGATTATGTTCTCGAGAAGATTACAAAATTTTGCTCGACGTATTTCAAACCTCATGTTACTACTAATATAACGAGATCTCCGAGAAAAGACGATGGATATCAGGAATCTAATGATGCAATACTCAAAGTATTCAATGCGTCCGAAAAGCCTTCGGGGAAAATGAAGAAGAGGTATTTGAATGACGACGAGCTAAGGGCTGCTCAGATGTATATATTACTCAATTACGATGAGGATGACGTGGAGAAGCTAGAGGGGTAAGTAATTAATACGTCCACGTTTACATTATCTCAATATAATAGTATAAGCTGCTATTATGCTACTAATCAGTGGTTGCTTTATTGTTTTTTAACACATATAATAATGAGTTAAGGTCAGTTAGACCCTACATAACAAACGAAGAAGTAGAACAAGAAATAAGATTCTATTTTCCTTCTTGGTTGAGCGCATATGTAAGAAGCTTGGTAATTACTTTTTCTTTCTGCACTTGTACAATAAATAACTTACTATCGCTACTTTGGTATTTATGTCGATCGTCTAATAACACCCAAGACTGAATCTATTAAAACTCTAGCCAAGGGACCAATTACTACCGACAAAATATGGCTAAGTTTTTGTGTGAATGAGTTTAGGTTTAAGTCAACAAATGCTCCGATCAGAGGCAACTTTCTGGATCTTGATTCCACAAAAAATAGTTGTTTGTGTATCAAATCTTCAAACTACAAAGACGTCAATCCAGGCAATAATTTCTTTGGCATCTTACTAGAGATTGTGGAGTTGACATATAATTATGGCACAAAACCTGCTAAGATCGTGCTATTCAAGTCTGAATGGTTCGATCCGATTCAAGATCAAGGTTAGAAAATTGACAAGCATGGCCTTGTATATATAAACTATAAATGTAGATATCAAGGCTACGAACCATTTATTATATCAAGTCAGGCTCATCTCGTATACTTCACAACTTATCCTAGACGGGGGACAGTGAGGTCGGATTAGTGGGTAGTATGCAAGACTAAAGCTAGAAATACCTTTGACATTGACGAAATAGCTTATTAGGAGGACGAGCTACCTCTTGTAACAAATATTATAGATATGGACTCAACGGAAGTTACTTATTACATGAGTAATAATATAAAAGATATAGAATTATCCGAAGAGGAAGACGAAGTAAATGAAAGTGAAGATGAGGAGGAAGAGGAAGAGGAGGACGAGGAAGGCGAACAAGATGAATTTTCTGAAGATGATTGAAAATAAAATATTTTGCCTATAGAATGTACTATATTTTGATTGTAGAATATACTATTTTGACGAAGATATGTATTATATTTTGACTGTTGAATGTACTATCCATTTAGACTTGTGACACCACTAGTTATTTACTGTACAATTTTATAAATGCTGTGAGATATGCATAACATTTTGACTGTAGAATGTACTATATATTTGTGTATTTATTTATTCATCATATGTTGTTATCAGGTATGACAAGATAACACGGAGGGTTCGGTAGGTCCCGAGGTAGACGGAGTGCTCCTCCGGTACTGCCTACTGTTGGTTCTGGATCCTCGTCGCCTAGAACTCCAGTATATCGATCAGTCACATCTCCAACTACGACGACGTTATGTGGCATCACTCCTAGGACGAGTAGTTCCAGGCCTGATAGTACTCCCTCGTCCAATGTTCCTCCTGCTGACAGAACCATGGAGACAGATGAGCATATAGAGGAGGTCGAGCCGACGTTGTCCTAGCGTTAGCTAGATCCTCCATGCGTACCTCCGGAGGAGACGAGGATAGAGATTTGGGCCGACTGTACAAAGTAAGGCAATTAGATGGTTTAACATCATATATATCGTGTATTTATTTATTCATCATATATTGACTTTTTCGATCAAAATAATTATCTCTGTATAGATATCGTCCCTCGTCGGTACAGAGACGCCTGGACCTCTTTCTGAGGAATAACTATGGTGGCCCTTGGATCAACTACTCTGAAGCTCCAGAGGAGAGGAAGGCGTTCTGTTTTGCGCACTTCAAGGTAAAAGTATATTATATAAATTCTCTAATTTATACATATTATATAACTTTCTAAATTATTTATTGTAGCAAACGTATTTCTATCCTCCGTAGCAGGCAGAGTTGATCGAGCAGATGTTTTCTGTCGTTGCCGCCAAGCTTAATCGTGATACAAAAAGTGCTTTCAGTTAAAACGCCATGTGACTCGGAGGACATAAGAATGGTCAGGCCAAAAATCTTACCGAATGACCAGAAGGCTCGTGATCGTATTAGAAAATTGATCCAAGGTTGGATCATGCCTGAGCAGTAGTGTCACGACCCGCACCCAGTGTAAGGATACAAGTTGGAAACAATGTCCAGCCTACGCCGCAGAATCGGTGGTAGAACGCTGTCTGGATAATCTATCTAACAATATAATGAACCACCAATAATGATAGTATACTCAATCACAGAACTAAGATGGAAAAGACCACGAATCGGATAAAGAATGGAATAGTCACAATACAACTCATGAGTCTAAAATAATACATCAATGAGTCTAAAGAAATACAGAATAAGTTGGAGACAAATCCAGTACAAAGAATACTATGAAGCTACAACTCCTGGGTCAACTGTCTTAGTTGGGATAAGTCCCTCCTGAGCCAGGGTCTCAGAATCTAAACCCACAACATCCTGGGGTCCATAATAGGTAGGGTACCACTTCTCAGTGTCATATGGAAAAATATATCCAGTCAGGAAAGGAGCAGAGTACATCTCTAACAGCAGTTCTAATCAATGATAAAAACTATGTAACAGTAAATAGCCGTGGATAAAAAATATGCACAATAGATACAAGAGATATATATACAATAAGAAAATACTGGAATAAATACAATAATGAGCAATATGCCAATGAAACAATAATACAAATGACTAAGTGTGTGAGTACTAGCTTAACATGTGATCGGCTTGGGCAAGATGCAATACGGCCTGGCTAATCATACGTACGGTGTATGATCAACACTATTCAGTAATCAGTACTTGATACAATAGGGATATTAATGACATATCTATACTAATACTTCCCACCCTCGACTGGTATAATAGATCCAACCACGGTAGGCTATAGCATGAGATTCCCCAAGAAGATAGCTAGTCTTCCCGAGAATTGGTGTCTGTACATGTACAAGATAACCAATAAAACAATACTTGCACCATATACACCACATACCAAGAAAAAATATCTCATGACGAGATCCGGATATACCAATCCATGTAACTATAGTGTCAAGAGAACATGGATATCTACACTAGATACAATGAACATAGAGGATATCATAAATGAGAAACTATCAGAGAATGTACTCACCTGAAGTCTAATTAATAATCTCACAGATGTCTGACTCGGTGCCTCGAAGACCTAGATATGGAATACAATATCAATACAAGGTCCTAAAAAGAGAATAAGTTAAACTAGTCAACTTCTAGGTAAATAAGTTAATTCTAAGTCAAAAGTCAACTATGGTCAACTCTAAGTTAACTATGGTCAACTATGGTCAACTATGGTCAAACCAATGTCAACTATCTATTTCTAGGTTGCACAAGTCTAGCACAAAAATCTTGGGTCAAGATATTAAAATCTAAGTCATAAAAATCATATCTTAAAATATTAGGATACCGTATCTCCGGATACGTGAATCCAAGGTAAAACATCAACAATATAAATCAACAAATATTTATAATAATATAGAATCATAATTTATATATCAACTAGGTACCGTGATTTTGAACCAACTTGGTATCTCAACAAAAAAATTATAATCTTGATACCCAAACCCCATATCTTGAGTATCCCACTTACCTTGGTTTCCACAAGGTAATACTCAATACCTTGATATACTAATTACCCTCATATATAATATATAAATATATACTAATATATACATATAAGGAATATAGCAATAATAATATATTATCTCAATATTAATATATATATATATAAGTATATAAACAATATATATAAACTGCCAAACCGTCATTGAAAACTGTGTTGAAAAACACAGATTTTCAGATATGCTGCCTTTAGTGACAGTTCTGGCTGTCACTGAAGCTGCCGTCCCTGTTGTTGTGGGATCCTGCACTGCTGTCGCTGCTTTGGTGACGGTTTGCAACCGTCACCGCTCCAGCCGTCGATGCTGCTACAATTTCCCGATGTTGCTGCTGCTATTAATGACAGCGGCGGCTGTCATTAAATGCTGCCGCCACTGCTACAGCGGCTGCTGCTGAACCCGCCTCCATTAATGACAGCGGCTGCTATCATTAATGCCCTGTCGCTAAAAACTATATATATATATATATATATATATATATATATCCAATAAATATATATATATATATATATATATATATATATTTATTGGATATATATATATATATATATATATATATAAATCCAATAAATATATATATATATATACATACCCAATAACTATAAATACACCCCCTCTATAATAATGTACATATTAGGATGTAGCCACATGCACACACAAACATAAATACATATAATTATACATCTATACATATATATAATTAATCGTATAACAAATCGAAATAATATAATTACCCAATTAACATACATATATATTTATAAAAACAAATACATATATATATCCATACAATATACTATAACATATATATTAATGCATGTAGAAGAAAGCTACATATATATATTCTATTAGTACATATATAATACATAGATCTATGATACAATAATTAATATAATAAATACACTATAATAAATATATAATATCTATATATATATACATAATTATAACTCAAGAATTAAAGCACAATTAATTAGATCTACACAAAATACACAACAAATGGAGAGTATCACACCGTATCCCACTAGATCTGGGATACGCATGTGACACGAGTCCACCACACATCCAATTGCACCCCGAAGGACACAAGCAAGTCACATATATTATTTATGAATAATACGAAGTGTCAAAAATAGATCTGCGTGTCTGTGTCAAAATTTGACATGTACAAAGTCCCGTGTCGGAGGGAAAACTCCCAAAATAACACGTATCACCAAATTGTTGGGATACGACCCAATTGTGGACACGACACTAGCCCCAAACACATAAACTTATGCCAAATTGACCTATAGGATCAATTGACATACACAATAAATATCATTCTCGGAATTTCCCCAAAATTGACACAAAAAGCACCATAACTTTCTCAATAGGCCTCCTATGAACACAAAATCAAATCCTATGTGTAGTATATGCATATGGGTTGATTTTATATGATTAAATCTCAGATTTAGAATCTATTTTAAGGGAAAAAACTGAATTGTATCTATTGGGAGATGGATTCCCAATGAAATCTCCAATTGAGATGAAATTGCTTCCAAATTGTAGATCCTTGCTCCTCTTTGTAGAACCTTGCTTCCTCCTTCTAGATCCTTGCTTTTCAAGTCTCTAATGGTTATTTGGAAAGGAATTGGAATAAATTTTGGTAGGGAAATTAAGTGGGAATGAAGGAAATTGGTAGTAGGAAATTCTAGATCTAGATTTAGAATAAAAAAGAGGAGAGAGAATTTTCCCCCTCTACTTATATAGGCCGGCCCCTATTCCTCTTTCTTAAGTAATCATGTAATGTCCATTATACCCCTTGGGCCTCTCATGAAAAAATAATTAAGGAATGAAGCTTCTAGTCTAATAATTTAATTAATTTAATCCATCTCCTTAATAATGAGCTTTCTAAATGGGCTAAGTTTAACTAATTAATTCATGTTGGTCCATGGATCCAAACTAAACTAGTTAGGTCCACTAACACAAGTCCAAATCAAATAACTAATGTCTAAATAATAATTAAATAATACAACAAATAATTATTTATCAAGCACAATATTTAATTAAATAGAAAATTACTAAAATATCCTTTCCTAGAAAATGTGGTAGTGACAAGTCTACCCTCCTTAAAATAATTTTGTCCTCGAAATTCAAAGACGAAAACTACCCCCATAAAATAACAGAACAGAACTATAGAATCATAACTAACTATGGTAGAACAGAACATAGCTAAAAAATAACATACCTCAAGGTACAAACAAATATGGATAACGCTCTTGCATTTCATCCTCTTTCTCTCAGGTAGACTCCCCCGGAGAGTGATGCCTCCATGCGACGTACACTAAAGGAATAGTCTGGTTCCTCAGCACCTTCTATCTCCGATCCAGAATCTCAACTGGCTGCTCTGGATAGCTAAGAGTAGGGCCTACCTCTATCTCCGAGTGATCCAATACATGACTAGGATCTGCCACGTATCGTCTCAACTGCGACACATGAAACACGTTGTGCACTTCCTCTAATGCAGGTGGCAAGTCTAGTCTATAAGCAACTTACCGACCCTCTCTAGAATAGTGAAAGGTCCAATGAATCGTGGACTAAGCTTTCCTCCTCCACTGAAGCGAATCGTGCCTCGTGTCGGAGAAATCCTCAAAAACACCAAACCATCCACCTAGAACAAAATACCATCTTAAGAACTTAATCTATAACAAATAATCAAGAACAACACAAAACAAAAATCTAAACTATACCTCGAACTCCAAAGGTCTCCGATGGCTATCGGCCCAATGCCGCTGTCTATCCTACGCCACTCAAAGTCTGTCTCTGATCAACTAAACCTTCTCTACTGCATCCACAACCATCTCTGGCCCAAGCAAAACTCTTTCTCCAACATTGTCCCAATACAAAGGAGTACGATACCTCCAACCATACAGAGCTTCAAAAGGTGACATCTCTATACTGGCCTAGTAACTGTTGTTGTAAGCAAACTCTACCAAATGGAGATGATCCTCCCAAGAACCCTCAAAATCTAGTACACAAGTGCACAACATATCCTTGAGAGTCTGAATAGTCCTCTCTGACTGCCCATCTGTCTGGGGATGATATGTAGTACTGAACTTGAGCTGAGTGCCCAAACTCTCCTATAAACTCCTCCAGAATTGAGAAGTGAAACAACTTATCCCGATCTGAGACTATGCTGACGGAAACTCTATGTATCCTAACAATCTTCCTCACATATATCTCTGCCAGCTTCTCCATAGACAAACCCAATTTGAAAGGAAAGAAGTGGGCCGACTTGGTCAACTTATCAACGATGACCCAAATCGCGTCTTTCCTTCCTGGAGATCGTGGAAGTCCGAACACAAAATCCATAGTAATGTGTTCCCACTTCCACTCTGGAATGGGTAATGGCTGAAGTAAATCTCCTGGCCTCTGCCTCTCGGCTTTCACCTGCTGACACACTAAGCATCTGGATACAAACTATGCCACTTTTCTCTTCACGCCATACCACCACACACTCTCTTGCATATCTCGATACATCTTGTTAGCACCTAGATGCATGGAATACTGAGAGCGATGCGCTTCCTGCAACACCTCCTCACGCAACTCCCCACTAGGCACACACAATCTAACTCCATGCCTTAAAGATCCATCCTCTATAATAGTAAAATCATCCTCCAATCCTGCTCTCACCTGAGCTCTGATACTCCTCAGAGATATATCCTCATACTATGCTGCCTTGATCCTGTCTATCAAATCTGAGTGTATCTGCAATCCCCACATCTGTATAGCACTATCAGGAATAATCACCTCAATGTCCAAGCTCCCTAAGTCCTCCAATAAATATCGATCCTGCGTCAAGAACATAACTACCGGATACCTACTCAAAGCATCGGCAATTATATTAGCTTTCCCAGGATGATATTGTAAAGAGATATCAAAATCCTTCATCAGTTTCAACCACCGACGCTACCTCATGTTCAACTTCTTCTGCGTAAAAACGTACTTCAAGCTTTTATGGTTTATGAAGATCTCCACACGCTCTCCGTACAAATAATATTTCCACAACTTTAGAGCGAATATGACTGCTGCCAACTCCAAATCATGGGTAGGATAGTTCTTTTCATGAGGACGCAATTGCCTGGATGCATAGGCAATCACTTTCCCATGTTGCTGAAGAACACAACCCAAACCCTTCCCTGATGCATCACTGTAAATAGTAAAACCTTCAGACCCTGATGGCAACGTCAAAATAGGAGCAGACGTCAACTACTTCTTCAACTCCTCAAATACAACCTGGCAATCCTCCGTCCAGACAAACTCTGCATCTTTCTTGTGAGTTTGGTCATCGGCTCGACAATCCTCGAAAAATCTCGCACAAACTTCCTGTAGTAGCCTGCCAATCCCAAGAAACACCTGATCTCTGCTACCGAACTCGGGGTCTTCCAAGATTCTACTGCTAAAATCTTCTTCAAATCCACTGAAATACCATCACCAGTCACAACATGACCTAAGAATTCCACCTTGTCCAGGAAAAACTCACACTTGGACAACTTCCTATACAAATTCTCCTTCCTCAGCACATCCAACACAATCCTCAAATGCTCCTCCGGTATCCTCGAGTATATGAGTATGTCGTCGATGAACACCACCACAAACTTGTCAAGGTACTGGTGGAACACTTTGTTCATCAAGTTCATAAATACCGCTGGTGCATTAGTCAAACCAAACGGCATCACCATAAACTCGTACTGACCTTACCAAGTCCTAAAAGCAGTCTTTGGTATATCCTCCGACTTCAATTTCACCTGATGGTAGCCTGATCTCAAAACTATCTTAGAAAATACCTTCGCACCACTCAACTGATCAAACAGATCACCAATCCATGGCAAAGGATACTTATTCTTGATAGTGAGATTATTCAAAGTCCTGTAATCAATGCACATGCGCACCGATCTATCCTTCTTTGGTACAAATAATATCGGGGCTCCCCATGGTGAAGAACTCGATCTGATAAACCCTTTATCCTGTAATTCGTCCACCTGCTTCTTCTACTCGACCAGTTCGCTGTTGTTTACTGTATAGACATGCTGCAAAATTAGTTTTACACCTGGCACCAAGTCTATAGAAAATTCAATATCTCGATCTGACGGCAATCCTGGCAATTCCTTAGGAAACACATCCAAGAACTCTACTATCAACGGATGTGACAACTCCTTGTCTTCCACCATAGCTCCATAAATAATGTCTTCTCCCTGCTTCATAACTCCTATAGCAAACTCGAACTCTGGCTCTCCAGGCGGACCAAATAAAACTCTACCGCCTCTACAATCTATGCTAGCACGGTGCCTACTCAACCAATCTATCCCGAGTATAATGTCGTAGCCCGAAAGTGACATTACAAGTAGATACGCACTCAACTCTTGGCCTCCCAGAGTAACTCTCCGATCCTTGCAAATATCATTAACCAGGATAATGCCTCCCCCGGTCATGATCTTGCAAGTCCTAAGAAAAGACTCAGCTACCAAACCATGCTTCAGAGCAAAAAAAATAGATACAAAACTATGAGAAACACCACTATCAAACAAAGCTAAAGCTGGAATAGAATCAAGAAAAATAGAACCTGTGATGACATCTCCGGTGGGTTCATTCTCCTCGACGATCATAGCAAACGCTCGTCCCTGCCGAGCACCTTCATGCTGCTGATGTTGGACAAAATGCTACTGTTGTGTCGGAAGTGGTCCCCTCGGCTGTGCTGCAGGTGGTCTCGTCTGTGCCCTCGGAGCTGAAGCTGCTCCCTGAACTGTACGACGAGGACACTCCCTCGATTGATGCCCTTCAATACCACAATGCAAAGAAACTCCTAACCTCCTCCTGCAAACTTTCCAGATATGGTCGGACTTCTTGCAGTAGTTGCATGGAGCTTGTTGTAACTGTCTCTGCTGCTGAGGTGCCTGGTGAAAAGGTGCTCTAGCTGGAGTCTGGTTTTGCTAGGGCTGCTGGAAAGGTCTGGACTGGAAATGAGGACGTTTGGCAGATACTGCATTGCCATTGGCCCCCAGAAAAGAATCTCGGTCTCTCTTGGGCTTCAAACCCAACTCCCGCTCAACCTTGCGTGCCTCCGCAAGTATCTCCGAGTATGTCTCATAAAAAGATGGAATAAGAATCTTTACTTCCCAGTTTAGACCCTCACACAAACGAATAACTCGAACCTCCGGCTCTCTCACCAGAAACTCTACAAATCGGCTCAACCTGCCGAACTCCGCAGCATACTCCTCCACAGACATGCTCCCCTGAATGAGACTCTCAAACTGTCTTCCCAAGTATAGCCTATTTGTTCGGGCAAAAAATTTCTTCTTGAAAAGGTCCTTGAATACCTCCCAAGATTGTCCTGCGTCAACCAGAACCGGCTCATTCCTGAACCAAGTACGAGCGACATCGAACAGTTGAAGTCCTACCGCCTCAACCATCAGATCCTCAGAAATACGGGACACCCTCATAAGACGCTCAATGTCCTCGAGCCAATCATCAGCATAGACGATGCCCTCCGTCCCCTTGAAAACCCTAGGCTCCAGTTTCTTGAAGTCTTGAATGTTGCCTGGCCGAAGCTGAGCAACCTGAGGAACATCCTGCTGCTGGACCAGAACTCCTCTCTCAACTACAGCATGAGCAAGCTGATGAGCACTCTCGATGCCCTGCTGTAGAACGTTGGTCTGTGTCACTACCACATTTTCTAGGAAAGAGTATTTTAGTAATTTCCTATTAATTAATTATTGTGCTTGATAAATAATTATTTGTGGTATTATTTAATTATTGTTAGATGTTATTTATTAAATTTGGACTTGTGTTAGTGGACCTAACTAGTTTAGTTTAGACCCATGGACCAACATGAATTAATTTGTTAGAACTTAGCCCATTTAGAAAGCCCATTGTTAAGGAGATGGATTAAATTAATTAAATCATTAGACTAGAAGCTTCCTTCCTTAATTATTTCTTCATGAGAGGCCCCAAGGGGTATAATGGATATTACATGATAACTTGAGAGAGAGGAAATAGGGGCCAACCTATTTAAGTAGAGGGGACAATTTCTCTCTCCTCTTTTTTATTCCAAATCTAGATTTAGAATTTTCCACTACCAAATTTCCTTCTTTCCCATTTTATTTCCCTACCAAATTCATTCCAATTTCCTCCCAAATCACCATTAGAGACTTGAGAAGTAAGGATCTAGAAGGAGGAAGCAAGAATATACAAAGAGGAGCAAGGATCTACAAGTTGGAGGCAATTTCATCTCAATTGGAGGTTTCATTGGGAATCCATCTTCCAATAGGTACAATTCAATTTTTCCCCTTAAAATAGCTTCTAAATCTGAGATTTAATCATGGAAAACCAACCCATATGCATATACTATTCATAGGATTTGGTTTTATGTTCATAGGAGGCCTATTGAGAAAGTTATGGTATTTTTTGTGTCAATTTTGGGAGAATTTCGAGAATGACAATTGTTGTGTGTGTCAAGTGATCCTGTAGGTCAATTTGGCATTTTTTTATGTGTTTGGGGCTAGTGTCGTGTCCACAATTGGGTACGTGTAGGTCGTATCCCAACAATTTGGTGATACGTATTGTTTTGGAGGTTTTTCCTCCGATACGGGACTTTGTACATGTCGTATTTTGACACGGACACATAGATCTATATTTGACACTTCGTATTGTTCATAAATAATATATGTAACTTGCTTGTGTCCTTCGGGGTACAATTGGATGTGTGGTGGACTCGTGTCGCATGTGTATCCTAGATCTAGTGGTATACGGTGTGATACTCTCCATTTATTGTGTATTTTTGTATAGATCTAATTATTTGTGCTTTAAATTCTTGAGTTATAATTGTGTGTGTGTGTGTGTGTGTGTGTGTGTGTGTGTATATATATATATATATATATATATATATATATATATATATATATATAGCTTCTTCTACATGCATTAATATATATGTTATAATATATGTTAGGGATATAAATATATGAATATGTTTTTATAAAATATATGTGTATGTTTAATTAAGTAATTAGATTATTTATAGTTATTATATGATTATTTATATATATATGTATAGATGTATATTTATTATATATGTTGTATGTGTGTGTTGTTGCTATATTAAATATGTACATAATAATAGGAGAGGGTATGTATAGTTATTATATATATATATATATATATATATATATATATATATATTTATATTTATATTTATTTTGGGTGATATATATATATATATATATATATATATATATATATACATATATTTTTAGATTTTTAGTGACTGAGAGTTGGCGACAGCAGCCGCTGTCACAAAACAGCAGCAGCAGCCGTTGTAGCTAGAGGCGGCTCCATTAATGATAGCAGCCACTGTCATTAATGAGAGGCAGCAGCAGCGGGAAAAGAGGCGGCAGCAGCAACGGGAAAAGAGGTGGCAGCAGCAACGGTTAATCGGTGACGGTTGTAAACCGTCACCAAAGTAGCGGCAGCAGTGCAGGATACAACAGCAACAGTGACGGCAGCTTCAGTGACAGCCAAAACTGTCACTAAAGGCAGTGTATCTGAAAATCAGTGTTTTTCAACACAGTTTTTAGTGACGGTTTGGCATATATATATATATATATATATATATATATATTAATGTTGAGATAACATATTATTATTGCTATATTCCTTGTTTGTGTAATATTAGTATATATTTATATATTATATATTAGGGTATTAGTATATCATGGTATTGAGTATTACCTTGTGGAAACCAAGGTAAGTGGGATACTCAAGATACGGGGTTTGGGTATCAAGATTATGATTTTGTTGAGATACCAAGTTGGTTCAAAACTACGGTACCTATTTGATGTGTAAATTGATATTCTATATTATCATACATAATTGTTTGATATATATGTATTGTGATATTTACCTTAGAATTTACGTATCCGGAGACACGGTATCCTAATATTTTAAGATATGATTTTTATAACTTAGATTTTAATATCTTGACCCAAGATTTTTGTGTTAGACTTGTACAACCTAGAAATAGATAGTTGACCTTGGTTTGACCATAGTTGACTTTAGAGTTGACTATGGTTGATTTTGACTTAGAATTAACTTGTTGACCTAGAAGTTGACTAGTTTAACTTATTCTCTTTTGGGAACCTTATATTGATGTTGTATTCCATATCTAGGTCTTCGAGGCACCGAGTCAGACATCTGTGAGACTATTCATTAGACTTCAGGCGAGTACATTCTCTGATAGTTTCTCATTTATGATATCCTCTATGTTCATTGTATTTAGTGTAGATATCCATGTTCTCTTGACACTAAGGTTACACGGATTGGTATATCCGGATCTCGTCATGAGATGTTATTCCTTGGTATATGGTGTATATGGTGCAAGTATTGTTTTATTGGTTATCTTGTACATGTGCATACATCGATTCTCGGGAAGACTAGTTATCTTCTTGGGGAATCTTGTGCCATAGCATACCATGGTTGGATCTATTATACCAGTCGGGGGTGGGGAGTATTAGTATAGATATGTGATCAATATCCCTATTGTATCAAGTACTGATTACTGAATAGTGTTGATCATATACCGTACGTATGATTAGCCAGGCCGTATTGCATCTTGCCCAAGCCGATCACATGTTAAGCTAGTACTCACACACTTAGTCATTAGTATTATTGTTTCATTGGCATATTGCTCATTATTGTATTTATTCCAGTATTTTCTTATTGTATATATATCTCTTGTATCTATTGTGCATCTTTTTTATCCACAACTATTTACTGTTACATAGTTTTTATCATTGATTAGAACTGCTGTTAGAGATGTACTCTGCTCCTTTTCTGACTGGATATATTTTTTCATATGACACTGAGGAGTGGTACCCTACCTATTATGGACCCCAGGATGTTGTGGGTTTAGATTCTGAGACCCTGGCTTAGGAGGAACTTATCCCAACTGAGACAGTTGACCCAGGAGTTGTAGCTTCATAGTATTCTTTTGTACTGGATTTGTCTCCAGCTTATTCATGTTATTTCTTCAGACTCATTGATGTATTACTTTAGACTCATGAGTTGTATTGTGACTATTCTATTCTTTATCTGATTCGTGCTCATTTCTATCTTTGTTCTGTGATTGAGTATATTATCATTATTGGTGGTTCATTATATTGTTAGATAGATTATCTAGATAGTGTTCTACCGCCGATTCTGCGATGTAGGCTGGGCGTTGTTTCCGACTTGTACCCTTACACCGGGTGCGGGTCGTGACAGTTTGCCTCTAATGTGCCTCTGACTGAGCCCTCTGTGCCTCGAGTATCTCACAAAATAGTGTAAACATCTGTGACGCCTCTGCTGGCACAGGAAGTGGAGGTGGAAGCCCCTCAGATACAGCTGGCACAGTCCTCTGAGTAGGTGGTGGACCTTCGAAAGCTGCTGACACTCCAATCACCGAAGAAGTGACTGGTGCAGGCCCTCGGGATATCGCAGACCTCTCAGAAGCTGCTCTCCCCTACTGTGATCTAGTCTTAGACGGCATCCTGAGACAAAGCGAAAAAAAGAATCAATATGGCACAAGATGTAAGACATTCAAGGAAAGGACATATTAAGAGATCAAGTATCAATATCAAAGGAGAATAGTTGAATCAAAAGAATTTTCCTAGGTGTGATTGAGTATCTCAGCCTATATCCTATATCCTATCGCAGGCTCACAGTAGTACAACTAAATTATTACACTACCACGATATCACATACTTTGTGAAGCCTGACTTGTATGGGCCACCACCAAAAATGTGTCACGAACCGCACCCCGTGTAAGGGTTCAAGTTGGAAACAATGCCCAGCCTACACCGCAGAATCGTTGGTAGAACGCTGTCTGGATAATCTATCTAACAATATAATGAACCACTAATAATGATAGTATACTCAATCACAGAACTAAGATGGAAACGACCACGAATCGGATAAAGAATGAAATTTATTTTTTATCTTTTATTTTTTATTTTTTATTTTTTATTTTTTATTTTTCAACCTTAGCGACTTTCAGCGACGTTTAGTGACGTTCAGTGACATCCATAGGAGTCGTTAATGACGTCGCTAAACTGTCAAATAATTTATTTTACGTCACTGATCGTCACTAAATGTCGCTAAATATTGCTGACATGACAATTATGACCATGTCAGCTTTTCGTCACTAATTATGTCTCAAGTTGTCGCTAAATTTAACGACAATTACCGACTAAAAAAAATATCACAAATTTGGCGACCTAAGACGCTAAGAGTCGTCATTCTTGCGACTTTGTAACGTCGCTAAATTACGTCGCGGCATCGACGTTTTTCGACATCATTTTGATTAGCGAATAGCTTTTTGGCGACTAAATGAAAACGTCGCTAAATACGTCGCTACTTAGTATTAGCGACGTAATTTAGCCATTTGGCAACTCTTTTCTGCGTCGTTAATTTGCCTTATTCTGGTAGTGTCTCCTCTAGTTGTAATTCGTTCTGTCCGTCTGCAACTGCGATTACAAGGAATAACATAATTTTTTTTTTGTGTGTGTTTTTGTAAGCTAGTTGTAATCAGAAATATTCAATATAGTGATTCGCTGGAATCGAGATTTCGGAAGGCAAATTTGTTTGCAAAAGCTTCTGAGTTTTGACTATAACATTTGGATCAAACAGTGGGTAGACTGAAAAATTTATCGGTAGCTCTGTCCATAATCATTATTCATTCATCTTTGATTAAGTCCGAGACTAACATATATGACCGGAACAAAAATATAACTAAGACACATGCAACACCAACCACCTTGCTCTGTAATGTAAAGCAAAATAATTATCACTAAATCATGTTAGGTTAAAAATCTATCAACAGATACTTAAAAAAATAGAGAAACGAGGTTGCAGCTCCATGCACATAACGAGGGTGCAGGAACAACTGAATAGTGCCCCATAGAGGTTTGATTTTAGTTCCAGACTTCTAGAAATAAATAGCAATAGTTCAAATGTTGTTGAATAAGAAAAGCAAATACTCAAACTTCATTGCATATAGAAATGATGAAATTGTTCATTTTGCTACCTGCTGTTTAAAACTGAGCTTAATCCACTAACTATTGACCAATTAATTGCCAGATAATCCACTTTTTAGATCAGTTATTTTAACTGAATGAAGAAATGGAAGGAGATATGAACCATATACTCTTATTAAAATCAACACAATACCTTAGTTCGAAAGGAGGCATTACATTATAAACATTTCACTATCAGCCAATTCTTCAGCTCATGTCTTTGGCAATCTCAACTCTTAATGCTCAATTGATTATTTGTCATTTTAAAATTTCTCCAATTGTCACTTGGCTTCATCAATGGCGACCATCTTGTATATTGGTTCACATCCAAACGAGTAATGCTACAGTTACAACCAAATGCTTACAACCTTCTTACAACCATAGTCACTGACAGGTGGGGCCGGGTGGGACCCACCTGTGAGGGTGGGAGAGAGAGGTTGTAAGAGGGTTGTAAGCCTTTGGTTGTAAACTTAGCATTATTCCATCCAAAATGATGTGGCCGAATAATTTTTCTTGATTAATAATTTTGGTTTTAAATTGAAAATAATAATAATAATAATAATAATAATAATAATAATAATAATATTATTATTATTATTATTATTATTATTTATAAAAATATACAAAAAGAATAAAATAATATACAAAAAAAAACAAAAAAAGAAAAAAGATGAACCAAAGTGATACCAAATAGAGCCTTAATTGTTTAATTATACAATAAAAAACAGTATGAAATGATAAGTGTCGAATTGAATGAATAACAATATAACATATGAAATTTGAAATATTTTTGGTTTAACTTAAGGTTTTAATTACATATAAAAAAGTCTTCTATTCCATATATCTGTCGTTAACCTTATATTGTCTAATACAAAGACGGGTCGAGACTTGAAACCAAATCCGAAAGAGATTCATGTTAGGTTCGGAAACAAATTTGAAACCGAAAAAGGTCAACCCGGCCCACACAACCCAAATAAATTGACAAGAGGAGATCTGAGTGGGATTTTGTATATATATTTTTCGCTTAAAATATATGGTTATCAATATCCCCTACTTGCGGATCCTATTCCTATTCCTATTCCTATTCCTTCTATCCATAAATAGTACTCTAAATCTGTCATTATTAGGTTACGCAAGGAAGAGGATATTGCTCATCAGAAATTGAATTTTTTTGCGAGGAATTCTGCCATCCATCCAAGGTATGTGAAAATATATTTCTATGAGGCGTTTAATTTCTATGAGCACCAAATTCTTCTTCTTCATATTTTAAAGATTGATTGATTACACTAGTGTACTGCAGGTGCAGGAAGACAAATTAATATGAGTATAGGTGGTCGTATGATTACTGGTGATGACGTCGACAGTAGTTGTTCAAAGAAGAAGAGAAGAATGGAGGAGGGGTCGATACTACCCGATGACGTCATCTGTGTCATACTTTCGAAGCTGCCAGTGAAGTCCATCTTACGATTCCGGTCCGTCTGCAAGTCGTGGGAACATCTCATCTCTCAGCCTTATTTCATCGAGTTGCAGTTGCAGGAAGCCAGAAAAAGTCCCCCTCTCATCCTTGTCGTGACCAACCACGATCCCAACGGAAGTAAGTTCTTTCTCGGAAGCATGTGTTTGTATTCCTTTGAGGAGGAAGCTTTGGAGCCCAATCGCTTGGTTGAGTTTGGTGTCGGTACAGGTCACGAAAGTAAAACTTCGGTCTGCCAATATGATTGTGACGGATTGGTACTCCTCATCGGACAAACAACTATTTGGGTATGCAATCCTGGCACTAGAGAGACCACGTTTGTGTTTGGTTTCAGCGACAACGCCCCTATCGGCAACGACGTTTTCCAGCATATCGGATTCGGGCTTGACCCAACAACCAACTCACACAAAATAGTCCGCATGTTCTACCGCTCATTTTCTTACGACGAAGAAGAAGGTGAAATTTATGAAGAAAGTGTAGGGTGCGAAGTCTTGACCATAGGCACCAGTTCTTGGCGACAAATTGGCGATCCTCCTTATGCTCCTCAAGAAGCACATTCTGCATCGGCAAACGGTGGGTTACTATACTGGATAACCATAAGAGATGATGTTTTGCTTTCCTTTGATCTCAAGAATGAAAAGTTTGGAGTACTTGGTCCACCGTCTGCACTTCAACAATCTCAATGGCATCGGCGATATATCATGAACGGACATGGAGATGGACTCTGGTTTGTTAATCTTGAATGGGATGCTACTACCACGGATATATGGGAGTTGACAGATCAAACAAAACAATTATGGACAAAAATTCATACTATCCCTGATCCAACCACACTTCCTCTTCCCATTCCCAAATTGGTAATTCGCAATGGAAGATGTATATTACTTTGCAATGGTCGAAAATTACAGAGCTATGACATCGAAACTAAAGAATGCAAGAAGACGATATTCGACATCCATAATGGTAAGGAAGAAGGAGGAGGAGGACCTGTTGACTATTACGATTCTGAAGCTCCAGCAATTTATCCTTGTCTTTATAGGGAAACTCTGGCGTCACTGAAGCCTAAAACTAAAGACTACTCTTGGCTATCACCGCAGAGATTTTCGGAAAATAACAGCACCAACCAAGATTAATACTCAGTCAGCCTGATACAAGAACATAACACTGTCTTTGGTTCTGATACCATAACTGTAATCTTTCTTTCTTTCTTTCTTTCTTACCAAGTAAGTGGAAGAACGATGACTTGAGGATATGAGAACCACTAACTTGTAGTTGAACATCTTATAATTCATGTAAATGATGACTATATTTGTTTCTTAACTACTTATTTTATCCATCACGACTTTGTACAATCTTAGCCTCTTGCAAATGTACTACTGCAGATGGTCTTCAGAATTTGTTCAACACAGTGATTATGGTTTGTATTAAAGTAGTGGTCTCTATCGCATAATATAATTACCTTTCTAATATTGTGGAACAAGTTTGGTTCCAATTTAAGCTATTTGTATTAGTAAATTAATTGGTTGGTAGACAAAGCTTACATTGTTTTGGTCTTTAGATTGCTGCATCAGGTTGGAATGGTTACAGATACCTTTACTGTTAACCTTGTATTCAATTCAAGTCTAATTTGCAGTAAAATATATTGAACTTTGCCTATTGATCACTTTGATATCCTAAATTCACTTTGCTATCCTAAACTTTGATCAACTATTCAATTGTTTTCCAAAAACTTTTGTGTCCAACAAGACTCGAGCAGAGGACCTATAATTTAAATAACAATGTCCAACCAACAAGCTACATGGCCTTTCATCTTTAATTTGAATTCTTTATTTGTTCATCTTACCTAAACATATTCTCTCCAATAATTTTTTTCTTACCATTATATATTATACACTTCTTTTTGAGAAATTGAAGCACCGCATAGGCTCTTTTTATAAGGTTTTAGACTAAATCAAAAGTAATATCCAATCTTGTTATTTACTTTACTTACTTGGAACTACATTAGATTAAGTAATTTAAATAGCTGAGGTGCCTTTGATAGATTTAATGGTGGTTTAGTTATTACTAGACTTGCAGGGACCAAGTTAATCTAGTTCGCTGATACTGGTTTTTCCTTTACAAGTTTCTGAATTTGACTAGTTTAAAGCGCCTTGGTTGAATAAGAAATTTAATTTTGGAATATTGTCAACTCTTAATTTTAGGATTTTTTCATCTTATTCTCATAAATGGGATTCTATGCAATTTGTTCTAGGAGGAAAGTTTCAGTTCATACCAGAAGTTGAGGAGGTTTACTGTATAATGAGAACCATTGCCTATTCTCTACTAGTTGTAATTTCATGATTGTTAAAAACATGTTTTACTTTGGCTTCTATGCACTTCCAAGAGTATTTCATGCCGTGATATTGGAAGTAGTGGTGTTTCTAAAACTTGGTGAAGGTAGGAGAAGCATTTTGGCACTTATCCAGCTTTGAACTTGTAATGCTAATATTATTTTTTTTGTTTGAGAGAAGAAATTACTTTGGATATACTTTTTGAATATACTTTGAACTTTTAATCTTTGATTTACCTTTTGAATACACTTTGGACAATTTCTTTCTTGTTATGCACAATTTCACAAAAGATTTTAGTCTGAAACACATCCCCGAGGACAGCTCTGAAAAAGAATCCTGGATACAGCTCTTCTTGAAATACAATAAATAGTTGGAGAACTAGTGCTAATCTTCAATGAACTTTATATTTTGTCTCATTTTATGGTGAATTTTAATTTCTTTTCTTGAGCAATGAAGAAGATTTTCCTTTCATTCAATGGTCTTCCAGATGATCTCTTCCGCAAAGTTGAATCAACGAAAAATCTGATACCAACTTTTTTTCATCCTTTGCAACTAGCATTGATCACTCGTGAGAAGATTTGTAGCAGTTCCCTTGTGGTGTGTCTATATTTCTGTGTGTCCATTTGTTGTTTTCATAACTAAATTGTAGGAATATCTGTAATATATAATTCAAAAAAACTTAAGGGCAGGTATAGCTGGATAGTGTAAAATGGAGAAACGAGCATCTTTAACACCAAATGTAGTTGAGAATGTGGAAGGTGTGATAATTGGTCAGAGCCGGTGATTGCTTGGTCTATTATTGACGATGCTCTGGTAACTCGATTATGACCTTGACAAATGTCAAGTGCTGATGTTGGAGGAATTACAGTAAACTATGATCGTGCAAAAGTCTATTTGTCTATTCTCGGTTGGAGAAGGTGGAAATGATCTTAACTTTAAGGAGAACATAGAACTGTAGGTGTCATGTTAGTATGTGTACGAGTTTGTGCTTGGTCTAATGTTTGATTTTATAAGGGCTTGATAAATTATTACTACTTAAATAGAAAACTCATACAGTAAAGCATTTGATCAGAGACGGACAGACACCGAGCCAAGAAGGTCCGTACTCTCCAACTGGGGTTCCGAAATAAAGTCAAGAAATAATCTCCCAATTGCTCACCCCTATTTTCTGCTCCCCAACCTAATGACACAAGCCTGAGTCCGCAGAGCCCAAGTGGCAGGCCCAAATTTATAAGAAGTCGTAGCACCAGTAACTTCTTTCAAATTTAAATCAACTTTCTGAGCTTCTTTCACAAAAGAAGATAGCTTTCCTATAAATTCCTAATTTCACTCTTGAAAGTTCATGACTTTAGTCTAGCAACCTAAAGAATATACCTTGTAGTCCAGAGTTTGAAGTTTATATAACAAGGAACAAGCCTATTTTGTATTCTTTCTATATATTCACCTATGCCGTTACTAATCAAACTTGTCAAACTCTCTCAAATATCATATTTGGATGAATTTGTAAAATACCTTATTGAGATTATGCTCATTCTCATCATATCCATTCATATGTATGATCTTAAGTCTGAGTAGACTAAGTGTTATTGTTCCCATATCTGCATAAGCTTTTTATAGCTCAATGGTTGTAGTTTCGGTAACTCAAGGATGATAGAGGTTCCATTTTTTCCACATTCACGTACATGCTTGACTTTCTTTCTAAGTCCTGAGACTTTCTAGTTGTCTAAGTCCAAACAGGTTGCAAAAATATGGACACGTATACGGATAAAAAAACACGGTATAGATATGGGATAGGAACATTTTCTTATAATGCATTTTTCTTCTAAGGTAACTATTAGATAATAGTAATACATTATTTAATTTTTTTTCTAAGCTGTACATAGTATTTCATGCACATTAGTTTGTCCAGTTACAGGTGATTGCATTATCTCCTCCAACTGTTTATTCTTTGAATTCATTTTGAATTTAGTGACTTGATGCTTGGTTAAAAAGTAATTGCAGGTCCTTAATTTCAACTCACATAAAAGAAAATATGATCTTTATAGTTTCAGCTTTTGCTCGAGGGAGATATACCACTGCAACATGCGTATCCTGGCCTCAGCTTCTACGAATTCATATTTGCTGTTGTTTGACAGGTATAAACAATATTTTCTTCCCTTGAGATGTTATTTTCAGTTGAGGTCTTATTCATGAAATGCATGTTTGACAGATAATGATGCAACAATCTTGTTCTGCTTATGTTACAATTATCTTGTTAGTTCTTTTATAATTCGGAGTCCTAAATCCCGAGGGTTTGCAAGGATTTTATGCTGATGCACTTCGTGAGGTAAAGAACTTCATGGCGACCTAAGCATGTGTTTTTTGTGCAGCAATCATAAGTAGTCTTTTGACCAATGTTTTCATTTATGTATGAGTTTCTATTTCAAGCCTAAGCACTATTAGATTGAACTCATGTATTGCAAATAGGGATATCTGTCTAGAAGGAACTTTAAGATTTGAAGATTATATGGAATAATTACAGAAATTATTCCATGTTTTCTCGTTTAAATTTTGTACATTTAAGTATGGTTTTGTTTTTTTAAGTAAGGCCATTTTTACCGTAGCTGCATCTTCCAATGCTATGGATCACTTGGTAAATTGGTCACGTCTCATAATGATCTTGTACCAAAAGTTATGCATAGGGTTCCAAATTCACCAGCTAAAATCTTGAACTTCCTAAATCCATCCCATCCATGAGCTCAAAAATTTGCATCATTATTAATATCTTTTTTTTTATCAATTTAAAAATTTTGCCACTCAGAAACTGATGTTTCTTTATTTCGAAAAACTTTCAACTAACTTCCTGGTTACATGTATACTGATCTGGCAACTATATATGTACGTGCTGGACGTATAGAAGGAAGGAAAGACTCCAATACTCAGATACCTATCCTAAAAATGCCTAATGATGGTAATTTATAGGAAAACTTTAAACACCTGTTTCCATTCGTCTGATAGAGAATTTCAATGTATGGTTCCAGTACTATGAGCTTTTGTGGGAAATGTTGGTTAGATACATACTATAATTTATACAGTTTATTTTTACTGAATGCTCTTCTTTATTGAACAAATATCAAACAAGAAGTTTTGAGGCTGGATAACCTATCAAAAAGGATTTGGCTTTATCCCATGAACATTGGTAATTTAACCAGCTCAGAGAGAGAAACATTGAGGAAGATGTGGATGGTTTTCATCCAATGAACATTAACAAGCTTGCAATGAAAGGCCGAGAACCATTATTTCAGCCCTACACTCCGAAGTAACATTTTTTATCTTTGTTGAGAACCAAGAACTAAACTATAATAGTCCATCTTAGAAGGGTGTTAAGTGTAAAAGGACCAAGGGATATTTATGCCTTCTTTAACAGAAATAAACCTAATTTTACTTTGCTCCAATATCTTTTTGGTATCAGAGCCACCTTAACCCTAACCCTAATTCACCACAGCCGCCGCCACCATTTTCATCCGGCGTCCACCCTCACCGCCGCCACTACCCTCCTTTCCCACCGCTGCCACCTCCTCCCCACCGACCGACGTTCCCAATCCTCTTCCTCCTCCACCGCCGCCAACGCAGCCACAGTCATTCGGTTCATCGTCAGAATATGCGGCCTCTGGTCGCAGCCATGCACAGGACATGAGCAACGGCTCTCGGGAACGCCGCTGCCGCTGAAGGAGGAACGGTAGACATGGAGAGATCTGCGATCGAAATTGGAGGGCACCACCAGAACTCACGTGTCCTATGTCACGCCCCAATCTCCCGCAAGGTCAATCGTCCCCGCTGAACGTGAATCACCATGTTGTAGCGCTCCCGCAGGACAATCGTTCTCATCGGGACGTGATGCCGTACGAGCATGGAGTTGCGCTCGCACAAGGCGATGTTGTCAAATATCAAAGTTATCATCGAAACGACCAAGTTGCAGTGAAAGTCAAGTATTGTGTACCAAGCACACATCAGAGTATACGCAACGAAGCTCTCGATAGGGTCCAATTGAGAATGCCACAAAGGCGATGCAACACTCTTGCTATTTTTCTTGCCCATAAAGGTACTTACCATTCATATATCATGTCACGTATATCCAAGCAGGTCCACTACACTTGCCTATCTGAAAATGATGCCCACAAACGTGGGTCAGTACACAGCCGTACTGGTGAGCGGGGTAGCCCACTCATCTAAACCGACACTAAGTAGATAGTAAATGCAAACAGTTATATGATGATATTTTTACTTGAATCCTATATTCTTTTCATGGCAGAGTTATGACATGTTAAAGAAAACTGTAAAGCAGGTTAAACATGCAAGCATTCAACTCATGTCTGTATACAAGCAGATATATCCAACTCAAAAGGAAACTAGCATGCAAACCGTCCTACTCAAACCCAAGCAACGCGTGCACCTATCGAACCACAATCCAAGGCTCAATATCCATCCTCAAACCAAGCCACAATCCAAACCTTATTAATCCAATCATCAATATGCACACTCTTGCTGAGGCAATGTGGTCGCCGTCTACACGAAAAGCACAAACCAAACCAAACCAAAGCAAATCAACTCTTATCTATATAAAGTCACTGACCAAGCCATAAAGGACTGATCAACAACAGTTCTACTCGATCCAGCGCTGAGTAACTAGCCCGCCTGGTTGCATCGATCTGTCGGCAGCATGCCCAAGGCACGTTACCATTTGTGTCCTCCATGGCCGAACGGTCCCGGTGCCCCGGAACCTTCTCGTTCGAGGAAACCAAATCCTGTTCGCAATAGATTATCCGTGACCGATGCAAACACCAAGTAGGTATGACGAGAGAATCGAGCATTCTCACCCAACCAAAATATCCTAGTCTCAATCCAACCAACTATCCATAACCATTCTCCAACTTATATTCCAAGGCACCATCTCAAGTTATTCCCATATGCACTATGCCGCTTCTCGACACAATGCTCCAATTGGTGCAACACCCCTCGCTCAGAAAAATTCGTGGCATAATGCCCCAACAGTGGCACAATGCCCTCACCGATGCAGTTGTCCGATTTTGAACCACAGTCGTACGCTTTGCTTGACAAAGTGCCTAATTGATACTCGTACACGGAAGCACGTTCGCTCGCCCGCCCGAAGTGCCTCGATGTTCCAACCAAGATGATCCACTCAAGCTCCAACTGCCCAATGCAAAACCAACTCAAGCCATAAATCATATCCAACCAAATGACGTACACTCTATGCACGCCACAGTGTAATAATTTTCAAGTTCCAATCCAAGTGTTCAAGCCATTACGTGTGTTCCATATTATTATGCATGAAGGAGTAGAGGAGAAGGGACAAAGCCCACTCACCAAGTCTGATTCCGTTAAGCACCCTGTCTTGCCGATATGGCCGATCCCTTGAACCCGTGGTCCGATGCAAAACACGATCTACTTAATTGGTATGATCGTGCAAGCAGGTCGTGCTCTCCAAATCATCCGACCGATTAGACTAAGAAAGATGGCATTATCGCTCCAATCCAGCTATCCCAGTACTGCCCTGAACGAACATCTGATTCCATCTAACTCTGCGAGCGATTTGCACATAAAACCAACTCAATCAATACTCGTTCCCAAATCCAAGAAATCAAAATGTAACCAGCTATTACCTCGTGTCACGCCCCAGTCCCAAAAATACGTAGGATTAGGACACGTAAGCATGCCAGCCGTATGGATATGGCAACTCCAATATATGGAAACCAAATCCACACGTACGCTGTAATATGAATATCAAATCCACAAGTGGTATAAAACATACGTCACAAGTCACAGGGTATAATCTAAATCTCATCCACAAAAATCAAATATAATTAAATAACCAACATCTATGAAACTAGCTCTCAATAAGAAGTATCTAAGGATGATAGTTGGATAGAAACAAATCCACTACCAACTCGAATATATGAGCAAATACAATATAAGTACAACACAATTAAGCACAATATAAGTATACCAGCTAGCAATCACGGCTCGAAGAGAAGGCATACTCGAAACATACGTAACCATCCGAATCTGCGTTCCTGCGAATACTCAAGAACAGATACACCTGGTAGGGGACCAGGTCCTTAGAGGGACATAACAAGATACTTAAACACATGCCAATAAAGTACTGAAATAAATATCCAACGGTCGCCTAACCGTCTAAGTGAATGCAGTTAAGAACAACTTTCCCCACAAGTGAGCTATCTGGCTGAAAACTGGGATTTGGCATGGTTCTCTTTTGGAGATCCAGGGGCCTCAAAGGCACGTCGTCTTTTGAACGGCGGAGGCCCGCCAATGTACATAATATATAAGGGTCATCACCACCCGTATCTTCGGCGGAGAATCCGGCGCACAGAAAAAGTGCAAAGGAGCTCAAATGTGGTACTTGTTGTTCTCCCCACCCCATGCTCTTAGCATGTCATGTCCATGGCACAATAAACCTCTAATAACTGCCAAGTCTACTAGCATGCAAAGTTTCTAACAACAGTTATTCCTAACGCACGGCCCATACGCACAGGAGGCCAGACCTGTCACGCAGTCTGTGATCTATATGAGACTCACACTCGTGTAACAACTGTGTCCCGGCCAATGAACCTAATGATGCTACATGATAATGGGGTAGTCTCATCAACAAGGTCAATACAATACATAGATAAAAATATATCGCGACGACACCGCCATGCGCATTTTATATAACAGTTAAAATATATGAACTAAAGACAGAAAATAAAGATGCATGCAACATATGGAATATAAATAACAGTACAATTGGCAAGGTATACTTGCTTGGCAAGGAAGCTGCGATGTACCAATAACCTGCTCCAGAAGTCGCGCAGAACAAATCCAATATCCTATGTACACATAATACGATATAATAAAATTATTAGTCATTATGCTAGTACATACACAACAATATTTATACTGGACTCAGGGGTATACTAGTGGTGGCAATAGTTATCTAACATGGTCAATTATGCGTTGAATTATACAGGGTCACATCTTCAAGTGTTGTACACAATCAGACGGTCAGCTGACAGGTGTCTAAGCCAGTGCGTTAATGTACGCAAAGCAGGCAATTCACAAGTTCTTAGGGTCAACATGGTCAGGGTAAGTACGAGGCAGTTCACGGTGTCCTAGGGTCGTACAGTTTAAATATATATAGTCATAATTATGGATTAGTATTTACTTACATATACCCATATGATTATATAATATATAACTAGTAATTTATTTACATAACTATTGGAATACATATACATATTAAATATGTACATAAATATATACCAATTAATAATACGTTAAGGATTAACTTAATATACATATACTAGATTGAACAGTATACGCGTACGCGTACGTATGCGTATACGAGTTGGGTTCACTAACTCGGGGTCCGACATCAGCTAACAGTGGTAACGAAATGCTACTGTCCTACTGGGACACACGCAACACACATAAAAGGGGAAGACAGACAGGTTCATACCTCGGAATACGTGCACGGGATCGGCTGGACGACGACGAAGAGAGGTTGACGACGAGGGTGATGATGATGATGGGGCGATGATGGGTTAATAGTTTAACGGTGAAGATGATAATGATAAAGATTATGAGATGATGATTATTGTGGGCTGGTGATGGTGATGATGATGACTGTCTACGACGATGGTGGCGATGACGATGAAGTGATGATGACGAGAACGATGATTGGCTGATAGTGATGACTAGGATGAGATGTTGATATTGGTAATGGTGTTTAATGATCGTATTAATGGTGATGAGGTGTTAATGAGATGATGATGGTGAGGGTGAAGGTGGTGACGACAATAACGATGACGACGATGTCGATAGCTACGTTGATGGTTAGGGTGATGATGATAACGACGATGACAATGGGATACGATAATGATGACGATGATACGATGATAATGGTGGTGGAATGATGATAATGAATCGAGATGATGATGATGGTGGTGGGTGATGGACTGCCGGAGTGCTACTGACCGGAGTCCGGCCAGGGAGGTGAGGTTCAGCCAGCAGGAGGAGGACAGGGAGGAGGGAAGGCTGTGGCGAGGATGCTATCGGTGGGATTCCGGCGAGGTGGAAGATGCTCGGAGGTTCAGCAGTGGTCGAGAGAGGGAAGTGCAGGCACTCGACGAGGGAAGAGGGGTTGACTCGTCGGGCTCCGGCGAGTTGCTCCGGGCTCCTGCGCCACGAAGAGGAGGAAGGAGAAGAAGAAGAGCAGGAAGAGGTGGATGAGGGCGATTATGGTGATGTTGGGTTGTGTTTGCTTCCGGCGTAGGCGGTCGAGGAGAGTCGAGGGAACGGAGAGAAGGAAATATCCGACAATGGTGGACTCGGGTGACTGCGGGTGTGGTGGCCGGAGTTGGGATCGTGCTCCGGTGGGCTTGGGGGCCTGGGAAGAATGGAAGGGGAGGTCGACAGGACGGAAGGAAAGGCAGGGTGGATGGGAGGTAGTCGGAGGCGGTGGTGCAGCGGTCCGGGACGACCGGCTCAGGCGTTCGGTCTGGAGAAAGAAGATGAGGGGGATCCCGGCGGGTCTTGGCTGCTCCGGTCAGTCAAAACTGGAGGGAAAGGGATGGCAAGGCGGTCGGGGACGACTGGGTGCTCGGTGTCGCGCTGTCTCCGGCGGGGTGGCTCACCGGAGGGGATCGAGTCTGCAGGGAAGGCTTGGGGAGAGGTGATGAATAGTAAATAGGGGGTAGGTATTGGGTTGGTGTTTGTGAATAAAAAAAAAGAGAAAAGGATTATTTATATGGGGTGTTGGTGTTGACCTAAAATAGGTTTGACTGGTCAACCCCTCTTGGGTTGGGCCTTGGGCTTGCATGAGGATGTTTGAGGGCCATAATTGCATGGTTTAAAACACAAGGATATGTTTAAATATACGAGGGCGATGTGCGCGCGTTGCACATCCCAAAGATTACAAAAAAATCTACGTGAAGGGAAAATTGAGTTTCTTCATGTATTGTCCAACGGTGGGGACACCTCAATGCATTTTTGCATAAAAGTCCCCCTAACAATTGGAAAATTGTACAAAGGCAAAAAATTAGATTTAATTAATTAAATCGATGCACGCGATGTTCTAGAATTAATTAGGAGTACATGGGATTAAATTTAGGCGGGACACAAGTGTCGGGGGCGTAGAGGGTACAGTGTAGAATATTAATAAAATTTGAGTGGCACAAAATGGTCAAAGTTGTGTCTCCAATTTCGATTGGACCGCACAAGGGTACCAAGTTAGGATTTATTTCGAATTAAGAAATAACGTCCACGACGTTTATTGTGCGGCTAAAATATAGCACCAGAGAGCAATATTAGAAGTTGCACAAGGGTAAGAGTAGTAGGCGGGCATGTCTAGGATGAGGTCGTGAAGTTTGTTGGAAGGCAATGGCTAGTGAGATGCTCCCATTATAGAAGCAACGGTAATGTGCGCTACGCGATATAAATTATTTCATAATTAAATAAATGTCGTGTTCTAATTCTGATTGGTTCAAACTAGCCCTAATTTTACTATCTAAGCAAATTAGGCCTAATTTTGGATGAGGGGGTTTACACCTCATTCAATCCAACTCAGCGAAATGCACCGTGCAGTTGTGGGGCATTACATAATATACCACTTAGAATCAGGTTCGTCCTTGAACCAAACCAGTATCCATTCCTTACTAACATGCTGCTTGCCCAATACATAACTCTGCTCCATGCAACTCACATTCCTTTGATCCAGATTCAGCATCTCGCTCGCGCTGAATGCTCGTAAAATTCCATATTCCCACATCCTCCATGAAGCTTAATATAAATTCTTTATATCGCTTAGTATTGGATCGTACACATATTTAAGGCATCCCTGAAATATAT